>OW121742.1:84181460-84573223 GCA_933228675.1 Stomorhina lunata
TTTTTCTATAGAAACTGATTTTTTCTATAGAAAACTGATTTTTTCTATAGAAAAACTGATTTTTTCTATAGAAAAACTGAGTTTTTCTATAGAAAAACTGATTTTTTTTTATAGAAAAACTGATTTTTTCTATAGAAAAACTGATTTTTCTATAGAAAAACTGATTTTTTCTATAGAAAAACTGATTTTTTCTATAGAAAAACTGATTTTTTCTATAGAAAAACTGATTTTTTCTATAGAAAAACTGATTTTTTCTATAGAAAAACTGATTTTTTCTATAGAAAAACTGATTTTTTTCTATAGAAAAACTGATTTTTTCTATAGAAAAACTGATTTTTTCTATAGAAAAATTGATTTTTTCTATAGAAAAACTGATTTTTTCTATAGAAAAAACTGATTTTTTCTATAGAAAAATTGATTTTTTCTATAGAAAAACTGATTTTTTCTATAGAAAAACTGATTTTTTCTATAGAAAAACTGATTTTTTTCTATAGAAAAACTGATTTTTTCTATAGAAAAACTGATTTTTTCTATAGAAAAACTGATTTTTTCCATAGAAAAACTGATTTTTTCTATAGAAAAACTGATTTTTTCTATAGAAAAAACTGTTTTTTTCTATAGAAAAACTGTTTTTTTCTATAGAAAAACTGATTTTTTCTATAGAAAAAACTGATTTTTTCTATAGAAAAAACTGTTTTTTTCTATAGAAAAACTGATTTTTTCTATAGAAAAACTGATTTTTTCTATAGAAAAACTGATTTTTTCTATAGAAAAACTGATTTTTTCTATAGAAAAACTGATTTTTTCTATAGAAAAACTGATTTTTTCTATAGAAAAACTGATTTTTTCTATAGAAAAACTGATTTTTTCTATAGAAAAACTGATTTTTTCTATAGAAAAACTGATTTTTTCTATAGAAAAACTGATTTTTTCTATAGAAAAACTGATTTTTTCTATAGAAAAACTGATTTTTTCTATAGAAAAACTGATTTTTTTTATAGAAAAAACGGATTTTTTCTATAGAAAAACTGATTTTTTCTATAGAAAAACTGATTTTTTCTATAGAAAAACTGATTTTTTTCTATAGAAAAACTGATTTTTTCTATAGAAAAACTGATTTTTTCTATAGAAAAACTAATTTTTTCTATAGAAAAACTGATTTTTTCTATAGAAAAACTGATTTTTTCTATAGAAAAACTGATTTTTTCTATAGAAAAACTGATTTTTTCTATAGAAAAACTGATTTTTTCTATAGAAAAACTGATTTTTTCTATAGAAAAACTGATTTTTTCTATAGAAAAACTGATTTTTTCTATAGAAAAACTGATTTTTTCTATAGAAAAACTGATTTTTTCTATAGAAAAACTGATTTTTTCTATAGAAAAACTGATTTTTTCTATAGAAAAACTGATTTTTTCTATAGAAAAACTGATTTTTTCTATAGAAAAACTGATTTTTTCTATAGAAAAACTGATTTTTTCTATAGAAAAACTGATTTTTTCTATAGAAAAACTGATTTTTTCTATAGAAAAACTGATTTTTTCTATAGAAAAACTGATTTTTTTCTATAGAAAAACTGATTTTTTCTATAGAAAAACTGATTTTTTCTATAGAAAAACTGATTTTTTCTATAGAAAAACTGATTTTTTCTATAGAAAAACTGATTTTTTCTATAGAAAAACTGATTTTTTCTATAGAAAAACTGATTTTTTCTATAGAAAAACTGATTTTTTTCTATAGAAAAACTGATTTTTTCTATAGAAAAACTGATTTTTTCTATAGAAAAACTGATTTTTTCTATAGAAAAACTGATTTTTTCTATAGAAAAACTGATTTTTTTCTATAGAAAAACTGATTTTTTCTATAGAAAAACTGATTTTTTCTATAGAAAAACTGATTTTTTCCATAGAAAAACTGATTTTTTTCTATAGAAAAACTGATTTTTTCTATAGAAAAACTGATTTTTTTCTATAGAAAAACTGATTTTTTCTATAGAAAAACTGATTTTTTCTATAGAAAAACTGATTTTTTCTATAGAAAAACTGATTTTTTCTATAGAAAAACTGATTTTTTCTATAGAAAAACTGATTTTTTCTATAGAAAAACTGATTTTTTCTATAGAAAAACTGATTTTTTCTATAGAAAAACTGATTTTTTCTATAGAAAAACTGATTTTTTCTATAGAAAAACTGATTTTTTTCTATAGAAAAACTGATTTTTTCTATAGAAAAACTGATTTTTTCTATAGAAAAACTGATTTTTTCTATAGAAAAACTGATTTTTTCTATAGAAAAACTGATTTTTTCTATAGAAAAACTGATTTTTTCTATAGAAAAACTGATTTTTTCTATAGAAAAACTGATTTTTTCTATAGAAAAACTGATTTTTTCCATAGAAAAACTGATTTTTTCTATAGAAAAACTGATTTTTTCTATAGAAAAACTGATTTTTTCTATAGAAAACTTGATTTTTTCTAGAGAAAACTTGATTTTTTCTAGAGAAAACTTGATTTTTTCTAGAGAAAACTTGTTTTTTTTAGAGAAAACTTGATCTTTTCTATAGAAAACTTGATCTTTTCTAGAGAAAACTTGATTTTTTCTAGAGAAAACTTGATTTTTTCTAGAGAAAACTTGATTTTTTCTAGATAAAACTTGATTTTTTCTAGAGAAAACTTGATTTTTTCTAGAGAAAACTTGTTTTTTTCTAGATAAAACTTGATTTTTTCTAGAGAAAAACTTGGCTTAAATTTAGTTTAAACCAAAATAACTCACATTTTTTACCATACAAATGGGTCCTAAATAAATATGTACCTCAGGACATTGACCAAGGAAAACAAAATTTATTTTCTGAGTTTGGATCGATTTGTAACACTGAAGTATTGAATTTCCCTAATATATAAAATAATGCAAAAAACAAACTTTCTACCCTTATTCTGAAATAAGTTCTGGTTTAATTTGGTTCTTATTTTATAGAATAGTAGTAAATATATGTGAGATTATCCGTGTAAAATCTAAGAACTCTATCTCTAAGAACTAAAATATTACAGATTTTTGTTCCGATAAGAACTAAAATTTTCCACTGTGCGTTAGGCGGATTTAAAAAAAAAATGTAGGTGGATATGTTGGGGAGCTTAAGTTTTGAACCTGTAAAGCCTAATTTGTACTGGAGCGGCACAATCGGCCTCTAAAGTAGGGCACCTAAGAATCATAAATTCACTTAAAACTATATATAGTTGTCATTTCCCAACCAATTTGAAAAATCATACTATATAGCAAATATATACACTAAGACCTACAAATATTATCTCTTACGGTTTAAAAAAATAAATTTTTAATTTTTGTCCCATGCTGTACCGATTTTTTAATAATATCTGATCTATATATAAACCGATTTTTATTTAAAGTTTTCTAAAAAAAACAAAATTTTAAATATTTGTATTTATATTTAGTGTATTAAAAGCTTTACTATGTAAAAACTTTTGTTCAAAATGCTAAATTTGCCCAAAATTTGACATTATTTATAATTCTATGGCCTGTAAGTACTAAATAGCTGAGTGTCTACGCTGGTCACCCTGATATTTAAGTACAATTAATTTCAACCCTAGCTTTAAATACAACCCTAGTTTTAAGTACTATTTTAAGCTTGTCAAATGAAGTGTCATACCCCCGAAGGTACGTTTTGAATATAAAACCCACAAATAAACAATTAATTATTTGAAAATTAAACCGCTTGTTTTTATTTCTTCTTCGGATTAAAATATTTTATTGAATTTTCCCCATCACCCCCAACATTTTGTTCTATTCGAACCGGAATTTAACCCCCCCCCCCTAAATAAAATATTTTAATGCGTAGTATTTATTTTTAGAAACACCCGAAGAATTAGTTGAAGAAACCTCCTTATTGGAAGTAATTATTTTGTCGCCAAAAACCCCTATTTTACCCCATTAACCCCTTGACGTATTTCCACGAGTCTGACTCGTGGTACAATTTCTGTGCCCAACATGATTATCACGAGTCCGACTCGTGTTACTATTTATGTGCCTAACATGATTATCACGAGTCATACTCGTTTTGCGACTGTTCTTAAGCATCAAAACCGGTTTGTTTAGTGCAGTGGTAGCCAAAACATTTGTATTAGTAAGTGTTAGTTGTATTGGTGAGAAATATTTTACACACTCGAAAAAATATTTTAATAAAATTATGGTATTCTCAATCAGATCTATTAGTCTTATTTACGTGTTAAATTATTTTAAAAAACCATAACAGTTTTTGGTTTTACTAGTAAGTTAAAACTTTAAACAAAAGAATTTTATTATACTAAAAAAACTTTGTATGAATATGAAAATCTAAAACATATAATAAAATTTAAAAACTCTCTTAAAAGTAGCTCTACATAACGTTACTATTTAAATTTAAAGTATTTATTTCATAATACTATTCATTCTTCTTTAATTTTTTTTATTGTCATAATACAATTCAAAAAGAGAGACGACAAACTTTTTTTGTGTGTATTGAATTTACAAGAAAAAATGTGCATTTTTCGGTGGTTGATGGCAGACTAAATGAAAGAGCGTAAGAATGCGTGTGAAGAGCGTAAGAATACATGTGATTTCAGAATGCTGAATTCAGTTCGAGCTGGCGACCATTGGTTTAGTGCATTGATGGACAAAAAGAAAATGTGATTGTATTTGTGAGCGAAAGAGAGGATACACTGGCAGAAGCACGAATCGATATAAATTTGGTTGTTTATTGTTGTTTTATTTCAGTTACCGCCGAACCAGCGAGGAATGAACATGAGGAGGAGTATTGTACTTTTTTCTTGTTATTTTTAGTAAACAAATATTAATTATTTGTTTTCTATAGAAAAAAGTACCTTTTTTATATTATTATAAGAAAATATACTATTTCTTATAAATAAAAAATTACTTTTTCTATAGAAAAAATTACATTTGCTATAGAAAAAATTACTTTTTCTATAGAAAAAATTACTTTTTCTATAGAAAAAATTACTTTTTCTATAGAAAAAATTACTTTTTCTATAGAAAAAATTACTTTTTCTATAGAAAAAATTACTTTTTCTATAGAAAAAATTACTTTTTCTATAGAAAAAATTACTTTTTCTATAGAAAAAATTACTTTTTCTATAGAAAAAATTACTTTTTCTATAGAAAAAATTACTTTTTCTATAGAAAAAATTACTTTTTCTATTGAAAAAATTACTTTTTCTATAGAAAAAATTACTTTTTCTATAGAAAAAATTACTTTTTCTATAGAAAAAATTACTTTTTCTATAGAAAAAATTACTTTTTCTATAGAAAAAATTACTTTTTCTATAGAAAAAATTACTTTTTCTATAGAAAAAATTACTTTTCCATAGAAAAAATGACTTTTTCTATAGAAAAAATAAAATTACTATTACTTCTATAGAAATTTTTTTTTTTTTATAGAAAACTTATCTTTTCTACAGAAAAACTTATTCTTTCTATAGAAAAACTTATTGTTTGCATAGAACAAGTTTTTTCCATAGAAAAACTGATTTTTTTTATTGAAAAACTGTTTTTTTATATAAAAAACTGAATTAAATATTTAGCATTAAAATAATCTCATATAACATCACAACATCTCGCAGTGTATCTGGAAGAAAAAACAACAAAATTTTATCAAAATAACGGCTTATCTAAAGAGCATAAGAAAAAGGAGGCGTTGCTTACAAACAATTGTTTGATGAAATGTCCATCAATGGTTTAGTGCAACTTGTGTGCGAACAGTTGGAAGCGAACTTCGTTGCGCAGATTGATACGTCAAGGGGTTAAATAAACCCCTTTATTTCTCACTAGGTACGTAGTTTGAATTTAAAAGTGCCTGTGTTTAATTAAAAATAAACAAAACAAGTAAGAGTGGTATATTCGGCTCTGCCGAATCTTGGATACCCTTCACCAATGGCGTTCCAAAAGTACTTAATGTAATTCCTAGCAATATTTGGTTATACTAGTATTATATGCAAAGAGTCTTTAAAATTAAGAGTAGGAAAACGAAAAGCTTTTCGGTGGCGTCATCATCTAGAATAGTTATGGACCCAAAGGTTAGGTTGGGTAGGTGGCTGATGTCTAGGGAAGCTTCACTTGGGTTCTAAAGTGGTCCCTTTGTGAAAGATAATGATTACTACACTACAAGTAGAGAATGCTTATTTAAGCCAGCCAGTAGCTTCGAAATAGACACATATTTTACGAACATTTAATATAGTTGGATAGACCAGATAAACCATGCAGAAAAGATGCTTCAAAATGTAGATGCCCTTACATTTGCAATAGCACATCGATTGGATGAAGTTTAAGTATTCTGGCATGCAACCCAAAAACACAGTGCCCAGTGAGGGTTGTGCACTTTAATTCGTACGAATTATCCAGCTAGTAAAAGTTCTTGATTAGTTATGTAAAACTCTGAAGTTAGCGGACTGATTTAGGTCAAAGCTTTTACAATGATTGTCAATGTATACAAGCCTTAAGATACTTACGTGAAATATATAGCTTTTGAATGGATGGATATCAGCTTTGTCGGAAAAGTTATTAAAGATTAACTTATTAATCGGAAGTTAGTTAATTAAAATGAACACTTCATCAATAATATTTGGGATGTATTGTTCTTTCGATATGTCCAATGGATGTTTGGAAAGTTTTGCTCTAGTTCTTTGTGCAATTATAATGTGATTTAATTTATCAGCATTAAAGTGATTCCCGGTCGGGGTTATATGGGAGATTTCACTAAATGTGAACAGAGCTCGCCCATTTTCAATACCGAACTTTTCAAGAGATCAGAAATAATTTTGTCAAATGTTGTCCCTCTAGAAAGTTTATTTTAGGCGCTATCGCCCTGAACAACAATATTGTATAACGTCTTTATACTAAATGTCATCATCGTATCCATTATAATTTGTCATTTATTAGCTACTAAGAGATTGCCTTAGGCGAAGTTATACGGGAGCAATTGTCAAACGTGAACGGATTTCTCCCAATTGCAATTAAAAAACATAAATTTTCGTTGATATGTGAGATACATACATACATATGTATGTTTTGAACGGATGTCATGTACTTAGCTGCATTTTTGGACTTCCTAGGAAGATTACCTATAATTTGATATATAATACATTCTCAAATGTTATCATAATGTTCAAAAGTCAGACACAAAATTTAGATAAATGCAGTGCGTCTGTCTGCTAAAATCAGATTTGTGGAGCTCCTGTATTTTACACAAAATTTTAGGATATTGTGCCACCCTGAATTTCATCATTGTCGATCAAAACACCTGAAATATCGCTTAAACGCTAAATTATATCTACCACAAATTACCGAATGCATTAGGATTTAGGTAATCCCCTGCGAAGGACGCTATTAAATTTCATCAAAATAAACACCTGAGATATCGACAAAACAGGAGCTCCAAAAACGGACGGACGGACAGACAGGTAGACGGACGGATGGACAAACAAACGGACGGACGGACGGAGGTCGCGATATCGATTCTCCTGCCGATTCTGAGTTGATCGGTACAATTTGAATGGTATTCATAATCAGATTTGTGGAGTATATAAATATCAGTTTTTAGGAAATCCTCCCATAAAGAACGATGTCAAATTTCATCACAATCGGTCCATAAACACCTGAGATATCGCTAAAACAATACTTACAAAATGTAAACAAAATTTCTTAGACACGTACTTTGGGCAATTTGAAACTTGATTTCAACAGACAGACGGACAGACAGACGGACATTGCTTTATCGATTCTCCTTCCGATTCTGAGTCGATCGATATAATTTTTTATTATGATCACTAATAAAAAAATTACAAACGGAATCACAAACTTATAATACCCTTTCACCTATTGGTGAAGGGTATAATAAAGTTTGTTTAGAAATCTTTCATAATTGTTTGCTATTTTTTGGGAATTCAAAATATTCTTTGATTTTTTTGGAACTCGAAACCCGAAATTTAAGACCAATTTTTAATTCTATTTCTGAGTTTTCACTCGTTTTTTTGCAAATTTATCGATTTTTTGGATTGTTCCGTCAATTTTATTTCCATTTTTCCACTTTAACGATTTTTATAGTTTTTCTAAAGACTTTCATTTAAATTTTTGGTTGTCTATTTGATAAAAATACCTCATAAGATGGCATCAATGAGACCCCTTTTGTTATTTATTTATTTAAAATTAACTTAATAATTAAAATTTTAAGCTAATTGCAAATGATGAAGAGCACTAGTTGCTATGGGTTTAAGCTCCAATGGTTTTAAATATTATGTACATGTTAAATATATTTATATATATTGTTTCTTTGTATAAAATTAATTACAAGATTAATATTGTCTATTGTTGGATTTGATATCAAATTTAGAGGATTAATGTTATGGAATGTTAGTTGTCTTGTGTTTCGATATTGGGGACAATGTGATACTAGATGTTCAGGGGTAGGCGGACGTAGGACATTACAGTTACAATTAGGTATATTACTGATATTTAAAAGAAACCCATGGGTGAGTTTGATATGTCCTAAGCGAATTCTTAAAATTTGACTAGGTCAATTCTGTTTAGTTTATTTATTTCCGGGTTACTGAATTTGAATATATTTATTTTATTATGGTTTATAGTTTTGTACCTGTGTGATGTATGGAAATAGGTATGGTCTTGTTCTATAAAACAATTTTTAATGAATTTTAATGTATCTTTGTTATTGCAATTTTCTGTAATAAAAAGTGGGGCCCTTATTGAATTTTTCGCAATTGTATCGGCGTATTCACTGCCATCAATGTTGCAGTGTCCTTTTTAAAAAATTACAATCGTTTAGTCGATTTTGAAAGCTTTATCCGAGCTATCCCACAAAATGAACATTCTGTTCACTCCTTAACAACTCATTATTATTAGAAAGTATTGAAGAAACTAAACTCTGCTGAACAGGTGAAATCCAAATATATGTCCGAATATACGACATATTTTCAGTGTGTCTCATTTATCGAAAGTTCAATTAATAAGATCGTGGATAAAAATCAGACTTCATCTAATACTCTTCCGATGCATCTTCTCCCTTGTGATACCGAAACATTTGCTGGCGACTATTCGTCTTGGCCAACTTTTAGAGATATGTTTTCGGCTTTGTATAAGAATAATACTCATGTGAGTAATATTCAGAAGATGTATTATTTACTGCAAAAAACGGAAGGTGAATCTAGTGGCATAATTCGTACTTGTCTAATTACAAACGAAGGTTTTGATATGGCATGGCAAAACTTTGTAGATCGCTATGAGAACAAGAGAGTTCTAGTTAACTCTCAACTCTGGTCCTTCAATTAAGAGTTTGCAACGAACAACAAACGATTGCATAACGAATTTGACACTTTTATGTATTGAAACTCAAAATTGGGATATTATTTTTGTTTTTATTACCGTTTACCTGAAGTCACACTCGGACTTTGGGAACAATCCCAAGGAACTAGTTCTGCATTACCAAAATAGAGTGCTATGAATGAGTTTCTTACCGCAAGGTATCGTACATCTGCTTCTGAGATAGTTGGTGCACATAACCTGGTGCATTCAAATACCCGAAATACCAGTCCTAGGAAAAGTAATGATAACTGAAATTTTAAAACTTTTGGTACATCATTTACCACAAATATCCCCCCAACAAAATGTCTTTTGTGTACCGAAAATCACCCACTTCGTTTATGTTCAGTTTTCCTTAGGATGTCAGTTAGTGAGCGATTAGAAGTAGTAAATAGTTGTTGTACTAATTGTTTAGCCACTTCACATAAATTTCGGAGATGTCAAAGCTCAAATGTTTGTTTTACTTGCAAGCAGAAGCCCCATTCGTTACTTCATCGATCTGAGTCTTCAGAATCGGAATACTTCGGAAGCAACACCAGGCAATTTTGAAAACTCTATTTCCCCTTCAAATACTTCTTCAGGAAAAATTGATGACGATGAGAGACCCTCGACTTCATCTGCCACCCATTCCCTTCAAAATTTCGCAACCCCACTCCAGTCCACTCCTTATTCCACTGTTTTGTTGGTAACAACGGTAGTTGATGTTTTATTTAATGATATTAGGTGTTCTGCTAGAGCTCAAATTGATCCTGCCTAGCAGGCCACATTTATTTCTAAAAAAACTGCAGAGGAAAATAGCTCCTCCGACATTCTCTACCCCCGCTGCTAAAATTACAGGTCTTAATGCCAGGTAATTCGACCAAAAATTTGTGTAATAAGTCTTGGGTCTTCAATAAATCCAAATTTCAAATTGAAAACGGAAGCTTATGTGGTCGAAAAGCTTACTGGTCGTTTACCCATTTGTTCGTTGTCAAATTTTGTAGACTTCAAATTACCCGAAATATCAGTAACAGATTTGAAATGCTCTTATATGGACTTACTGTTAGGTGTTGATATATATTCACAAATTATGCTAACTGACGTTCAGAAACATCCGAATAGACAACTCATTGCTCAAAGCACAGTTTTCGGCTGGATTCTAACCCCATAAATTCTGTCGTTTCATTTTTTAATCAGTTAGATTTTAATGAACAAATAAGTCGGTTTTGGGAAATTGTGGAAGTACCAAAATCTAGAAAGTTGGCTCCCGAAGACAAATTTTGTGAGAATTTATATCATGAAACAACTTATAGGAATGATAAAGAATTTCCTATAGACTTACAACTTGGTCATATGGTCAAGGTTAGTCTAGATTTGTCGCTTTTTCCTAATACTCATTATTATATGCCTCATCATACTGTTTTGAAGCCTGATAGTGTTACCACTAAACTTCGTGTGGTCTTTAAAGCCTCTTCTAATGGACTTAGTATCAAACAATATTTTGCATATTGGTCAGATTTTGAAATCAGATTTGACCATTTTAGTTTTACGATTATTTCGGTATGTATTTAATGCTGACATAGAAAAATGGATAGGCAAATATTAGTTAGACCCGATCAAGCATTATTTCAAAGAATTCTGTTCCGTCAAAACCAGAATGATGAAGTTCAAGATTTTGAGTTAAACAAAGATACGTTTGGTGTTAACTGTGCCCGCTTTTTAGCAATCCAAACCTTACGTCAATTAGCTGACGATTGTGAATCATGTTATCCTAATGTTTCCAATATTTTACGTGATCAAATGTATGTGGACGATGAACTTTCTGGATCACATAGTATCGAAGAAGCAATACGCGATCATAATGAATTGACGCAGGTTTTGAGTTCTGCAGGTTTTTCGCTTAGCAAACAGCAAATATTGAGAGTCAACTCGATTGTATACCCCCCTGAGATACCAGTAACGCTAAGACGTTGGGTTTATGTTGGAATGCGAGCATTGATGCATTTATTTCAAGCCAGCTCCAGCGCCCGATTTCTCCACAGTTACCAAACGTTCTGTCTTATCTCAAATAGCTAAGCTGTTTGACCCGTGGAGTGGTTGGCGCCCAAAATAATTGTCGCAAAAATCATAATGCAACAAATTTGAAAAGACAGAACCGATTGGGACGAATGTTTGAAACCCTTTACGTTGAATAGATGGCGCGCATTCTTCGATAATTACCCATTCATCGAAAGGATTAACATCCCCCGTTGGGTTAACTATAACCCGGAGTATGATGTTCAACTTCATATTGGTTCATATTGGTTAAATCTTCCCCGTTCACAATGGCCTAAAACCAGTTTTAAACCTCTTACTAATTTAGAAACCAAATCTATAAAAGTTAGCATTACCAGAACTTCCCTTTTAGAAAAAATTATTAGTCGATTCTCTAATTTACCCCATGCCTTGCGAGTTTTGTTATATGTTTTTCGCTTTTTCCACTTTATTCACCCAAAGCATAGACAATCTCGTAACAATCACCTAATTTGACTTATGATGAACGATTCCCTAAATTGAATTCGTTCATAAATTTTCAATTCATAATGAGATCTCGTTAATGCTTAGACTAGTTAGGCAGGAATTTTGGATTCCAAAACTTAAAAATTTGGTCCGATCAGTTATTCATAACTGTAAAGTGCGCTCTATTTATAAGAAGAAGCAGAGTCAACAAATGATGGCAGCTCTTCCTCTTGAGAGAACAACCCATTTACACACACTGGACTAGATTTTGCAGGTCCTTTTCAAATAAAATCGTACATCGCCCGCGGTTGCCGAATAACCAAGGGATATCCCTTGGTCTTAGTTTTCGTTTGTTTTGCTACTAAGGCCATTTATCTAGAGGCAACGAATGACATATCCACTGAGTGTTTTCTAGCGGCATTCTCTAGTTTTTTTTCTCCCGCCGTGGTTGTCCTTCTCATATTTATTCGGATAATGGTACCGCTTTTGTGGGAGCAGCTAGCGTTTTAAATAAGGATCGTACACAGTTTTTAAAGGATTTAAAACAACAAATCGTTTTGAAAAATGCATTTTAATTGGTCGAATGGCATTTTATACCACCCGTGCGGCTTATGGGAGGCCGTTGTGAAAAGCTTCAAAACTCACCTGAAAAAAGTTTCTAACGCTCAGAGGTTTACTTTCGAAGATTTTTCAACAATATTGGCTAGGATTGAATTCTCGACCTCTGAGCCCAATGACATATAACCCGTCGGATATTAATCCATTAACTCCTGGTCATTTTTTGATAGGGGGTGCAGTACTTTCTCCGCCCGAATCCGACTTTTCTAAAGAATCGTTGACTTATGCCAATAGAGGGCAAACGTTAGTTGAACTCCACAAGCGAAACAAATGGAAGTTTCCTCAAAGGGATTTCGAAGTCGGTGGTCTTACGGTTATTCGACATGATAGTCTCCCCCCAAACGAGAGGAAGCTCGGCCGAATCGATCGGGTTTATCTCGGTACCGATTCGAAAGTACGAGTGGCAGATGTTTGAACTGCCAAGGCGTTCTGACTCTTCCGATTGTTAAACTCGTACTGGTTCCTAATCCCCATAAAAACTAATACGTTTTTTTTGTTGTTTCTTTCTATTCATAGATGGCCGAAGGAAACCGCAAATTTGTTGTAGAACGTCAGGAGAGCCTGAGTTTAGATAACATCGGGAGTCAGTGCAGCCTTTTCACTCACAGTTTTCGATGAATCGCTACCGGCGGTTAATGAGTGTGGTTAATTTGTTGAAGTAATGCATTAACTGTTTAGCCCACTCACATTTCGTAAAAATTGCTGTAGTAGGGATAGTATGGAGTTTCTGGTCGAGCATCATACCATGCTTCACTTCCACAATCCTAACAAAAAACCCAACAACAACCCAAACAACAACAAGAAACAAAACAACAACCAAACAACAACAAACCACAATAGAAAACAAAACAACAATAAAAATAATCCGAACAAAAACAACCTAAAGAACAAAGGTCACAACAACAACGTAAACAAATATAACAAAATCAAAAAAAGGGGTAAGAACAAAAGGGGCACAACCCACAACCAGACCCAAAGTTCGCAAGTCATCAGGCACTACTCGTGCCAAAATAGCACTTCAACCCAAAGCACATCATTATCCCCCAACATAGTCATTAATATGATGGCTAATAACTGATTTTAAATTGTATCCTTGTTTTTCTTTTATTGTTAGTTAGTTTTTATTTCAATTTAACATTTTGTAATATGATCTCTTATCCTCTAGCTCCCGCTTTTCCTTGTTGCAATCTTGCAAGGGGGGGGCGGAATGTCTACGCTAATCATATTTAAGTACAATGAATTTCAACCCTAGCTTTAAATACAACCCTAATTTTAAGTACTATTTAAAAATTGTGAAATGAAGTGTCATAATAAAACGAAAAGAATATTACTATCGATCAACCCCCGAAACCCGAAGGTACGTTTTGAATACAAAACCCCCAAATAAATAATTAATTATTTAAAAATTAACCCGCTTGTTTTATTACTTCTTCGGATTAAAATATTTTATTGAATTTTCCCCATCACCCCCAACACTGAGTTTCATCAAAATATTATCAAATTAACTCAGTTTTTTTCATATCCTCGTCGGTTTTAAAAATCTTTTTTTAATTTTTTGAAAATTTTGTTCAACAAATATTTTAAATTATCGTTTAAGGTTCATAAAAAAAAACAAATAAGGGAATAAAACACAGAAAAAATTGTGTCAATATTTTGAACCATTTCGCCACACCTACGATATAAAATCTTACGGTCTTATGCTAAAAAAAAATCTTAAATATTGCTTAAAGAACACGTTAGTTACCAAATATTTTAAAGCTAACAAACGATTGTTAAAAAATAGTATTCAAAAACAGTTCTTTAACTAATGAATACGTCAATTCAATTTTACATGTTAATGCTGGCAACATCGTCATTCTCTCTTGTCTCTGTATAGTTAAATATACAAAACAACGAGTTAATTATTCACTGTTTCCTGCGGGTAGTCGAATTTATAAATAATGTTTTGTATGTTTTTAATATATAATAACATTTTTCTTCTTTTCTTAATGTAAAATTATGTTTATGTTATATAAAAGTATGAAATAAACACATTTATAATACAGTAAAATAATAAATAGACAAATTTTTACTAAGGATTTAAACCGATTATTTAAAAATCGAGTACTTTTAACTCATGTTGAGTATATATACATCACTATAATGCAGGGATGACCAAAGAGAGGAATGTGATTGTATTTGTGAGCGAAAGAGAGGATACACAGACAGAAGCAAGAATTGATATAAATTTGGTTGTTTATTTCTATTTTATTTCAGTTACCGCTGAACCAGCGTGAAATGAACATGCGGAGGAGTATTGATCTTTTTTGTTATTTTTATGTAAACAAAAATTATTTTCTTTTGATTCTATAAAGAAAACATTACTTTTTAGAAATGTATATTTTTTATAAATACAATTTAAAAAACTTACTTTTTCTATAGAAACTTACTTTTTCTATAGAAAAACTTACTTTTTCTATAGAAAAACTTAATTTTTCTTTAGAAAAACTTATCTTAAGAAGGTTTATCATGTTTTTATTTTTAAAGAAAATGTTTGTTTTCCTTAGAATATTTTTCTATAAAGAAAATATAAACGTATTTTTTACTAAAAAAAAATCAAATATTTTCTATAAAAACGATTGAATGTTTAGCGTAAAAATAATTATTCTAACATTCAATCTCACAGTGTATCTGAAAAAAACAATAACAAAAAATACAAAAAAATTAACAAAACTTATAACAGCCTCCACTCGTGTGCATCCGTCAAAGGTTGAATGACGAATAAATGAATGAGAATAAGAAAACTTCTGGCAAGCACTTGCTTCGCGGTGGTCGCGCCTGCTATAATGTTTTTTGTAAATTTCATTGACCGATGTCTGTTTTTTGTTGAAAACACGATTTTTTTGTTAAAAACTAGAATTTATATTATCAATTTAGTATGAAATATGTAAAATAGAGTATGAAATATCATGGACATTATATTTCATAAATTTCCCATCCCCCGAAACCTTTTATATGATAAAAAATAGCAAATTAGAAAAAATATGATAACTAAATTTAGCAAAAATATTATTTTTTATCAGAAAAGTCTGAAAACTTAAATATTTTCTTTAAAAGTTTTCACAAAATATTATTTGTCAAAACAGTAAAATATTTAAAGTAGCTTTAAATTATGTAGACAGCTACTTTAAATTATTTGATGTTAACAAAAGATTAACATCGGTTTGTTAAGCTACCAATCGTTTTAGGATAATACTTTAAGGAATTTTGCAAAACTTTAGTTTACCAATCGTTGTTAATTTTTTTTGCATAAGACCGTTAGTATTTCGTGAAAATGTAATTTTTTAGTCACAACTTGATTATAAGCTCGTAAAATTGTACCTAAGTTCAATTTAAACAAAAGTAATAATAAATATTTTAGCTAAGTTTGTGGAGAATGTTTGCAGCAATGTTTTTTAATATTATAAAAGTTTAACACTTTTTTCCCGGGGTCAAAGGTCAAAATTATCTGTTTTCATTTTCCATAGCAAAATAGCGGAATATTAAAAATAAATTGACGAATTTTAATCGAAATGTGAAAAAGTAATTATTTTTATAAATACTAAGTACCTTTTTATTAAAAAAAAAACATTTTAACCCTCTCTTAATACGATTGAGCTCAAATTTTCAAGGGACAATTTTTAGCAATTCGAAGCAATCTGGGGGTTGCCGTTTAGGGTTAAAATATTTTTTTAATAAAAACAAATAAGAGTGGTATATTCGGGCTGTGCGGAATCTTGGATACCCTTCACCAAAGGTGTAAGTATATTGATAACACTCTGATACAGTGAAAATACACTCGGAACGAAATTAAAATGTGTTTCGACAGAAAACAAAATAGGCATTTCACTTCGTAAAGACCTTTTTTTAACATGACCAATTTATCATAAAAATATTTTCCGCTGAATTTAAAATTTTATTTTTTTTTCGATTTTTTCAATTTCTGAAGCTTTTTTTTCGTAAAATTTATCAGAAGACCTAATATATTTTGACTTAAAAAAAAATCATGGTTACCATTTTGTAAAACAAGAGTTTTTTAATTAAAATCGGAAACATATTAAGAGAGATATAACAATTTTAGTAAAAAAGGTGAATTCAGTATTATTTGTATATTAGAAAATTTTCTATACAATACTACGTTAGAGTGTTTTTTCAACTTTTTTCGAAAGTAGAGAAATGGCGGTCGGATTATTATGGCATTCGGTGAGAAACTTCAAATAACAAAATTTAAGCCAAATCGGACTACGTTATCACGTGGCGCCCACGCCATGAAGTTGAAAATTGCGTTTATAAGAAAAAATATGGCCAATTTTTTAATTCTTGCAAAATTTAACTGTTTTAGTAAACATTTTAACAAAGTGTAAATATTAATTTATAATGTAGACTCAATTAGCTTTCTATCTACGTAAGTAGCGTATAAATCGGCTAAGGATTTTTTGAGTTATCGGAAATTTTCATAGAAATTTTGGGTCCTTGAAGACATTTGATTTTATGATATTTGTTGATGGAAAGCAAATTGGGTCTAAATTACAAATTAACATTCAGATTTTGTCAAAAAGTTAAGCTTATAGGTCAAAATTTACAAAAACCGAAAAATTGCACATTTTTTTGTGTCTTATTTTCACAGCAATAATTTTTTATATATCAAATCATATTTTGAAGTGGCAACACCTTAGACAGCTTTCACACTATGAAACTAGTTGCAGAAACCCTTCATAGTGTGAAAGCTGTATTACCGATCTCAACTAAAAACCGTTGTGCTGCGCAATACCAGAAAAGGGTTTGGTCGTGAAAGTTGGAATGATTTCAAGACAGTCAAACCGAGAACGGCAATAGAGGCATAAATAGAGCTTGGACATTATGTCGTACTTCTTTGTTTCTATCCTTTTTTAACTGCGTATAAATATAAGTACTTATACGTATATAGCAGAGTTCTGCATCAAAACATTTGAAAAGCTTTTCAACACATTCGCTTTTTTTTAGATTCAACTCTTTATTCGTTTTTGTTCACGCGAATCAAATTCGTGTAGAAACAAAAAAGACACTAAATTAAAAAAACACACAAGAGAACTGTAGAGAACTGTTGAGAGTAAAAAACTCGACACGACAACAAACAATTTCAGCAATCACAGTTTTGTTTCATAAAATATCGAATTAACACGAATCATTCGAGTTCATTTGTAGGTATATAAACATTTTTGCGTTGAAATGAAAAAAAAAAAAAATAAAATTAATGTTTACTTTCTTATTTTTATTTTTTATTTAACTTAAAAGTTCTTTTTATTTAACTTAAAAGTTCTTAAAAAAACTAAAATTAATTAATTCTTTACTAATTTTTAAAGTTATAATAAAATGAAATATACTTTTTATTTATATTTGTGTATATTGCAAATTATCAGACTTTGAGTTTTATTATATCAATCAATATGTGACAGTTATTTTGATTTAATATTATATCAAGCAATGACTGCTTTTTATTTTGTGATTAAGTTTTTTAAGCAATTTCTGAGCGATATCTTTTAAAATTGATTTTTTAGAGCAGGAATTTTATTTTTTATATAAAATCGGAAATTTTAAAAATTTTCCATAAAAATAGGAAAATTTAAAAATTTCCCATCAAAAAGGGAAATTTTTGAAATATCCTATATAAATGGGAAATTTTGGAAATTTCCCATAAACATTGAAAATTTTGAAACCTTCTTA
This sequence comes from Stomorhina lunata, assembly GCA_933228675.1. Classification (NCBI taxonomy): domain Eukaryota; kingdom Metazoa; phylum Arthropoda; class Insecta; order Diptera; family Rhiniidae; genus Stomorhina; species Stomorhina lunata. The sequence continues at coordinate 84,199,655 of OW121742.1, forward strand.
CAAAAATTTAAACTTTTAAAACTTCTTATAAAAATAGGAAATTTTTGAAATTTCGAATAAAAAGGAAAATTTCCCATAGAAATGGGAAAAAAATTTTAAATTTCTAATAAAAATGGGAAATTTTTTAAATATCCTAAAAAACAGATATTTTAAAAAGGAAAACTTTTAAGTTTTCCAATTTTTCCATTTTTATGGAAAAGTTTTAAAATTTCCTATTTTTAAGGGATATTTTTAAAATTTCCCATTTTTATGTTAAATTTTAGAATTTTCCCATAAAACTGGGAAAATATTAAAATTTCCCATTCTTATTTTCAAAATTTCCTACTTTTATGGGAAATTTTCAAAATTGACCATTTTTATGTGAAATTTTCAAAATTTCCCATTTTTATGGCAAATTTTCAAAATTGACCATTTACATCGAAAATTTTCAAAATTTCCCTTTTTTATGTGAAATTTTCAAAATTTACCATTTTTATGGAAATTTTCAAAATTTACTATTTTTTATCGGAAATTTTCAAAATTTAACATTTTTATCGGAAATTTTCAAAATTTATTATTTTTATGGCAAATTTTCAAAATTGACCATTTTTATGTGAAATTTTCAATATTAACCATTTTTACGGAAAATTTTCTAATATTACCATTTTTATTGGAAATTTTCAAAATTTACCATTTTTATGGTAAATACAAAATATTATTATTATTATTATGCAAATACAGAATATTAAAAATATATGTATACTAACCTCTTAATTTTTTACTTCTTTCACAAAACAAAATTATCAATTAATCAATCACTTCTTTCGCAAAAAAATGTTTTTTAATTAGCAGTTAATCAATCACTTAAAGAAGGGAATGTGCAACTGTCATTCATTTACTTAGATTGTTTTTAGAATTTTTAGTGTTACTCTCTTAATATACATGAAAGAAAAAAACACTCGTTGTAAATGAAACAAACAATGTTTTGATTCTCTTCTCATTTTTCTTTATTCGAATTGAGTTGTAACACCAAACTTGATTTTGCAGTACTCATTCGTTTCTCTTTCTTTTCTATTTTTCTTTTGCACTGATCGACACCATTTAAGAATTTTACTGTGATTTGAGATTAAGAATGTTTTGATGCAGAACTCTGGTATATAGTACGTTAATTAAACTGGCCCTTTTACAAAAAAAACTTATATATTTTTTTAATTCGCTGTTAATTTAAATTTAAATAATCTAGGTTCAAAAAATATTTAATGCGCTTTTCAAGTAAATATAAAAAAGTTTGGCATTCCTAACAAAATACTGCGGAAAACGGCGTCCCAATGTGAAAAAATCGAAAAAAAATAAAAATTTAAATTTGTTTGAAAATATTTTTGTGATAATTTGATGAAATAAAAAATCTTTTTTAACGAGAAGAAAGCCTGATGTCTTGTCTGTCTCAAACCGTGTTAAAATTTCAAATCGATAAACAAATTACTTAGCTAGGCCTATTTTTGTTCGAGAAGACCAAAAAAATCGTTTTTTATCGATAACTTTCGATTTTGAGGGTATATCGAAATTTCTAAAAATGACAAACTGATACACTCAATAAGGCCTATCGTTTGATATAGGTTTCCTTAAAAGTGTATTTCTTTTTCCTCAAAATGTATCAGTGTGTAATTATATATTGAGCCCCACACGAATGCTTGATATGTAGTATATTAATTTTCATTTCATGCAAGTATATAGCAATATTTGCTTATACTTGCATTATATGCAAAGTCTTTAAAATTAAGAGTCGGAAAACGAAAAACTTTTAGGTGGCGTCATCATCTCGACTAATTATGGACCCAAAGGTTAAGTTTTTCCAACTGATGTCGAAGACAGCATCACTTGGGTTCTCGATTTTGAAGATTCGATTTCGAATTTGATGAAGATTAAGTATTTTGGCATGAAGCTCAAAAACGCAGTGCCCAGTGAGGGTTTGTATCATCCAACTAGTAAATGTTCTAGATTAGTTGTGTAAAACTCTGAAGTTAGCGGACCGATTTAGATCAAAGCTATAACAATGATAGTTTTGTCAATGTATACAGACCATAGGTTATAGGGTATACACTAGGGGTATAACCAAAAAAATACCTATCACGACGGGGTGGCTACTGATGTGTTTATCAAGAAAACAGTTTTTTGAGATCAATTTGGATAAAAAACCTACCCCCAAACCTTTTTTTCTAAAAGCTCCAAAAAAATAATAATATTTAAATTTTTATGTTTTAGATACCATACATACAAAGTGACCCCATTTTTCATCATAGATTTTCATGGTCTATATGGCATTAATAGGTATTTTTTGATTATTAAGCAAATTGTTCAAAAGTTATAACCCTAGTATACACTGTTAGTTTTAGATACATGTGTGAAAGGATGGATATCAGCTTTGTCGGAAAAGTTGCTGAAGAATTACTTATTTATCTGAATGGAAAGTTGTGCTCTAGTTTTTTGTGCAATTATAATGTGATTTAATTTATCAGCATTAAAGTGATTCCGTCGGGGTTATATGAGAGATTTCACTAAATGTGAACCGAGTTCACCCATTTTCAATACCGAACTTTTCAAGAGATCAGAAATACTTTTGTCAAATGTTGTCCCTCTAGAAAGTTTACTTTAGGCGCTATCGCGCTGAATAACGATATTGTACAACGTCTTTATACTATATGTCATCGTATCTATTATAATTTGTCATTTATTAGCTACTAAGAGATTGCCTTAGGAGAAGTTATACGGGAGCAATTGTCAAACGTGAACGGATTTCTCCCAATTGCAATTAAAAAATTTTAATTTTGCATTTTTTGTACTTTCTAGAAAGATTACCTATAATTTGATATATATAATACATTCTCAAATATTATCATAATGTTCAAAAGTTAGGCACAAAATTAAGATAAATGCAGTGTATCTGTCAGATTTGCGGAGCTCCTGGAAGGTATATCCACATGCATTTTACATAAAATTTTAGGATATCGTCCCACACTGAATTTCATCATTGTCGATCAAATCACCTGAAATATCGCTTAAACACTAAATTATATCTACCACAAATTACCGAATACATCAGAATATAGGTAATCCCCTGTTAGAACGATAAAACATGAGTTCCAAAAACTTGACTACAACAGACAAACGGACAGACAGGTAGACAGACAGATACAAACAGTCACAAAGACGTCGCGAAATCGATTCTTCTGCCGATTCTGAGTATGGTATTCATAATCATTCTAAAAATGGTATTCATAATTAAAATAATTTGCGGTGTTTTATATTAGATTTTAGAAAATCCTGCCACAAAGAACGCTGTCAAATTTCATCACAATCGGTTCATAAACACCTCAAATATCGCTGAAGCAATACTTACAAAATGTAAACACAATTTCTTAGACACGTACTTTCGGCAATTTGTTGTTGATCAAAAGTAGTGTTCTGGCGATATCTCAGTTGTTTATGGACCGTTTTTGATAAAATTTAATAACGAGCTTGGCGGGGGAATTTCCTAAAATCTGATATAAAATTTATGTCCGTGCTCCAGGAGGATGGTTTTTCCTATTTCTGCATTTCATTTTTTCAACAAACTTTCTCTAATGCGTACATTGGGCAATTTGCGATACATCAAATTTAATGGTTTGTCGATATCTCAGTTGTTTATGGACCGATTTTGATAAAATTACACAGTGGGGAACCATTTCCTTTGGGGAGCCATTTTCTGTAATCTGATATATAATTATTATTATCACTTGTACACCATGAGTATCTTTTTTCTCTTATTATTTAAAAGTGTTTTTCAATCAAAAATTTTAAAATTTTCGTCTATTTTTTTGTATTTTTTCGATATTTCGGGTGTTTATAAACTGATTTTGATGAAATTTAATAGCGTTCATTGCGGGAGAATTTCCTAAAATCTGATATATAACACAGCACAACAAAATAAAAAAATTTCATGTGCTCTTAAAACCACTATACAATTTTGATGTATCATGACTACCTTTGTACAAAAATGGTAAAATTTTTATTTTTTTTATATTATTAAAATAAAATCAGAAAAATTAAGATTTACATAGCCTTTAATTCGTCTATAAATCGCGTTTCGGAGTTATAATAAAAAACTTAAGAAAAAATATATTTTTTAAGTAAAAATGGCAAAAATTTTCGTTTAAAAAAAATCATAAAAAATCGAAAACGGCAAAAAAAACTTCCAGATTTATTATTTTATCGCATAGCGACATATAATAGCAACAAAATGAGATATCGACCATAAAAATCGATTGATTTTTTGGAATTTATTCACAATTTAGTGAATTCGCTCATTTTCACAAAATTTTAGTTTTTTGCTTGATATACGCATTATAGCGGGGTTTCAAATGTATGAAAAAAATAAATTTTCCAATTTCAAGGGGTGCATGTCGGATTATTGTGAGATTTGGTGAGAAACTTCCACCCACAAAATTTTAGTCGAATTGGACAACGTTAACACGTAGCGCATAGGCCCCAAATCTGGAAAATAATGTTTAAATCGAAAAAATTGACAAATTTTCAGTTTTTGCAAAATTAAAGCTATTTATTCCCCCTTTTGCAAAAACGTGGATTCTTAGTGCAAACGTAATGATTTTTACAATGTCTTTAAAATCGGTTAAACAGTTTTAGAGTTATTACAATTTTCACTGGCCATTACATGTCCTTGAGGAATTGAATGTTATAAATGTACCTCTGGTGCCCCGAGATCGCATCATATTACCCCCTCTTCACATTAAACTTGGTCTGATGAAACAATGTTTCCAGTATATTTCAAGGAAGTTTCCAAGTTTAAGTATGGAATATTTGACGGCCCACAAACTCGCAAATTGGTCAAAGATACCGATTTTCTCAGTTCAATGTCAGAAATTGAGAAAAATGCATGGGATTCGTTTGTATGGGTTATTCAACATTTCTTAGGAAATAACAAGGATGATGATTATGTTGCGCTCGTTGAAGAGATGTTAACTCACTGCCAGAATCTTGGATGCAACATGAGCATCAAGTTACATTACCTTCACAGTCACTTAGATCGTTTTCCTGAAAATCTAAGAGACTTAAGTGAGGAACAGGGCGAACGATTTAACCAAGATATTCGGACAATGGAGGAAAGATACCAGGGTCGCTGGGATGCACACATGATGGCAGATTTTTGCTGGAGTGTTCAGAGCAACACTTCGTTATTCAATAATAGAAAATGTCATAAAAGAAAATTCCAAAGTTTGTAGTTTATATTATTTATTTATGTATTTCCTTATTTTATAAGTTGTAAATTTAAATAATAAAATATAAAATAAAAGAAAATGAATAAAACAATGAAATTAATTTTCGATCTATTCCATCGATTTGACTTAGTTACATTTTTTGGTCAATTGCCTTCGGCAAGTTCTCAAAAACATGTAATGGCCAGTGCAAATTTGTAGTAACTCGAAAACTGTTTAACCGACTTTAAAGATATGTAGCTTATTGGAAATCTCATTGTGTTTGCCCTAAGGACCAGGATCCACTTTTTTGCAAAAGGGGAAATAAATAGCGTTAATTTTGCAAAAACTTAAAAATTATAAAATTTTTCCGATATAAATTTGATTTGTCAGCTTTAGGACCTGGGCGACAATTTGGCTAAAATTTTGTGGGTGAAAGTTCCTCACCAAATCTCACAATAATCCTACCGGCACTCCTTCAAATTCTAAAATCTATTTTCTTCACACATTTGAAAAACCCTGTGTACGTATATCAAGCAAAAAACTAAAATTTTGTGAAAATGAGCGAATTCACTAAATTGTGAATAAATTCGAAAAAAATCAATCGATTTTTATGGTCGATATCTCATTTTGTTGCTATTATATGTCGCTATGCCGTTTTCGATTTTTCATGATTTTTTTAAAACGAAAATTTTTGCCATTTTTACATAAAAAATATATTTTTTTCTTAAGTTTTTTATTATAACTCCGATACTATTGATCCGATTGAAACGCGATATATAGACGAATTAAAGGCTATTTAAATCTTCATTTTTCTAATATCGGAATAGTAGTTTTTGAGTTATCATTAATTATTTGAAGAAACGTCTAAAAAAAATTGCAATTTAAAAAAAAAAAAAAAATTTTTAATCTTGCCATAAAATTTAAAAATTTTACCATTTTTGTACTAAGATAGCCATGATACATCAAATGTATATAGTGGTTACTCGAGCACATTTTTGCTGTTGTCCTGTGTAATTTATGTAGGTCCATCCTCCAGGGGCTTCAGAAACTTGATTTCAACAGACAGACAGACGGACATCGCTTAATCGATTCTCCTCCCGATTCTAAGTCGATCGGTACAATTTATGGGGTTTGCGATCACTAATAAAAAAATTACAAACGGATGCAGAAACTTATAATACCGTTTCACATATTGGTGAAGGGTATATAAATACTTAATATTTATGCAAATTAATACTTTTTCGCATTTTTATTAAAATTCAGTAATAAATTTTTAATATTCATTTTAACTTTCATTAAAGTTGAACTGAGGTACAATTTAACAAGCATATAATCAAATTAGTATAACCACAAAATTACATTTTCCCAAAATACTAAGATTTTAAATCATTGGTACCACGAAACGGGTCAAGATATCCATACCATTTTTTCTGAGTTTTATTCTCTTATCTGTTTTTTTATGAACCTGAAACGATGTTTTATAATTTGTAATATTTGTTATACAAAATTTTCAAAAAATCAAAAAATGATTTTTGAAACTGACCTGAAAATTGAAAATTTTCTAAAATGAAAAAACTAAGTAAATTTGATATTTTCACAAATTTTACCTATTTAGTACTTACAGGCCATAGAATTGTAAAACATGTCTTACTTTGGATTTTTTTTTATTTTAAAGTATTAACTAAAGTATTTAGAAAAATTTTCGTCTATTTTTTTGTATTTTTTCGATATTTCGGGTGTTTATAAACTGATTTTGATGAAATTTAATAGCGTTCATTGCGGGAGAATTTCCTAAAATCTGATATATAACACAGCACAACAAAATAAAAAAATTTCATGTGCTCTTAAAACCACTATACAATTTTGATGTATCATGACTACCTTTGTACAAAAATGGTAAAATTTTTATTTTTTTTATATTATTAAAATAAAATCAGAAAAATTAAGATTTACATAGCCTTTAATTCGTCTATAAATCGCGTTTCGGAGTTATAATAAAAAACTTAAGAAAAAATATATTTTTTAAGTAAAAATGGCAAAAATTTTCGTTTAAAAAAAATCATAAAAAATCGAAAACGGCAAAAAAACTTCCAGATTTATTATTTTATCGCATAGCGACATATAATAGCAACAAAATGAGATATCGACCATAAAAATCGATTGATTTTTTGGAATTTATTCACAATTTAGTGAATTCGCTCATTTTCACAAAATTTTAGTTTTTTGCTTGATATACGCATTATAGCGGGGTTTCAAATGTATGAAAAAAATAAATTTTCCAATTTCAAGGGGTGCATGTCGGATTATTGTGAGATTTGGTGAGAAACTTCCACCCACAAAATTTTAGTCGAATTGGACAACGTTAACACGTAGCGCATAGGCCCCAAATCTGGAAAATAATGTTTAAATCGAAAAAATTGACAAATTTTCAGTTTTTGCAAAATTAAAGCTATTTATTCCCCCTTTTGCAAAAACGTGGATTCTTAGTGCAAACGTAATGATTTTTACAATGTCTTTAAAATCGGTTAAACAGTTTTAGAGTTATTACAATTTTCACTGGCCATTACATGTCCTTGAGGAATTGAATGTTATAAATGTACCTCTGGTGCCCCGAGATCGCATCATATTACCCCCTCTTCACATTAAACTTGGTCTGATGAAACAATGTTTCCAGTATATTTCAAGGAAGTTTCCAAGTTTAAGTATGGAATATTTGACGGCCCACAAACTCGCAAATTGGTCAAAGATACCGATTTTCTCAGTTCAATGTCAGAAATTGAGAAAAATGCATGGGATTCGTTTGTATGGGTTATTCAACATTTCTTAGGAAATAACAAGGATGATGATTATGTTGCGCTCGTTGAAGAGATGTTAACTCACTGCCAGAATCTTGGATGCAACATGAGCATCAAGTTACATTACCTTCACAGTCACTTAGATCGTTTTCCTGAAAATCTAAGAGACTTAAGTGAGGAACAGGGCGAACGATTTAACCAAGATATTCGGACAATGGAGGAAAGATACCAGGGTCGCTGGGATGCACACATGATGGCAGATTTTTGCTGGAGTGTTCAGAGCAACACTTCGTTATTCAATAATAGAAAATGTCATAAAAGAAAATTCCAAAGTTTGTAGTTTATATTATTTATTTATGTATTTCCTTATTTTATAAGTTGTAAATTTAAATAATAAAATATAAAATAAAAGAAAATGAATAAAACAATGAAATTAATTTTCGATCTATTCCATCGATTTGACTTAGTTACATTTTTTGGTCAATTGCCTTCGGCAAGTTCTCAAAAACATGTAATGGCCAGTGCAAATTTGTAGTAACTCGAAAACTGTTTAACCGACTTTAAAGATATGTAGCTTATTGGAAATCTCATTGTGTTTGCCCTAAGGACCAGGATCCACTTTTTTGCAAAAGGGGAAATAAATAGCGTTAATTTTGCAAAAACTTAAAAATTATAAAATTTTTCCGATATAAATTTGATTTGTCAGCTTTAGGACCTGGGCGACAATTTGGCTAAAATTTTGTGGGTGAAAGTTCCTCACCAAATCTCACAATAATCCTACCGGCACTCCTTCAAATTCTAAAATCTATTTTCTTCACACATTTGAAAAACCCTGTGTACGTATATCAAGCAAAAAACTAAAATTTTGTGAAAATGAGCGAATTCACTAAATTGTGAATAAATTCGAAAAAAATCAATCGATTTTTATGGTCGATATCTCATTTTGTTGCTATTATATGTCGCTATGCCGTTTTCGATTTTTCATGATTTTTTTAAAACGAAAATTTTTGCCATTTTTACATAAAAAATATATTTTTTTCTTAAGTTTTTTATTATAACTCCGATACTATTGATCCGATTGAAACGCGATATATAGACGAATTAGAGGCTATTTAAATCTTCATTTTTCTAATATCGGAATAGTAGTTTTTGAGTTATCATTAATTATTTGGAGAAACGTCTAAAAAAAATTGCAATTTAAAAAAAAAAAAAAAAATTTTAATCTTGCCATAAAATTTAAAAATTTTACCATTTTTGTACTAAGATAGCCATGATACATCAAATGTATATAGTGGTTACTCGAGCACATTTTTGCTGTTGTCCTGTGTAATTTATGTAGGTCCATCCTCCAGGGGCTTCAGAAACTTGATTTCAACAGACAGACAGACGGACATCGCTTAATCGATTCTCCTCCCGATTCTAAGTCGATCGGTACAATTTATGGGGTTTGCGATCACTAATAAAAAAATTACAAACGGATGCACAAACTTATAATACCGTTTCACATATTGGTGAAGGGTATATAAATACTTAATATTTATGCAAATTAATACTTTTTCGCATTTTTATTAAAATTCAGTAATAAATTTTTAATATTCATTTTAACTTTCATTAAAGTTGAACTGAGGTACAATTTAACAAGCATATAATCAAATTAGTATAACCACAAAATTACATTTTCCCAAAATACTAAGATTTTAAATCATTGGTACCACGAAACGGGTCAAGATATCCATACCATTTTTTCTGAGTTTTATTCTCTTATCTGTTTTTTTATGAACCTGAAACGATGTTTTATAATTTGTAATATTTGTTATACAAAATTTTCAAAAAATCAAAAAATGATTTTTGAAACTGACCTGAAAATTGAAAATTTTCTAAAATGAAAAAACTAAGTAAATTTGATATTTTCACAAATTTTACCTATTTAGTACTTACAGGCCATAGAATTGTAAAACATGTCTTACTTTGGATTTTTTTTTATTTTAAAGTATTAACTAAATTATTTAGAATCAAAGTAAAAAATCAGTCATATTGCAAATTTTGGCCGGGTCATGGGCAAGCTTTCCCCCATCCGATTGAGCTAAAATGGGTGAATGAGGGATTATTTTTAAGAAATTCGAACAATTCTGGTGGCTGGCCGCATACAAATTACATCTTTTGAAAAATAACTGGCACTCTAATATAGCATACTTATAATTTTCTGAAAAAAAAACTTCGCAAAGTTTATAACTAAGTTAAAAAATAACTTATTGTTTATTCGGTTTTAGTGCCAGAGTCTCTCGAATTATACCTATTGTTTACGGAAACGGTTTTGTTTTTTATGAACCTCAAACGATGTTTTATAATTTGTAATATTTGTTAAACAAAATTTTCAAAAAATCAAAAAATGATTTTTGAAACCGACCTGAGCAAAAAGTAAAATTTTCTAAAATGAAAAAACTAAGTAAATTTGATATTTTGGCAAATTTTAGCTATTTAGTACTTACAGGCCAAATCATGTCTTAGTTTGGATTTTTTTTTTTTTTATTTTAAAGTATTAATTAAATTATTTAGAATCAAAGTAAAAAATCAGTCATATTGCAAATTTTGGTCGGGTCATGGGCACGCTTTCCCCCATCCGATTGAGCTAAAATGGATGAATGAGGGATTATTTTTTAAGAAATTCTAACAATTCTGGGGGCTGGCCGCATACAAATTCCAATTTTTGAAAAATAACTGGCACTCTAATATAGCATATTTATAATTTTCTGAAATAAAAACTTCGCAAAATTTATAACTAAGTTAAAAAATAACATATTTAGTTAATTCACTATGTCTGCTAAAGTGCTAAATCTTAAAGTGGTATTTAGGGTCAAATAGCAATACTGTGAACACCTGTCGTATATTAACCATTGTATATTTTGATAGACGTCATACTACTACACAGAAAAAGAAAAACAACAAGAACTTACCACATTGTCAGATTCCATTTCCAAGTTTGTATTATGTATTTGATTTCGATTTTTTTGTTAAAAAAAAATCGTAATTGTTTTTGTTTTAATTTTGGTGCGAAATTATCTGTCAACAGAAAACATATGATAAGATCAATCACGTCAATTTTTTCAAAAAACGCTGAAATATGAGCGTGGCATCACTGACTTAAATAGCACGGTGAGTAAGTGATATTGTCATATAATATTTTTTAATGGGAAATACCAACAAAATTTTTATGACAGTCATAAATATTTATGACAATAGAACAATAGCACACAATAGCAGAGACTGTGAATTGGCTAATTGTTTATTCGGTTTTAGTGCCGGAGTCTCTCGAATTATACCTATTGTTTACGGAAACGGTGTTAGTTATCAACCTCAACTTTTTTGGATTATTATATCTGGCCTTTTTAACATGAATATCAACAAATTTAAAATTTTTTATATAAAACAAATTTTCCAGAATAAAAAACTATGTAAATTTGATTAAAGTGGTAAAGCGTGTCTTACTTTATATGTTCTGTATTCTAAGGTAAATTTTGTAACTGCATATCTTTCGGCATGTTGAAAATGACACGATTTTTCTGGGAAAAATTACAATCACTCTAAAACTATTGCATGGATTTTTGGCTTTTATGACTCTAAGGAAAGCTGTTTTAGTTATCTTCCACATGCGAAAGCAACTTTATTGGCTAAAATTTAACTCAAACGAAAACAATAAATAATGCGACAATGCTATATTTTATACATATGTCATAGATACTAAAGTAATGAACAAAATCTAAGTTTTTGCAATAACATTTAAAACATATAGCGAGCAATTCATACACATTCAAAGTTTTAATATAAATATAATGCACACATGATTACTTCTTATTTTTTCAGACTTGATGTGATACTTAGTACACCTGTATTAGTTTTACCACGATCATGCACAAGTTCACAGGTGCTAGTTGCTAACTTGGGAAAAATAACTGTATGCAACATCCACGAAAGTAATGAGAGCTGCCCAGAAACAATCAAGGATACCTATTTTGTAGACATAAAAAATGTAAAACTTTGGTCATTAAACGTCAACAAAAGAAATATTATGAAGTCCCAAATGATACCTAAAGCTAACGAAATGTATTCATGCAATGAAGACGCTGTACCTATATTATATGATACGGCACTTCTATTTCAATGCGTCAATGAATCAAGATCGACAGAAGAAGATAATACGTGGGATATTCGCCAAACTTTTATTGTAAGTAATAAAAATTACTAGCTTAACTTGAAAACTATCTAAGGGGCTGTTCATATATTACATAACACTATTTTCGCAGATGTTTACCTCCCTTCCCTCTGTGTAACACATTTTAATAGAAATAAACAACATTTTAATAGAAGTAACAAAAGTAATAAAACCCTCCCCCCGGTATATTGCACATACAAGTCAGTGACATCGGGTACACATTTGTGTTTGTTTTACACGTATGGATAAAATTACCTTATTCTATATATAAATTAATGTTTTTCTGTATGCACTTTATAGAATAATAAACTATGCATTTGATCATGTTATGATCTTAAGCAGAGTTGTTGCGCATAAGCCGGCGAACATTACTAAGTTGGTATGAACAAGTTCCGAAAAGTGGACCACTAAAGATTGCTTAACCCATATCATCCTACTGTTTCATTTTTGGAACGGTTGCCTTTTTAATTTGCATTTTTTTTTTTTAACAAAAGTGCAATCGTAATTATTTTTGTACTTTGGTAACACTGAAACTGTCAGCTATCAAAAATGAAAATTCCGTTATTCCTTGTTAAGTGCTTCATTTATGTTTTATTGAGTATTATATGATGAATAATTTATAAAACGTAAGAAAGTAAGTTGTTGTGTTAAAATTTTGCACATAAACTAACTAAATTTGTAATGAAAAATGTAACACCACTTACTACTTGTAGCAATAACAACAAGTCAATTTAATATTTAATAACCATGATTCCTAAGCCTGGAAAAGATCATACAAAAGTAGATCTATATAGACATATTAGCTTACTATCCAACATATCTAAGTTCTTTAAAAAACTTTTGATGACCAAAATAATGCAAATTCTGTATGAAATCAGATGCATTCCAAATCATAAGTTTGGTTTTAGAAGAAAATACAGTACAGTCGAACAAGCTTATCGTTCGGAAGGGCATTCTTACCGCGCCAAAAAATTGGGCGAAGTCACAAAACTGTGATGAAATATTTAAAAGCCACTGAAAACTATGGATAAAAACAGAGGACAGATTCATGCCACTTTAACTCTACTAAAAATGAGAAAAATCTTGAGAATTGCGTCAAATTCTGCAATAACTATACAATATCAAGAGCCATTGCAAGCTGTAAGTATATAAAATTAAAAAAAAATGAAGAAAAAGCCGCCGTTGAATGATGTACGCAAAAAACTCGATTACATGCTCTCTATGCGTTGGGACGTTCAAATTAGAAATTTAATTTTGATGGACCAGACGGCTAAAACTATTATCTTCATTTTTTCAGCGTATTTGTATTTATTGTATCTTGATTTAATATAATGAACTAACAATAAGTTATCAAATCTTAAATCTAAATTATTAAGTTTTTTTATAATTTGATTTTATGTTAAAATCCTTTTTCTTTAACGGCGGTACAAGTCACCAGTATCCCTCCTTCTGAGCCGGATATGGCCACGACTATTTAAAATGTTTCGGGCTAGTGGGTTTGGGTGACATGCTAACTTATTAATGTAATTTACAACACGTTTTGATATTTCGGTTTTAACCGAAGGAACCTCAAGTTCGAATTTTTAATATACCACAAGGCACCTGTAATGATTCTTAGGAGTTTATTTTGTCGCCTTTGAATTTTTTCAATATTTGACTCTGAGGCAATGCCTCACAATTGAATTCAATAGCACCACATTGGCTTAATAATTGAGTTGTAGAGAAAGATTTTACAATCTAAACTAAGCTTGGAATGTTTACCAATGGGCTGATTTTAGCTTAATTTGTGCGAGGTTGGCATCTATATAACTTTTCCACATGAGCCGTCTATCCAAGTGAATGCCAAGGTATTTCACTTCTTTTTAGTGGGGAATAAATTGATAATTTATAGTTACTGGAGGGCAGGATTCCCTGTGTAACGTAAAGGTAATATGAATGCACTTTTGTTCCTTTACTTTTATTTTCCATTGTTTGGGAAATTTTTCTAATTGGAAAATATGATTCTACAAATGCCGAGATGATTCAAAAGGGGTTTCATTAATACCTAGAATGGCAGTATCATCTGCAAATATGGATGTGATTGTATTTATGTTTGTAGGCATATCAGATGTGGGTTAATTCCAAAAGTAGTGTACATGAGCTTTTTTTTTTTTAAGGCTGAGGAATTCATTCTCTGAAATTGTTTACTTGCATTAAGATTTGTGCAGATTGCGAAATTACTTTTAGTTTCTTTAAAAAAAATTTGTTTTGCTTTTTTATTGCATTTTGTTTAAATATTTTCCGGAATGTCACTTTTTACAAAAATTTACAAAACTAAGAAATTAATGCAAAAATGTTAGAACAAAGCCTACTATCGCATTCGTTCACTTATTATTTACCAGCTTTGGATGTTTTTCTTAAAAAAACGGGTTTAGTAATAGCAAAAAGTTATTTTTCGAAGAGATTCCAATTATTTTTTTTTTTTCTTTTATAATTCAAGAATTTAAAAAAAGTAATTTTTTTTTACAAAAATTCGTTTTTGTACAGCTTACATTTAAAGTAACAAATTTGCTTCAAACAATTTGGAAGAAATTGTTGTATTTTGCTGGAAACTTGAAAAAATAAAAAGTGACAGTATGGAATTTTTTGTGACAGTAAAGAAAATCCAATTTAAATTTCAAGTGTAACGAAAACTTAAACATTTATTCATTATTTTGTTTTTGGTTACTGTTTGTTTTTTCTTTTTTATAAAAACGAAACAAAAAATAAAAGTAATCCAATTATACACTCTGTTGCAAAACTATAACAAAAACCACTTTTATAAATTTTTTTATAATGAGCGAAAAGAAAACTTATAAATATTTTATTACTTTAATCCTTTAATCAGTAGAAAATATTTAATAGAAAAATATTTTGTAAATTATTTATTTTACTTTAAAAAAATAATAACAAAATTATTTAGTATTTCATAACAATAACAAAATCCATTTTCAAAATAAAATTTAAACATAATTAAGTAGCTTTAATAGTGAGTAAGGCCTCCATTTTGTCGAACAAGTTCGAAAATTCTGTTAGGCATACTGTCTATCATTTTTTTTTCGCATTTCATGGGTTATAGATCTCCAGGAGTTAATAACAGCTTCTTTTAGATCAAAAACTGTTGAGTATTGCTTGTTTTCGGCATAAATTTGACGTGTAATCAATCCCCACATGTTCTCAATGGGGTTTTGATCGGGAGAGCACGCTGGCCATTTCAATACTTTAATATTTTTGCTGAAAAACCATTCCTTTGTTTGACGACTTACGTGGATGGAGGCATTATCTTGTTGAAAAACTAGGTCATTTTCAGCATATCCTCCCAAAAAAGGCACCAATTTATTTTCTAGCACATTTATGTACTCCGAGGAATTCATCCTTGTACTTGGAAAAGCCAAGTCAATCATTCCGTCAGCACAGAAAGCTCCCCAAACCATTAAAGAACCTCCTCCGAAATTTCTTTTTGAAAAATATCGTGGTTCTTTACGTAGGTCCCTCCAATATGAGTTAAAACCATCTGGACCATCAAGGTTAAACTTTTTCTCGTCAGAAAAAATTACATTAAAAAAATTTGTTTGTTTAAAAAATTTAAATCGCCAGCAGTAACTTTTAACTTACCTTTGTCCAGTTGGTTTGTAGGTTTTTTCGGGCAAATTCAAGTCGAGCAGTTTTGTGATGGGGCAACAGTTTCGGGGCGGCTTTCAACTTTTGACGAGTGATGGTTTTGGAGGCTTTTAAGACCCGGGTGATCGTTGATTTCGACACATTAACCTCACAATCAATTTGTATGTCTCTGAGACTCTTCATACTGTTACTCGCACACTTAATAATTCTACGTTTGTCACGTTCAGAAAGCTTTTGTTTCGGTCCACCAGTTTTTTTGCTACCGTATCCATCTGGATTATTCGCGAAATTTCTAACAACATCATAAGAACGACTAATTTTTTCCGAAATTGCCCTAAAGCCTAAACCGCTCTTTAAATAAGCAATAATTTGGCCTTTTTCAAGTTCAGAAAGATATTTACCGCGTGGCATTTTATTACGTATTGATAAAAAATAATAAATAAATAAATTACAAGCAAAATAACGGTACTATTTGTTACTATTTTTAACTATTTGTTATAGTTATGAGACATAATGAAAATTAAAATAAAAGTTTTTTCTCTTAAAGTAATAAAGAAATCTCTTAAATTTCACACAATAAGAGAAAAATTTCCTAACTTTTAAGAAAAAATATAAATTTAAAAAAATATGTATTTACAATAAATAAAACAGAAAAAATATATATTTGTTATAGTTTTGCAACAGAGTGTATTAACAAAAAATTTATGAACAAATCTATTCATCGGAATCTGTGAATATTTCATAAAAAATTGATTCCCGATTGTTTTTTTTTTCTATTTGTTTTTATCTTTACATCAAAAGAACTACAGTATTGAAATCAATCAGAATTTTCGAGAAATAATTAAAAAAACCTTTTTACTTAAAAGTGACAGTAAAGAAATTTGTGATATTTTTTTGTTTTTTTCTTCTAAAAAGTTATTTCACGGAAAATAAAAACAAGAAAAAGTGATCAAAACTTCGTAATATATTAATATACATTTTTATTTATTTTATTTTGTACGATTTTTTATAAAATAACTGTGTGACAGTACGGAAATTTTTAGCAATACTTACCATCGTGCGATTATAAATTCACTTGAAAACACCAAATAATTGATTTTATTATTTTATTTTTTATCTTAATCAATTTATCACTTCTTGCACTTTTTAATAGCGATGCACATAAAGCAAACGAAACAGCTCAAGTAATGATTATGACCTAATTAAAAAAATGTGACATTACGGAAAAAACGCAGAGACAAAGTAAAATCAGAACATTGGTCGCCAGCTCGAACTGAATTCAGCATTCTGAAATCACATGTATTCTTACGCTCTTCACACGCATTCTTACGCTCTTTTATTTAGTCTGTAATCAACCACCGAAAAATTCACATTTTTTCTTGTAAATTCAATACACTCAAAAAATGTTTGTAGTCTCGCTTTTTGAATTGTATTATGACAATAAAAAAATTAAAGAAGAATGAATAGTATTATGAAATTAATACTTTAAATTAAATAGTAACGTTATGTAGAGCTACTTTTAAGAGAGTTTTTAAATTTTATTATATGTTTTAGATTTTCATATTTATACAAATAATTTTTTAGTATAATAAAATTCTTTTGTTTAAAGTTTTAACTTACTAGTAAAACCAAAAACTGTTATGGTTTTTTAAAATAATTTAACACGTAAATAAGACTAATAGATCTGATTGAAAATACCATAATTTTATTAAAATATTTTTTCGAGTGTGTAAAATATTTCTCACCAATACAACTAACACTTACTAATACAAATGTTTTGGCTACCACTGAATTAGAACGTCAAAATGACATTGATAACATTTTTCAGGTAAAACCAGGAAAAAGCAATAAAAATAAATACAATCATTGAAAAACAGTTGAATTTTTTATTATTGTTCTATTGTTTTCAACTCTTTTTCCATGTTGCTTAATGAATAACATGTGTGGAGACAGGTATATTTGTATGTAATAGGCATGATATACAGGTAAAGCACCATTTGCACAATTTAGCAGAAAGTTTTACAATAATAACAACTACTTTTGTTTGTTGCTAATTATTTTAGAGCTTACTTGCCGTTTTTGTTTTTTTAATTTCTTTTACATGAAAGAAATAAAAAGCTTGAGACGAAAAAAAAGCATTGTGTTTGGAATTAACCCATGTATATATAACATAAAAGATTGGGCCTAATATGCTACCAAGGGGCACACCAGCTTCAATAGGTTGTGGCGTACTTAAGAAGCCTCCTTCTTTTAGTATGAATTTGCGTTGGGTCAAATAGCTATCTAAGAGCTTGTATATCCATAGGGAAAATTTATGAATTAAACCATCATGACATACTTTATCAAATGCCTGGGATACATCTAATAAGACAGCAGAGAAATATTTTTTTTCTTCAAAAGTTCATCGTATTGCACTAACGATACGATCGAACAAACAATTGTATTGTGGCTTTTTCTAAAGCCGAACTGATGATTTGGAATGCACCCGCTTTCATCCAATATATGCGTTAATTTGGCCACCAGTACTTTTTCAAAGAGCTTAGACATATTAGATAGCAAGCTAATAGGTCTATAAGACTCAACTTTTGAGTGATCTTTTCCTGGCTTGGGAATCATGGTGAATTGATACCTTCTACTCTGTGGGAAATATTTTAAGCGTAAAATAGCATATGGAATAACTCTTTTAGCAATTTGTTAATGATATTGTCAAAACCAGGTGCTTTTTTGGGGTTTAAGTTAAGAATAGCCTTTTCCACTTCTCGAATTTCAAACATAATGGTTGTTTCACTTTTTCCTGCAACTGGAGGCAACTTGACGAATTTGGGGTAAATACGCGTTTCTCAAAGGGAGTTTACGCATAATAGGCCTCTTATGATTTTTAGCTGCTCGCCATAGCGAGTATTCAGATTGCATGGTTGCATCTAGTGCATTGATGGACATTTCATCAAACAATTGTTTGTAAGCAGCGCCCCCTTTTTCTTATGCTCTTTAAATTAAGCCGTTATTTTGATCATTTTTTGTTGGTTTTTCTTAAAAATACACTGCGAGATGTTGTGTTGTTATATGTATGTCAATTGCTTATAAACAATTGTTTGGTGAAACGTCCATCAATGATTTAATCGTTCAACAGACTTTGGCGAGTGCACATGTTAGCTTGATGCTCATAGATTTTTTTCCTATTACAGTGGTAATTTTTTCTATAGAAAACGTAATTTTTTCTATAGAAAAAGTAATTTTTTCTATAGAAAAAGTAATTTTTTCTATAGAAAAAGTAATTTTTTCTATGGAAAAAGTAATTTTTTCTATGGAAAAAGTAATTTTTTCTATAGAAAAAGTAATTTTTTCTATAGAAAAAGTATTTTTTTCTATAGAAAAAGTAATTTTTTCTATAGAAAAAGTAATTTTTTCTATAGAAAAAGTAATTTTTTCTAAAGAAAAAGTAATTTTTTCTATAGAAAAAGTAAAAGTAATTTTTTCTATAGAAAAAGTAATTTTTTCTATAGAAAAAGTAATTTTTTCTATGGAAAAAGTAATTTTTTCTATAGAAAAAGTAATTTTTTCTATAGAAAAAGTAATTTTTTCTATAGAAAAAGTAATTTTTTCTAAAGAAAAAGTAATTTTTTCTATAGAAAAAGTAATTCTTTCTATAGAAAAAGTAAGTTTTTCTATAGAAAAAGTAATTTTTTCTATAGAAAACGTAATTTTTTCTATAGAAAAAGTAATTTTTTCTATAGAAAAAGTAATTTTTTCTATAGAAAAAGTAATTTTTTCTATAGAAAAAGTAATTTTTTCTATAGAAAAAGTAATTTTTTATTAATAAGAAATAGTATATCTATAGAAAGATACTTTTTTTCTATAGGAAACAAATAATTAATATTTGTTTACTAAAAATAACAAAAAAAAAGTACAATACTTCTCCTCATGTTCATTCCTCGCTGGTTCGGCGGTAACTGAAATAAAACAGAAATAAACAACCAAATTTATATCGATTCGTGCTTCTGCCGGTGTATTCTCTCGTTTCGCTCACAAATACAATCACATTTTCTTTTTGTCCATCAATGATCTAGTGCTTCTAGATATGTTTTTAAAGATTCATTTCGATGAGATTCTAGTAATTTTCTAAATAGTTTTATAAAATGTTGCATGTTGAACAGTCAGTTTTATATTATTTTCCAATTCTTTAATGGTGAGATCGATATCTTCCGGTGTACGTAGAGGTACGTTTTCTGTGCAGTGAGTGCTGAAATATTTCTTAAATTAAAGCCAATTTATTTTTGTACTGGCCAATGAAATGTCTCCAGACGGAGACACAAAACCTTCCGAGTTGAAAAGTGTTATTATGGTATGGAATGGTCTGACGATAATTCCAAAGATGATTCAGTTTGAATTAATTCCCTTTGGATGCTTTTCGTTTCTCCGAAATCGATAACATCCGGGATTTTATTTGGGTCACTGGGCCAATAAGTGGGTTGTCCACTCGATATCACTTTCAAAATAGTGTCGAACAAAATACGACCTTTTGGAGTTATCAATCTCGACCCCCAGAATGTGTGTTTTGCATTATAATCGCCAGCTGCAAGAAAACGGGGTCCTAGTGAATTGAAAAACCTAGTATATTGTTCCTCACTAATTGAAAACCTTGGGGGAGAATATACGGATGAAATCACCAAGTTACGGCAAAAGTCTTTAAAACAAATTGTGGTTGCTTGAAGATAATCTTCACAAAAGTTAAAATATAGGTAGTGCTTAATACGATTTTTAATAAGTATTGCAGATCCACCGCATGCTCTACCTCTATTATTTATATTAGAATGTTTTAGTGAGTTATGAATTAATGTGGCTAGGCCTCCGTATCTGGTTATTGAGGTATAATATGGTAGAATGAGTAATTGATTGGAATAGGAATATTTGGATAGTTATGGATATAGGTTTCTTGTAATAAGATTGTCTTGGGGTTATATTTGTACCCTTCACCACCATAGGTGGAAAGGGTATTATAAGTTTGTGCAGATGTATGTAACGCATGGAAATATTTGTCTTAGACCCACTTTTTAGTATACAATTAGGCTTAGAATCACTTTCTGAGTCGATTTAGCGATGTCCGTCCGTCCGTCCGTCTGGCTGGACCCCCATGTAAACCTTGTAATCAAACTACAGGTCGCAAATTCTGAAGATAATTTGATGAAATTTGGCACAGATAAGTTTTTTGATAATGGGACCATGGCTATTGAAGTTCGTCAAAATCGGTTCATTATTTATGGTACCTCCCATAGGTTCCACATCCCGGAATTGATATATTGGCCACAAATATCAATATTTTTCATGAAATTTAAACCAAATACTACCTATGTAAACTAAAATCTCCGTACCAAATTTCGTTGAAATCGGTAAACATTTGACCATAGCTCCCATACAAACTTCTCTTTAAAAACGCACTAAAATCTAAAGATATTGAGAATTTTAAATGTATATTTTTGGCACATATAATTTTTGTAACAACTGTAATCAATTTGCCAAATTTCGAGATAATCGGTCCACATATAAGTCAAATTGACAAAAACAGCTTAAATATATAAGTTTTGAGAAAATGTTTGTATAATGGCAAAATTTAGCAAATATTTGTCTTTATACAGCAAAAAGAACACCTTTGACCATAATGGTGAAGGGTATCGACTATAGCACTTGACCGACTATAGCACTTTCTTACTTGTTTTTTACCAGTATTTGAAGCTCATTATAATTATTAGTATATTTATCCATGTTCCACTGAACAACATTTATTGTCATTTGTGTAACAAAATGTTGATAGAGCTAGTTTGGATGGTAGTGTTAGCGACTAAGGAATAGAGAACATGCTTGTGACAGTTTGCTTCGTTTGCACATTCTTCTTTGAGTTCTAGATCAAGGTGGAAACAAATTTTTAATTTTTGCAAAATTTAGCTATATGCCCGACTTCTTGACGAATGTTGCACTTAGATGGAAGTGGGATTAATGGTGGAACATTATCTTTTTGGTAACCGATTTTTACATCACAAGGTAGTGTGGATAGTAAAAAAGCCAAGATATTAAGACCAGTTTCGACAAGACTGTTATTTACATACTTATGTATTTTTTTTACTTCACAGACATTTTGATGCATCAGTTCAATTGTAATTTCACTTTCTGGTATGCCCCTTAGGTCGTTGCTGTAAATAACACCTTTGGTCTGATTGAGAGTAGTATATTCGGTCACTTCTACTGCATTTGAATTGGAGAGAGCTGTTAAAGTTGTCACTTTATTAGCCTGAGTATAATTTTTAGTTTTTATTAAAATGCTACCACTCATCAATATTTTGCATTCCTCGATTTCACCGTTACATGTGTAGTCAATAGCTTTTTTAATAAAAAGGGAGAAATAGTATCGTCACTGTTGGTTCTCTTCATTATTAGGTATATAGGCCCAGGTTGAGAGAAATTGAGCGATTTTGATTTGTCCCAATTAAGAGTTGGTTTACTGTCTAGTGGCTTATCAGGTGGTTTATTCATTATTCTTTGTACTTTATTCTATTTTTTTATATTGTGAATTAATTCACGCTGTTTTAGTTTGTTTTAATTTTATTATTATTTTTTAAACAACGGAATTGCACTAATAGATTGGTTTAGTTTTATTTTACAAAGTCTTAGTTTTTAATTTGGATTTCAAAATTTTTATTGATATTACGAAAGAGTTTGATATGTAGATTGTTTTAAATTTTTAAAGAACTTGCCGAACGGATTAAAAGTGTGACGTCTGTTTTCTTAAAGACTGCTCTTCAAACTGTGTTTTCTGAGTTTTATTCTCCCATCTGTATGTTTTAACACACTGTAAATTTGTAATATTTGTTGAACAAAATTTTCGAAAAATTAAAAAACGGTTTTTGAAACCGACCTGAGAAAAATGTACAATTTTCAACATTAAAAAACTAAGTAAATTCGATTATATTTAAGCAAAACTGAACTATTTAATACTAACGAGTCATTTAATGATAAATCATGTCTAACTTTGAAATTTCTTTATTTACAACATACAATTTTAGGGACATGAATTTTCAGGAGAAAAATTGAATAACTTCAAAACTACTTTATGGATTTTTGTTTTTGACTATTTAAAATAAAGCTGTGTTAGTTTTCTTTAATATTCCATAATTTCTTCTTTCTTGTAAAAATTGTTTATTTTTGGTTGAAATTTTTCAAAAATAAAAAAATAACCCATTTTTCACCATACAAATAGGCTCTTAAATTTTGGATTCGATGCGCGCCCATTAAACGTTGTCCAATTTGGCTCAAATTTTCAGAACTAAACTTTTGGACCTATTGTTACAAAATTTCGTTGAAAAAGTTATATAATTCGAAAAAACATTTTCTTTCATACAAAAAATTGTCACCCTAGTGAACACTTCTCAACTTTTATTAAACAAAATATTTTGTTTCGAATTAATAAAAAAAAATACTTTCTTCCGGCTAGATGGAGAATTTTTACCTCTGTGCATAATGTATAATTTCAGGTGCAAGAACAAAATTTTTAAACTGTAACGCATTGTAATCAATAGAAAATGTATAAATGTTGTTTTTCTATAAATAATATTTAAAGATAATTTCATGTCAAAGTTGATCACTACCACGCAGAGCGACCGGTATCTTACGAGATACGGGATTGTCCTAAAAACCTATCAATTGGGTCAATTGTTATGAGCCAATGTATTGTTTAGACATATTTGCCATTTATCTCTTACATTTTGGGCTAATAAAGTTGTCATCAGAACTCACAGTAGCGGTCGTCATTCACAGTAACGTTTCTACCTTCGTCGTCATAGGGCTATGATGACACCGCCCTATGATCCACGTCAGACTTTTTTTCGTATGCCTTATCTTTATTTTAAAATCATCGAAATAATAATAAAATAAAAATTTCAATGAAATTTCTAATATTAAGTGTTTTATTTTAGGTAGACGGAAGTGTAACACAAATACTAAATATATGTTTATCTAAGTCGCAATATGAACAACTTAAGGATTCCCTAATATATGCTACTAATATAATGCTATTAAAAGAGTCAGTTGGTAAAACGGACATCCATACTGAGACATTGAAAGACCCTGCTAAATCCCCTCCGTCATCAAATAATGAATTTGAAGAAATTTCAGTACGATTTGCTGTGCCTATATTTAAATTAGACCTGAGAAATGAGCATAATATTTCTCTTGTAAATATAACATTTCAAGAATTTTGTTTTCATGATAATTTAACTCTGCATCAAAAGGAAGTGCAAGTCTTATTACGCTCCGTTATTATGGAAGACTTGAAGTGTGCAAAAAACTCCAAATACAGAAATATGGTGGATTCTTCATGTGACAACGATAATAATCTATTAAAAAGTAATAGATCTAGTTCGTGTCCAAACTTGTCAAATTCCAACAATTCAGAAACATTGCATAAATGCAAGTCTATGCAGACAAATTTAAATGAAACAGTTGCAACCAGCATGAAAAATAATGGTTCTATTAGCAGAGTATGCAAAAAACATGATACTGAAGTAAAACTAAATACAAATGCGGAAAATTTGGTTATTTACAAATCACTTACCACAACTGCACAAGCAAACATAGATAAACCTGAAGAAACGAACAGCTCGATTGATTTTAATAGCCTGAATTTAATAATTTCTATTGAAAAATGGTTTATGGTTTTCGATTTTTTTGGACTTATATCAAATCCGGTTGAGAAGGCAGATGATCCAATGAAAAACAAATTACATAATGGTGAGTACATTCTTACATACATTAGAGCGAATCGAAAACACTTGACTAGGACACTTCCTGAAATTGAATTTCGGTCCATTTTAACCCTAAAGTACGAAGTATATTTTACGTACATATTATATTAGGGTGGAGCGATAAACATATTTTTATGAAATTTGATACATGCAACAGTTTTAGAGTAATTGCTATTTTCTCCAGAAAATTCGTGTCCTTTTTAACATGCCTTAGGATATGTAGCAACAAAATTTACTTTAGAATATGGAAGTTACAAAGACACTTTTTACAATTTGAAGACTTGTGAGTACGAAATAGTTTAATTTAGTTTTTTATACCCTTCACCACCATAGGTGGAAAGGGTATTATAAGTTTGTGCTGATGTTTGTAACACATAGAAATATTTGTCTTTGACCCACCATTTAAACCTTGTAATCAAACTACAGGTCGCAATTCTAAAGATAATTTGATGAAATTTGGCACAGATCATTTTTTTGATAATGGGACCATGGCTATTAAAATTGGTCAAAATCGATCCATTATTTATGGTACCTCCCATAGGTCTCACTTCCCGGAATTGATATATTGGCCACAAATATCAATATTTTTTCATGAAATTTAAAACAAATACTGCTTATGTAAACGTAAATCACTGTACCAAATTTCGTTAAAATCGGTCCACATTTGACCATAGCTCCCATACAAACTCTTCTTTAAAAACTCACTAAATGAGACAAATGAGACAAAAAATCACTAAAACGCTCGTAAATCTAAAGATAGTGAAAATTTTGAGTTTATTTTTTGCATACATAATTTTTGTAACAACTGTAATCAAATTCGAGATAATCGGTCCACATTTGACCCTAGCTCTCATATAAGTCCAAAAGACGGAAACAGGTTGAATATATAAGTTTTGAGAAAATGTTTGTATGATGGCAAAATTTAGCAAATATTTGTCTTTATACAGGAAATATAACACCTTTGACCTTAGTGGTGAAGGGTATCGTATGGTCGGGCTTGACCGACTATAGCGCTTTCTTACATGTTTTTTGATATGCTTATATTTTATTATTGAATCTTTCTGAAAAGAAAATAACAATAAGTAATCAAATCTTAATCTAACTTAACATTATATAGAGGTTGCCAGTGCAACTCTATTTATAATTTATTCGAATTAAGAGAAAATTAGAGAGTGGCCAGGTCCAATGTAGCCATCCTTCTTAATCGTTGGTGACCTTCGAATTGCAAAAGCTGCTTGCGAGATGGTTTAGGTGAACTTGCAGCTTGGAAATATATTTTGTGCAAAACTTTCTAATCTCTTCTTGGACAAGGAGAACATTTAAATCTCTGTGAATGTTGTTATTTCTTATGTTCCAAGGAGCGCAAGTTATTAAACGTAAGAGCTTGGATTGTCTTTTCTGTAATTTGGCAATGTTCGAGGTGGAAGACTTTCTCCATAACTGAATATAATAGGTCCATATTGGTTTAATAATTGTTTTGTACAAAAGCACCTTGTACTCTAACTCCAGAGCAGATTGTGGGCCAATAAGCCCGTTTAGTTCTAAAGATTTCAGTTTTATCTGAGTTATCTTGCTGTCAATGTGATGGGACCGTGTGATGCGGCGATCTAAATTTATACCAAGATACTTAACGTGAGAACTCACGGGGATGGTCACGTCTTAGAGTAAACATTACGTGAACACACTTGAACACACTCTATTTAGCCATACTTCAAGCTCATGAATATGGGACTGCAATAATGCAGAGGCAAAGTAGATGTGTATGTTTGAGCATTCGTTGGCATATTTGCTGTAAAGATAATATACTACCCTGTGGAACTCCAGCAGCGATTTTTCTAGGGGAAGAATATTCATCTTTGGATCGAACTCGGAATGAACTATTGGGCAAATTACTTTTTAACTGAAATATCGATAAACAAGGCGGAACAGTATTGTTTCTTTTCAAAGGCTTTCCTGATCATTGTTGTTATTCTGTGTGTGGTACCATGACATTCACGGAAACCGAATTGATGGTCCGGAATAATATCCATCCAGTTTACGAATGTGCTTAAAGTGATTACGATGCTTTTCAAACAATTTCGATAGAATTAAAAAATAAGCTGAAACTTGAGTAACATCTTTGACTGGTTTGGGATACATTCCAGGACATTGGAAAATGTCCTAGACGAAGAATCACATTATAAAGGTAGACGAAGAAATTCTTGGCGACAGCCAACCCGAAATATTTTTAATTATGTTTAGATCGGGAGAATAGGGGGCCAGTTATGGATTCGAACATTTTCGCTAGAAATAAATTCCTTTATCACCCTCGCATTATGAATTGGTGCATTATCTTGTTGCAAAATCCATTCAATAGGCCGAAAAGTTTCACTTAGTTTAGGAAATGCCGACTGAAGCGCAGCTTTATAGGTTTCTTCAGTCATTTTTGAACTTTGAAATTCTAAATCTATTGTGCCGTAATAAGTTATCGCTCCCCAGACCACTCTCTGCTGTGATGACGGCTCAAAGATAGTTCCTCTTTTCTCGTATCATGAAAATAATAGTTATAGCCGTCCGGTCCATCAAAATTAAATTTCTTTTCATCAGTAAACACTACAGTACGCCAACCATTGATATGATCTCTAATTTGAACGTCCCAACACATATACTCTCTTGCGATTTCTCGCATGATTACCCCTTGGAGTAGTTTATTCTGTAATGTTGTTTCTTTCCATGCTTAAAACATCGTAAGTGCTAAGTCGATGGACGATGAGTCCAAAGACAAGAGCCACGTTTGTAAAGCGTGCTGCTCGATCCTAAACAGACGCCACGTTGAACAGACGCTACAGTTTCGTACTTTACCAAGTACAATTATCTTAGATCAAATACTTCGGAATGGCTTCAAGATAATTCCCTCTCACGAAAGCCGTGACCTAGAATTGTTTACCGCATCTTCAACTAGGTTGCTTAGGTTTCCAGTAGGAATTGAATACAGTTATTACCTATTAGCAGGAAAACCAGGCAACAACTGCATCCCATTTTCATCAACTTATGACCAAAAATTTAAATTTTTGAAAAAAAAAATGTTGGGTCATTTTAGTCTGTTGCGGGTTAAAATATATTTTCTAAAACTGTAAAAGTTTTCCAGTATAAAGAAATATGTAAATTTAATTATGTTTTAACAACATTAAACTATTTTGTACTTAGTCTTAAAATATTAAAAAGTGGGTTACTTTGTAATTTTCTCGGGAAAATTGAAATACCTCTTAAACCGTTGCATGGATTTTTGTTTTTATGTTCCTAAGTAAAGCTGTTTTAGTTATCTTCTACGTCCCATTATTTGTTTTGCCAAAAACATAAATTTATTGGTTAAAATTTGGCTAAAACCGAAAACCTCCCATTTTTTTCCCAAACAAATGGGTTCTAGAAATAAATGTGCCACCTCAAAACACAAATTTTTTTCTGAGCACTTTAGGATGTGGAGTATCGATTTTTAACGTATCGAATTTAAAAAAAAAATGTTTTTCACTTCACCCTAATGTATATACGTATAACGAATTATCGTTTATAAAGAGCATATATATGTCTATAACAGAGACTCAGAACCAAATCTGTGGCAATATGGAAAAGTAGTAGATATCATCAATTTTGTGAAATTTTTCTTCTGCTTGATTTCGTCTAATAATTTATTTATTTTATTTTTATTTATTTATCTTTTATCTATCTATATATATAAAATTCAATAATGTCTGTATGTTTGCTTGTTTGTTTGTAATTGATGGACTCTTAAACTAGCCAGCCGATTTTTTTAAATTTCTACTGTATATTACAAGTGGTCTTGGGGGTAAAATAGGCTAATTTTATTTTTGATATCTCAAGTGGGTGTGGCGCACAGTGGGATTTATTCATACATTTCGTAGTATTTCATGGAAAAGAGTATAATGAGAACTCATAGAATCTTAACATTTGGCACAAATTCTTCCATCAACTCTGTCAAAAAAATTTAAAATTTTATCAGAATCAACCACGCCTATCGCTTTCGCCCATATAATCCGAAAATTATTTTTCGACCCGATTTTCGATTTCTTTATCAAAAATTACGAAACTTGGCAAAAGTTATCAGTGTTATTGAGTTAAAAAATTTCGAAAGTTTCATGGAAATCTGCCACGCCCCCGCCCATATAATCATAAAATATTTTTTAGTACCAAATTTTTGTTCCTTCACCAAAAGTTACGAAAATTACGAAACAAATTTTTATACAAAAAGATCTATTTTGGAAGCTTCTCTATAAATACGGAACTGATTCTCTAGACAGTAAAAAAACTTAACTATAATATGAATTAGAGTATGCACCATTTCATACACTGAAATGACTTTTTCAAAAATATTTTACTTTGTTCAACAATATGGAATATTATTTGAATTTTTTTATTCATTTAATTGTTTTTTTTGCTGCCAGAATTCAAAAGTCTAAAAAAATTACATATAACCCGAATATATTTTTTCCATGCTTTTCCCATGCGTTTCCCATGGACAGCTATATGTCGCTAGCTCGCGTGTGGGAAACCCAACTGATTTATTTATTTACGCGCCCGAAGGAAGAACCAAAAATATTGTGTATCCTAAAGCGTTAGAGTAATTCTTCAGTTTATAATAATAACTTTGTTAAAGAATTTAATAATGATGTTAATAAAACAAAAATTTTAAGAAATACTTAAAGTATTTAAAAATTTTATTATACCCTTCACCAATAGGTGAAAGGGTATTATAAGTTTGTGATTCCGTTTGTAATTTTTTTATTAGTGATCGTAGACCCCATAAAAATTATACCGATCGACTCAGAATCGGGAGGAGAATCGATTAAGCGATGTCCGTCTGTCTGTCTGTCTGTCTGTCTGTCTGTCTGTCCGTCTGTCTGTCTGTTGAAATCAAGTTTCTGAAGCCCCTGGAGGATGGACTTACATAAATTATATATCAGATTTTAGGAAATTCTCCCGCAATGAACGCTATTAAATTTCATTAAAATCGGTTTATAAAGACTGAAAATATCGAAAAAATACCAAAAATTAGACGAAAATTTGAAAATTTTTGATTGAAACACACTTTAAATAACAAGAGAAAAAAGATACTCCTGGTGTACATGTGATAATATGTTATATATCAGATTGTAGGAAATAGTTTCCCAAAGCACTCTGTAAAATTTTATCAAAATCGGTCCATAAACAACTGAGATATCGCCAAAACACTGAATTTGATGTATCGCAAATTGCCCAAAGTTCGCATTAGAGAATGTTTGTTGAAAAAATGAAATGCAGAAATAGGAAAAACCATCCTCCTTTAGCACGGACCTACATAAATTTTATATCAGATTTTAGGAAATTCCCCCGCCAAGCACGTTATTAAATTTTATCAAAAGCGGTCCATAATCAATTGAGATATCGCCATAACACTACATTTGATGTACAGCAAATTGCCCAAAGTACGTGTCTAAGAAATTTTGTTTACATTTTGTAAGTATTGTTTCAGCGATATCTCAGGTGTTTATGGACCGATTGTGATGAAATTTGACATCGTTCTTTATGGGAGGATTTTCTAAAATCTGATATATATACTCCACAAATCTGATTATGAATACCATTCAAATTGTACCGATCAACTCAGAATCGGCACAAGAATCGATTTCGCGACCTCCGTCCGTCTGTTTGTTTGCCCGTCCGTCCGTCTGTTTGTTTGTCCGTCCGTCTACCTGTCTGTCCTTTTTTCTGTTGTAGTCAAGTTTTTGGAGCTCCTGTTTTGTCGATATCTCAGATGTTTATTTTGATGAAGTTTAATAGCGTCCTTCGCAGGGGATTATCTAAATCCTGATGCATTCTGTACTTTGTGGTAGATATAATTTAGCGTTTAAGCGATGGTGTTTTGATCGACAATGTTAAATTCAGGGTGGGACAATTCAGGAGCTCCACAAATCTGGTTTTAGCAGACAGACACACTGCATTTATCTTAATTTTGTGTCTGACTTTTGAACATTATGATAACATTTGAGAATGTATTATATATCAAATTATAGGTAATCTTCCTAGGAAGTACAAAAATGCAGCTGATTACATGATATCCGTTCAAAACCTACATATGTATGTAAGTATCTCACATATCAACAAAAATTTAAATTTTTTAATTGCAATTGGGAGAAATCCGTTCACGTTTGACAATTGATCCCGTATAACTTCGCCTAAGGCAATCTCTTAGTAGCTAATAATCGACAAATTATAATAGATACGATGATGACATTTAGTATAAAGACGTTGTACAATATTGATATTCAGGACAATAGCGCCTAAAATAAACTTTCTAGAGGGACAACATTTGACAAAAGTATTTCTGATCTCTTGAAAAGTTCGATATTGAAAATGGGCGAGCTCTATTCACATTTAGTGAAATCTCCCATATAAACCCGACCGGGAATCGATTTAATGCTGATAAATTAAATCACATTAAAATTGCACAAAGAACTAGAGCAAAACTTTCCAAACATCCATCGGACAGATCGATCCCAAATATTATTGATGAAGTGTTCATTTTAATTAATTAACTAACTTCAAATTAATAAGTAAACTTTTCCGACAAAGCTGATAACCATCCATTCAAAAGCTATATATTTCACGTATGTATCTAAAACTAAGAGTGTATACCCTATAATTTTAAGGCTTGTATACATTGACAATCATTGTTAAAGCTTTGACCTAAATCAGTCCGCTAACTTCAGAGTTTTACATAACTAATCAAGAACTTCTACTTGTTGGATAATTCGTACGAATTAAAGTGCACAACCCTCACTGGGCACAGCGTTTTTGGGTTGCATGTCAGAATACTTAAACTTCATCAAATCGATGTGCTATTGCAAATCAAAGGGCATCTACATTTTGAAGCATCTTTTCTGCATGGTTTATCTGGTCTATCGAACTTTATTAAATGTTCATAAAATATGTGTCTATTTTATTTCGAAGCTACTGGCTGGCTTAAATATGCATTCTCTACTTGTAGTCTAGTAATCATTATCTTTCACAAAGGGACCACTTTAGAACCCAAGTGAAGCTTCCCTAGATATCAGGCACCTGTCCAACCTAACCTTTGGGTGCATAACTATTCTAGATGATGACGCCACCGAAAAGGTTTTCGTTTTCCGACTCTTAATTTTAAAGACTCTTTGCATATAATACTAGTATAACCAAATATTGCTACGAATTACATTAAGTACTTTTGGAACACCATTGGTGAAGGGTATCCAAGATTCGGCAAAGCCGAATATACCACTCTTACTTGTTACTTAACACTTTTCAAGCACTAATATATTCTAAAAAAAATCTTCTATCGCGATTAATATATTAATTTATTTTATTTGAATTTACTAATCCTTTTTATACCCTTCACCAATAGGTGAAAGGGTATTATAAGTTTGTGATTCCGTTTGTAATAAAAAATTATACCGATCGACTCAGAATCGGGAAGAGAATCGATTAAGCGATGTCTGTCTGTCTGTCTGTCTGTCTGTCTGTCTGTCCGTCCGTCTGTCTGTCTGTCTGTTGAAATCAAGTTTCTGAAGCCCCTGGAGGATGTTCTTACATAAATTATATATCAGATTTTAGGAAATTCTCCCGCAATGAACGCTATTAAATTTCATTAAAATCGGTTTATAGACACCCAAAATATCGAAAAAATACCAAAAATTAGACGAAAATTTTCAAATTTTTGATTGAAACACACTTTTAAATAACAAGAGAAAAAAGATACTCCTGGTGTACATGTGATAATATGTTGTATATCAGATTGTAGGAAATAGTTTCCCAAAGCACTCTGTAAAATTTTATCAAAATCGGTCCATAAACAACTGAGATATCGCCAAAACACTGAATTTGATGTATCGCAAATTGCCCAAAGTTCGCATTAGAGAATGTTTGTTGAAAAAATGAAATGCAGAAATAGGAAAAACCATCCTCCTTTAGCACGGACCTACATAAATTTTATATCAGATTTTAGGAAATTCCCCCGCCAAGCACGTTATTAAATTTTATCAAAAGCGGTCCATAATCAATTGAGATATCGCCATAACACTACATTTGATGTACATCAAATTGCCCAAAGTACGTGTCTAAGAAATTTTGTTTACATTTTGTAAGTATTGTTTCAGCGATATCTCAGGTGTTTATGGACCGATTGTGATGAAATTTGACATCGTTCTTTATGGGAGGATTTTCTAAAATCTGATATATATACTCCACAAATCTGATTATGAATACCATTCAAATTGTACCGATCAACTCAGAATCGGCACAAGAATCGATTTCACGACCTCCGTCCGTCTGTTTGTTTGCCCGTCCGTCCGTCTGTTTGTTTGTCCGTCCGTCTACCTGTCTGTCCTTTTTTCTGTTGTAGTCAAGTTTTTGGAGCTCCTGTTTTGTCGATATCTCAGATGTTTATTTTGATGAAGTTTAATAGCGTCCTTCGCAGGGGATTATCTAAATCCTGATGCATTCTGTAATTTGTGGTAGATATAATTTAGCGTTTAAGCGATGGTGTTTTGATCGACAATGTTGAAATTCAGGGTGGGACAATTCAGGAGCTCCACAAATCTGGTTTTATCAGACAGACACACTGCATTTATCTTAATTTTGTGTCTGACTTTTGAACATTATGATAACATACCTATATCAAATTATAGGTAATCTTCCTAGGAAGTACAAAAATGCAGCTGATTACATGATATCCGTTCAAAACCTACATATGTATGTAAGTATCTCACATATCAACAAAAATTTAAATTTTTTAATTGCAATTGGGAGAAATCCGTTCACGTTTGACAATTGATCCCGTATAACTTCGCCTAAGGCAATCTCTTAGTAGCTAATAAATGACAAATTATAATAGATACGATGATGACATTTAGTATAAAGACGTTGTACAATATTGATATTCAGGACAATAGCGCCTAAAATAAACTTTCTAGAGGGACAACATTTGACAAAAGTATTTCTGATCTCTTGAAAAGTTCGATATTGAAAATGGGCGAGCTCTATTCACATTTAGTGAAATCTCCCATATAAACCCGACCGGGAATCGATTTAATGCTGATAAATTAAATCACATTAAAATTGCACAAAGAACTAGAGCAAAACTTTCCAAACATCCATCGGACAGATCGATCCCAAATATTATTGATGAAGTGTTCATTTTAATTAATTAACTAACTTCAAATTAATAAGTAAACTTTTCCGACAAAGCTGATAACCATCCATTCAAAAGCTATATATTTCACGTATGTATCTAAAACTAAGAGTGTATACCCTATAATTTTAAGGCTTGTATACATTGACAATCATTGTTAAAGCTTTGACCTAAATCAGTCCGCTAACTTCAGAGTTTTACATAACTAATCAAGAACTTCTACTTGTTGGATAATTCGTACGAATTAAAGTGCACAACCCTCACTGGGCACAGCGTTTTTGGGTTGCATGTCAGAATACTTAAACTTCATCAAATCGATGTGCTATTGCAAATCAAAGGGCATCTACATTTTGAAGCATCTTTTCTGCATGGTTTATCTGGTCTATCGAACTTTATTAAATGTTCATAAAATATGTGTCTATTTTATTTCGAAGCTACTGGCTGGCTTAAATATGCATTCTCTACTTGTAGTCTAGTAATCATTATCTTTCACAAAGGGACCACTTTAGAACCCAAGTGAAGCTTCCCTAGACATCAGCCACCTGCCCAACCTAACCTTTGGGTGCATAACTATTCTAGATGATGACGCCACCGAAAAGGTTTTCGTTTTCCAACTCTTAATTTTAAAGACTCTTTGCATATAATACTAGTATAACCAAATATTGCTACGAATTACATTAAGTACTTTTGGAACACCATTGGTGAAGGGTATCCAAGATTCGGCAAAGCCGAATATACCACTCTTACTTGTTTTTTTCTAGAATGGGGTAGCAATCGAATTCAAATCACAAAGTCCAATCGTTGACCAACCCGAGCAACGCCGGGTGCAATCAGCTAGTTTATTATTATAAATGAACCAACTGAGCCGTTAAGGCCTTATATAGTTGGTGGTCTAACATCAGTGTATTATTAAAGGCAACTACTTTATACAAATCCAATTTAAAATTCTATAAATACTTAAAAAATATATAATATACGTGTATTAAAATGATATTGAGTATAGCGCTAATAAAGATAGGACCAATTAATATATTAGATATTTTACTTAAAAAAAAAACTCGAGAAAAAAACAAGTAAGATTGTTATATTCGGCTGCGACGAATCTTATATACTCAGCATCAAGTTGTGTTAAATTTAGAAACATGTCTCATATATCTACGAGGGTGCAGCAAATTCAAAACGTGGACCAAATTGGAAAACATTTGTTACGCTAGTTCGTATTGTTGGTAAAATATTTGGAATAACTTCGGTTGCAGTAGCTTTATAGTTCAACATTCAAAAGTGTGTAAGTGGTTTCCCTAGTATTTATTTACTTTGACAAAAAATTCGTTATCGTAACCGGGTATGGTTTTACATTAATAAGTTGTTAATTACTTTTCGTTTAGCTTAATATTTAGTTAGGATAAAGAAGCTGATAGTAGTACGATAGGTCCATATACCATATACATAATCTTAATATGCTACTTGTACCTCCGAATCTTTTTGATTGTAGATATAAAAAAAGGGGGATGTAATATATATATAAGAATTATAGGCAATTGTTGAACGATTGTAACAAAATTACACACTGGCTGGTATTTATATAAAGCTTATTTTTGCAAAATTTAGTGGCAATAGCTGTCACAATTTATCGGCATTCATGTGTTTCCCGGGGCGGGGTTACATGGGAGCTCTAACTAAATGTGAACCGATTTCGCCCATTTTCAGTACACAACTTTTACATATCAAAAATACTTTTGTAAAATTTTGTCTCTCTAGCTTTTGTAGTTAAGGAGCTGTCGCGCTTTTATCTGAAGGACAGACGGACATAAATCTCCTTTTCTTTTTGTATTTTTGTGTTTCTGTAAGTTTTGTATATGGGAGCTATGATCAAATGGTGACCGATTGTAACATAAGACTTCCTTGTGCTAAATTTAGTGGCCAAAGCTATTACAGTTTATCATTTATTGGCATTTAAGTAAATTTCTGGTGGAATTTAGGCTGTTTCCGTAAGTTTTTTATATTATCTGAATACCAAATTTTATCATCATAGCTGTTATAATTTGTCATTTTTAAGCAAATAAGCGTTTAGCCTAGACGATGTTAACCGATTTAGCCCAATTTCAATACCAAAATTTTCTCATAGATGAAGAATGTTTTTACTAAGTTTAAGTGAGCTAGCTCCTTTCGTTTTGACTTTATCGTGGTTTCAACAGACAGACAGAAAGACGGACAGACAGACGGACATCGCTCAATCACCTTACAATTTCATAAGGATTCAGAATATATATCGTTTTTGATTTTTGAGCCAATATTAAAGAAATTACAAACGGAATGGCAATCTCAATATACCCCTCATTCTTTTTGATGGTGGGTATAAAAACGAATAAATGTAATATTAAATATTTTATTTTTATTATATTTTTTTATTTAGGCATGTTCTACAAGTTTATTTTTTAAAGTTTGTGGAGTAAGGTGAAATCCCTTGAGGTGATTTTTAATAGGGTACAACAGTTGCGGGTTTCTATCAGTCTGCAAAAATATAAATATATATTTATAGATAAATATTATTTTATTAAAATTTAAAGTACTACTCCCACTATAAACTTTGATGCAGTATAGTAAATTGTGCAATTGGTTTTCTAATGTAAAGAGGCAAATATAAATTTAAAGAGTAATTTTCTTAAGGTAATGTTTATTTTAGAGCTTAACGAATTAATATGATTGCTAAACTCAAGATTATTTTCTAAGATAATACTAACGCACTTTATACTTCTCAACAAACTCAATAGCCTGTCCATCAATCATCATCAACCATTAACCACAGATGCGTTAGGCTTAAAGAGCATAGCTTTCGTTTTTGCGGAATTAAAAAAAAAGAGTTGTTATCTCTCATTCAATGACTCATTTGAGCAGTGTGACCTTGTCTAAAAATAATTTAATTTAAAAAAGATTCTAAACTGCTAAAAAATAATGCTAAAATTGTAATTGTATTATTTTTTGTTTCTTTGGTTAATACATCTTATAATTTATTTTTCGCACTTCAAAACATTTATTCCACATTATTTTAATGAAACAAACTGATAAAAAAATTAACAGAATATTTATTATATACCATTTTCAATTGTAAATAAGAAAATTCTAATTGAAAATGAGAATTTACATTTGAAAATGAGAAAATTTCAATTGAAATTGAGAATTTTCATTTGAATTTGAGAAAATTACAATTGAAATTTAGAAATTTCCATTTGCAATTGAGAAATTTTTATTTTAAATTAATATTTTTTAATATGTAATTGAGAAAATTTCAAATGGAAATGAGAAATTTCCACTTGTAATTACGAAATTTTTATTTGAAAATGAGTTTTCCATTTGAAAATGAGAACTTTCCTTACAAATGGAAAGTTCTGAGAAATTTTTATTTTAAATTGAGTTTTCCATTTGAAAATGAGAATTTTTGATTTGTAATTGAGAAATTTCCATTTGAAATTGTGAAATTTGTAATTGTAAATGAGAAATTTCTATTTGTAATTGAGAAATTTTCATTTGAAATTTAAAAAAACCAATAAAAATTTCTCAATTACAAATGGAAATTTCTCATTTTCAATTACACATTTCTCAATTTCAAATGGAATTTTCTCAATTACAAATGAAAATTTCTCATTTTTAAATGGAAAACTCATTTTCAAATAAAAATTTCGTAATCACAAATGGAAATTTCTCATTTTCAATTAAACATTTCTCATTTTCAAATGGAAAACTCAATTTGAAATGAAAATTTCTCAATTACAAATGAAAATTTCTCATTTTCAATTATACTTTTCTCAATTACAAATAAAAATTGTCATTTACAAATGGAAAATTCCCATTTTTAATTTAAAATTTCTCATTTTCAAATGAAATTTCTCAATTTCAATTGGAATTTTCTCAAATTCAAATGAAAATTCTCAATTTCCATTGAAACTTTCTCATTTTTAAATAAAAATTCTCAATTTCAATTGGAACTTTCTTATTTTTAAATGTAAATTCTCAATTTCAAATGAAAATTTCTCAATTTAGTTTGGAAATTTCTCATTTACAATTGAAAATGGTGTAGTATATATGTAATTACATATTTACATCAATGTTGGGCAAAGTCTCTCTGATTTTTAATTTGGCTAACCCTAGGGGTAGGCAAAATACAAAGTAAGAGAGAATTAGAGAGACTTTGCCCAACATTGATTTACATATATGGATTTATGTGCGAAATTTTGCCATTTAATACCAGGTTTTACAGAAATTCCATATGCGACAAATAAACTCAAAATTGTCATTATCTTCAGATTTTTTTTATTTAAAAAAATGTTTTAAACCTTAATATACATAGGGCAAAAATGACCCAACATTTTTTGGCACTTTGTTCAGAAAATTTTGATTAAAAAGTGAATTAGTTATTATTTGACACTAAGATTAAGTTTGTTTTTATTATAAAAATTATTTAAATCCTAAAAAGTGCAAAAAACAGTTTTGGGACAACATTGTCCTCATATCTTTATAGGGTTAATATTTTTATTCAAGAGACTTAATCTTAGTATTTACTTTATGCCTTTTTTATCAAAAGTCGCTGGAAAAAGTGGCATACAAAATTTGGGTAATTTTTGCGCCCATATCTTTAAAGGGTTAAAATATTATTTTAACCCCTGCCTATTGTGAGTTAAAATATTTTTTTTTTAATAAAAAAAACTTAATTTTAGTGTAAAATAATTACTTTTAAGTATATTTATTAAAAATTTATAATAAATTAATAATATTATATATATATATATATATATATATATATATATATATATATATATATATATATATATATATATATATTAGGGCGGGTCAATTTGTATGGACGAATTTTTTGGAGGTCTGGCTCAGCGAAATTCGTAAAATACATGTAATTTCAAGACTTTTTCTCCACTACAGCATATACAAATTCTGAAAAAAAGCTGTGCGGACTTTCGTAAATAGATTTTTTTCTCAATTATAAAATATGAATGTATGAAATTTGAAAGAAGTGTATAAAATGTGTATAAAAAAGATTATTTGTGCTGTCATTTCTAAGGTAAATTTGGGCGCTGAATCTGAATCTGGCATTAAAAATACATTAAATGCAACTATCAATAGAAAAAATCGTGATTTTTTATCAAAATATCGTGATTTTTGGTCAAAAAATAAAAAAAAATGTTGGAAAATTTGGCGCTGAATTCAAATCTCCCATTTAAATTACTCCAATTTTATGAAATCAGCGCCATAAAAGTGAAATTTGAATGAAGAACTAAACAAGACTTTCATATAAAAAACATTTCATGTTTATTTCCATCAGTGTAGTTCAAATTCAGACATTTAAACTTAATTTTGATCATTTTAATCAATTAATTTTGATTGAAAAATGATAATTGATAAAATTTGAATGAAAACTGAAACAATACAGAATATTAAAAATTATTTCAAGTCTCGTTTGCTCTCAGTTTTGGGCATTTTTTCTCTCGATTCCATCGATGACGCAATAAAACCACTTTTGTATTTTTCTGTAACGTGTTTGGATGCTCTAGTCATCTCTTGGACATTTCGTTCGGTGCTTTGAATGTGGCATGGTATTTCGACGTTAATCATAACCTCATCAGAATCATAATAATCTTCAGTCAAATGTTGCAATGGAATGTCTCTTGTGTATGGCGGCTCGTGTACAATATCATCATCATTCAAATCTATCATGTTGGAAAAGTGGGTGCAGTCAAAATTGATTTTCGCTTTTTTGTATTCTCTCAATGTTGTCCGATCGAGATCACTTCGGATATGTTTTATTTTGTCGATTGCCATTTGACGTATAGGTTTCACATTGTGACAAAGCATTGCTAGCAAAACATTTTCAGAGCTAGCAAAGTAGCAATTGGCTGGCATTACACTATGAACAACGGAAAGTATATTCGATGGCAGATAATTCGTCCATTGTATAAATTTGAAGAACAAAACACTTACGTATGCCATTGAATTGTAATATTTAACGTTGAAGTACATTGGAATGTACACTTTCATCACGTATGTGGCCAAAATTCGCAAGTTTTTTGACGGTTTGTCCGTAGTTATGTAGGTACGTAAAATTCGAGCAGCTTTTGTTAACCACCTAGCATGATGTATTGGTCCCAACTTGATGTTTGCTAGATCAATTGATACTGAGCGAGTTGAAATCGCATTTGCTAATTTGAGAAGATTTCATGCATCTATTGAGAAAGAACGTTCATCAAAATCTGGTGATGATGGTGGCATATTTTGGAGTGAAATTATCTCAAAATTATTGACAACCTGAAAAGCAGAATTTTTTTTTAATTCGTTAAATTATATAATTTATTTACTCAAAATAATCGTATTTTACTTGTATCGTATCGCAAATGCCTAAAACCGCTGCTAATCGTCCTGTTGACGTAGTTGGCCCTTTCGTGAAACTTTTTTCTATTGTATTGTATATATGACGAAACGGTAACTCATTGAAATGCAGCAAACATACACTCCAATGTAATGGCCTTTGTAAATGTTGTTCGAAAAGTCTTATTATACCACTTCTAATCCCAGTGTTAACAGGTTCAACGTCAGAACAGATAGCTACCAAATTATCTAATGACAAGCCGTTTTTATCAAAAAATTCAATAAGTTTATGCGTTTTTGCTTCTGCGGTTTCTTCTTCCACAATAATATGGCCCAAAAATCTGGAATCTGGCTCTCTTACAACAACTATATGTGGTTCTTTAACTTTGCGTGTATGAATTTTATTGTTGATAAATTCGGTAACTAATGTTTCGTCTGTTCTGCCATCGAAAGCAAATGCCAATAACGTGGAAGTGTCTAATCGTTTTTTCAAGACCTCAGTCCTACAACGATTGCGTTCTCTTTGAACTTTATTTTTATCGATAATTAACGTTTGGTCATTTTTATTTTTTACGCTTAAATCTTTCAAAAGTGCAGATGCGAGTGCAGCAGCAGCTCTATTTGATATACCGTATCTATCGCATTCCATACCAAAGTTTGATAATGTTACGTTTTGCATATCCGGCCCCCGAACAGCACCTGGAGCTGGCACTCCTTCTTCAAATTCAAAATCCATACTACTTGCACCCATTGATAATTCAGGTTGCCAAATCACCTCTGATCTAGTCACTTCTAAAGTTGTTACTGTTGTTAAACTTGGTTGTGGTAGCGTTTGAAGAAATTCAGTAATAGTGACATTTCTATCTGTCATCTGGTCCACAAAAAATGTTTTCATGAATAGTGGTAGTGGTGTATTTTGACATCTGCAATCCGTTGTTAATAAATTGCAATTACATGTTGAAACCCAAAACAAATTTCCTAGCAAACCACGAAAATCAAGAAGAACATCGGGTGATTTGGAATTGTTTTTTGATGCTTCTCTATATTGAGTCATGAATCGGTCTAATTTGTTGCAAATGGATTTTCTCTGAATAATTGACGTTGGAAGATTATTCCAAATTTCAACAATTTTATCCGCCACATGACGAGTAATTGATTGGAATGAAATGTATGGGTTGTCTTCGAAATAGTGCTCTTGCATGAAAAAATAATGTAACAAAATATCGCCATACGTTGGTAGACGTTCAACGTTCAATTCTTTCGCTTCACCAAATAAAGTTTTATCGTGCTGCAATATTGAAGTTATTTTACGGTCCAGCTCGGGTTGGGATGATGACGGTGAGGTTTCCATGATATAGCTTGTATTCTGAAATGTAATATTAAAAATAAAATATTAAAAATAAAATATTAAAAATGAGGTTTCCATGATATAGCTTGTATTCTGAAATGTAATATTAAAAATAAAATATTAAAAATAAAATATAAGGAATTTAAATTTCAAAGATTTTATGATTCATAAAAAAAATATTTTGAATACAAAGGATAAATTTAAATGTGTTTACCAAGAAAATTAAAGATAAAATAATTTGGATTTTAGAATTTAAAGGAAAAAGTTTATGATAAGTAATTAAGACAAAAGAATTTACACAAGCGTGTTAAATATAATTTTACTAAATGAATTTCCTGCCATAAATCAAAATAAAACGTGTTTAATATTTAATCAAGCCTTGAATATATATATATATATATATATATATATATATATATATATATATATATATATATATATATATTAGGGCGGGTCAAATTTTTTTGGTGGTCTGGCTCAGCGAAATTCGTAAAATACATGTAATTTCAAGACTTTTTCTCCCCTACAGCATATGCAAATTCTGAAAAAAAAAAGCTGTGCGGACTTTCGTAAATAGATTTTATAAAATATGAATGTATGAAATTTGAAAGAAGTGTATAAAATGTGTATAAAAAAGATTATTTGTGCTGTCATTTCTAAGGTAAATTTGGGCGCTGAATCTGAATCTGGAATTAAAAATACATTAAATCCAACTAAATATCAATAGAAAAAATCGTGATTTTTTATCAAAATATCGTGATTTTTGGTCAAAAAATAAAAAAAATTTTGGAAAATTGTCTTTATTTCAAATGTAAGCTCATTTTCAAGGCTTGATTAAATATTAAACACGTTTTATTTTGATTTATGGCAGGAAATTCATTTAGTAAAATTATATTTAACACGCTTGTGTAAATTCTTTTGTCTTAATTACTTATCATAAACTTTTTCCTTTAAATTCTAAAATCCAAATTATTTTATCTTTAATTTTCTTGGTAAACACATTTAAATTTATCCTTTGTATTCAAAATATTTTTTTTATGAATCATAAAATCTTTGAAATTTAAATTCCTTATATTTTATTTTTAATATTACATTTCAGAATACAAGCTATATCATGGAAACCTCACCGTCATCATCCCAACCCGAGCTGGACCGTAAAATAACTTCAATATTGCAGCATGATAAAACTTTATTTGGTGAAGCGAAAGAATTGAACGTTGAACGTCTACCAACGTATGGCGATATTTTGTTACATTATTTTTTCATGCAA
Source organism: Stomorhina lunata (assembly GCA_933228675.1). Taxonomy (NCBI): domain Eukaryota; kingdom Metazoa; phylum Arthropoda; class Insecta; order Diptera; family Rhiniidae; genus Stomorhina; species Stomorhina lunata. The sequence goes on from OW121742.1 coordinate 84,242,511, forward strand.
GAGCACTATTTCGAAGACAACCCACACATTTCATTCCAATCAATTACTCGTCATGTGGCGGATAAAATTGTTGAAATTTGGAATAATCTTTTGAACTTTTGAAAGATTTAAGCGTAAAAAATAAAAATGACCAAACGTTAATTATCGATAAAAATAAAGTTCAAAGAGAACGCAATCGTTGTAGGACTGAGGTCTTGAAAAAACGATTAGACACTTCCACGTTATTGGCATTTGCTTTCGATGGCAGAACAGACGAAACATTAGTTACCGAATTTATCAACAATAAAATTCATACACGCAAAGTTAAAGAACCACATATAGTTGTTGTAAGAGAGCCAGATTCCAGATTTTTGGGCCATATTATTGTGGAAGAAGAAACCGCAGAAGCAAAAACGCATAAACTTATTGAATTTTTTGATAAAAACGGCTTGTCATTAGATAATTTGGTAGCTATCTGTTCTGACGTTGAACCTGTTAACACTGGGATTAGAAGTGGTATAATAAGACTTTTCGAACAACATTTACAAAGGCCATTACATTGGAGTGTATGTTTGCTGCATTTCAATGAGTTACCGTTTCGTCATATATACAATACAATAGAAAAAAGTTTCACGAAAGGGCCAACTACGTCAACAGGACGATTAGCAGCGGTTTTAGGCATTTGCGATACGATACAAGTAAAATACGATTATTTTGAGTAAATAAATTATATAATTTAACGAATTAAAAAAAAATTCTGCTTTTCAGGTTGTCAATAATTTTGAGATAATTTCACTCCAAAATATGCCACCATCATCACCAGATTTTGATGAACGTTCTTTCTTAATAGATGCATGAAATCTTCTCAAATTAGCAAATGCGATTTCAACTCGCTCAGTATCAATTGATCTAGCAAACATCAAGTTGGGACCAATACATCATGCTAGGTGGTTAACAAAAGCTGCTCGAATTTTACGTACCTACATAACTACGGACAAACCGTCAAAAAACTTGCGAATTTTGGCCACATACGTGATGAAAGTGTACATTCCAATGTACTTCAACGTTAAATATTACAATTCAATGGCATACGTAAGTGTTTTGTTCTTCAAATTTATACAATGGACGAATTATCTGCCATCGAATATACTTTCCGTTGTTCATAGTGTAATGCCAGCCAATTGCTACTTTGCTAGCTCTGAAAATGTTTTGCTAGCAATGCTTTGTCACAATGTGAAACCTATACGTCAAATGGCAATCGACAAAATAAAACATATCCGAAGTGATCTCGATCGGACAACATTGAGAGAATACAAAAAAGCGAAAATCAATTTTGACTGCACCCACTTTTCCAACATGATAGATTTGAATGATGATGATATTGTACACGAGCCGCCATACACAAGAGACATTCCATTGCAACATTTGACTGAAGATTATTATGATTCTGATGAGGTTATGATTAACGTCGAAATACCATGCCACATTCAAAGCACCGAACGAAATGTCCAAGAGATGACTAGAGCATCCAAACACGTTACAGAAAAATACAAAAGTGGTTTTATTGCGTCATCGATGGAATCGAGAGAAAAAATGCCCAAAACTGAGAGCAAACGAGACTTGAAATAATTTTTAATATTCTGTATTGTTTCAGTTTTCATTCAAATTTTATCAATTATCATTTTTCAATCAAAATTAATTGATTAAAATGATCAAAATTAAGTTTAAATGTCTGAATTTGAACTACACTGATGGAAATAAACATGAAATGTTTTTTATATGAAAGTCTTGTTTAGTTCTTCATTCAAATTTCACTTTTATGGCGCTGATTTCATAAAATTGGAGTAATTTAAATGGGAGATTTGAATTCAGCGCCAAATTTTCCAACATTTTTTTTTATTTTTTGACCAAAAATCACGATATTTTGATAAAAAATCACGATTTTTTCTATTGATAGTTGCATTTAATGTATTTTTAATGCCAGATTCAGATTCAGCGCCCAAATTTACCTTAGAAATGACAGCACAAATAATCTTTTTTATACACATTTTATACACTTCTTTCAAATTTCATACATTCATATTTTATAATTGAGAAAAAAAATCTATTTACGAAAGTCCGCACAGCTTTTTTTCAGAATTTGTATATGCTGTAGTGGAGAAAAAGTACATGTATTTTACGAATTTCGCTGAGCCAGACCTCCAAAAAATTCGTCCATACAAATTGACCCGCCCTAATATATATATATATATATATATATATATATATATATATATATATATATATAATATTATTAATTTATTATAAATTTTTAATAAATATACTTAAAAGTAATTATTTTACACTAAAATTAAGTTTTTTTTATTAAAAAAAAAATATTTTAACTCACAATAGGCATGGGGGCAAAAATGAAACCTTTTTTTTTGTACTTTGTTCAGCAAATTTTGATTAACAAGTATATAAGTTGTTATTTGACACTAAGATTAAGTTTTTTTATTATAAATAATATTTTAACCCTTTAAAGATATGGGCGCAAAAATTACCCAAATTTTGTATGCCACTTTTTCCAGCGACTTTTGATAAAAAGGCATAAAGTAAATACTAAGATTAAGTTTCTTGAATAAAAATATTAACCCTATAAAGATATGAGGACAATGTTGTCCCAAAACTGTTTTTTGCACTTTTTAGGATTTAAATAATTTTTATAATAAAAACAAACTTAATCTTAGTGTCAAATAATAACTAATTCACTTTTTAATCAAAATTTTCTGAACAAAGTGCCAAAAAATGTTGGGTCATTTTTGCCCTATGTATATTAAGGTTTAAAACATTTTTTTAAATAAAAAAAATCTGAAGATAATGACAATTTTGAGTTTATTTGTCGCATATGGAATTTCTGTAAAACCTGGTATTAAATGGCAAAATTTCGCACATAAATCCATATATGTAAATCAATGTTGGGCAAAGTCTCTCTAATTCTCTCTTACTTTGTATTTTACCTACCCCTAGGGTTAGCCAAATTAAAAATCAGAGAGACTTTGCCCAACATTGATGTAAATATGTAATTACATATATACTACACCATTTTCAATTGTAAATGAGAAATTTCCAAACTAAATTGAGAAATTTTCATTTGAAATTGAGAATTTACATTTAAAAATAAGAAAGTTCCAATTGAAATTGAGAATTTTTATTTAAAAATGAGAAAGTTTCAATGGAAATTGAGAATTTTCATTTGAATTTGAGAAAATTCCAATTGAAATTGAGAAATTTCATTTGAAAATGAGAAATTTTAAATTAAAAATGGGAATTTTCCATTTGTAAATGAGAATTTTTATTTGTAATTGAGAAAAGTATAATTGAAAATGAGAAATTTTCATTTGTAATTGAGAAATTTTCATTTCAAATTGAGTTTTCCATTTGAAAATGAGAAATGTTTAATTGAAAATGAGAAATTTCCATTTGTAATTACGAAATTTTTATTTGAAAATGAGTTTTCCATTTAAAAATGAGAAATTTTCATTTGTAATTGAGAAAATTCCATTTGAAATTGAGAAATGTGTAATTGAAAATGAGAAATTTCAATTTGTAATTGAGAAATTTTTATTGGTTTTTTTAAATTTCAAATGAAAATTTCTCAATTGCAAATAGAAATTTCTCATTTACAATTACAAATTTCACAATTTCAAATGGAAATTTCTCAATTACAAATCAAAAATTCTCATTTTCAAATGGAAAACTCAATTTAAAATAAAAATTTCTCAATTACAAATGGAAAGTTCTCATTTTCAAATGGAAAACTCATTTTCAAATAAAAATTTCGTAATTACAAGTGAAAATTTCTCATTTCCATTTGAAATTTTCTCAATTACATATTAAAAAATCTTAATTTCAAATAAAAATTTCTCAATTGCAAATGGAAATTTCTAAATTTCAATTGTAATTTTCTCAAATTCAAATGAAAATTCTCAATTTCAATTGAAATTTTCTCATTTTCAAATGTAAATTCTCATTTTCAATTAGAATTTTCTTATTTACAATTGAAAATGGTATATAATAAATATTCTGTTAATTTTTTTATCAGTTTGTTTCATTAAAATAATGTGGAATAAATGTTTTGAAGTGCGAAAAATAAATTATAAGATGTATTAACCAAAGAAACAAAAAATAATACAATTACAATTTTAGCATTATTTTTTAGCAGTTTAGAATCTTTTTTAAATTAAATTATTTTTAGACAAGGTCACACTGCTCAAATGAGTCATTGAATGAGAGATAACAACTCTTTTTTTTTAATTCCGCAAAAACGAAAGCTATGCTCTTTAAGCCTAACGCATCTGTGGTTAATGGTTGATGATGATTGATGGACAGGCTATTGAGTTTGTTGAGAAGTATAAAGTGCGTTAGTATTATCTTAGAAAATAATCTTGAGTTTAGCAATCATATTAATTCGTTAAGCTCTAAAATAAACATTACCTTAAGAAAATTACTCTTTAAATTTATATTTGCCTCTTTACATTAGAAAACCAATTGCACAATTTACTATACTGCATCAAAGTTTATAGTGGGAGTAGTACTTTAAATTTTAATAAAATAATATTTATCTATAAATATATATTTATATTTTTGCAGACTGATAGAAACCCGCAACTGTTGTACCCTATTAAAAATCACCTCAAGGGATTTCACCTTACTCCACAAACTTTAAAAAATAAACTTGTAGAACATGCCTAAATAAAAAAATATAATAAAAATAAAATATTTAATATTACATTTATTCGTTTTTATACCCACCATCAAAAAGAATGAGGGGTATATTGAGATTGCCATTCCGTTTGTAATTTCTTTAATATTGGCTCAAAAATCAAAAACGATATATATTCTGAATCCTTATGAAATTGTAAGGTGATTGAGCGATGTCCGTCTGTCTGTCCGTCTTTCTGTCTGTCTGTTGAAACCACGATAAAGTCAAAACGAAAGGAGCTAGCTCACTTAAACTTAGTAAAAACATTCTTCATATATGAGAAAATTTTGGTATTGAAATTGGGCTAAATCGGTTAACATCGTCTAGGCTAAACGCTTATTTGCTTAAAAATGACAAATTATAACAGCTATGATGATAAAATTTGGTATTCAGATAATATAAAAAACTTACGGAAACAGCCTAAATTCCACCAGAAATTTACTTAAATGCCAATAAATGATAAACTGTAATAGCTTTGGCCACTAAATTTAGCACAAGGAAGTCTTATGTTACAATCGGTCACCATTTGATCATAGCTCCCATATACAAAACTTACAGAAACACAAAAATACAAAAAGAAAAGGAGATTTATGTCCGTCTGTCCTTCAGATAAAAGCGCGACAGCTCCTTAACTACAAAAGCTAGAGAGACAAAATTTTACAAAAGTATTTTTGATATGTAAAAGTTGTGTACTGAAAATGGGCGAAATCGGTTTACATTTAGTTAGAGCTCCCATGTAACCCCGCCCCGGGAAACACATGAATGCCGATAAATTGTGACAGCTATTGCCACTAAATTTTGCAAAAATAAGCTTTATATAAATACCAGCCAGTGTGTAATTTTGTTACAATCGTTCAACAATTGCCTATAATTCTTATATATATTTTACATCCCCCTTTTTTTATATCTACAATCAAAAAGATTCGGAGGTACAAGTAGCATATTAAGATTATGTATATGGTATATGGACCTATCGTACTACTATCAGCTTCTTTATCCTAACTAAATATTAAGCTAAACGAAAAGTAATTAACAACTTATTAATGTAAAACCATACCCGGTTACGATAACGAATTTTTTGTCAAAGTAAATAAATACTAGGGAAACCACTTACACACTTTTGAATGTTGAACTATAAAGCTACTGCAACCGAAGTTATTCCAAATATTTTACCAACAATACGAACTAGCGTAACAAATGTTTTCCAATTTGGTCCACGTTTTGAATTTGCTGCACCCTCGTAGATATATGAGACATGTTTCTAAATTTAACACAACTTGATGCTGAGTATATAAGATTCGTCGCAGCCGAATATAACAATCTTACTTGTTTTTTTCTCGAGTTTTTTTTTAAGTAAAATATCTAATATATTAATTGGTCCTATCTTTATTAGCGCTATACTCAATATCATTTTAATACACGTATATTATATATTTTTTAAGTATTTATAGAATTTTAAATTGGATTTGTATAAAGTAGTTGCCTTTAATAATACACTGATGTTAGACCACCAACTATATAAGGCCTTAACGGCTCAGTTGGTTCATTTATAATAATAAACTAGCTGATTGCACCCGGCGTTGCTCGGGTTGGTCAACGATTGGACTTTGTGATTTGAATTCGATTGCTACCCCATTCTAGAAAAAAACAAGTAAGAGTGGTATATTCGGCTTTGCCGAATCTTGGATACCCTTCACCAATGGTGTTCCAAAAGTACTTAATGTAATTCGTAGCAATATTTGGTTATACTAGTATTATATGCAAAGAGTCTTTAAAATTAAGAGTCGGAAAACGAAAACCTTTTCGGTGGCGTCATCATCTAGAATAGTTATGCACCCAAAGGTTAGGTTGGGCAGGTGGCTGATGTCTAGGGAAGCTTCACTTGGGTTCTAAAGTGGTCCCTTTGTGAAAGATAATGATTACTAGACTACAAGTAGAGAATGCATATTTAAGCCAGCCAGTAGCTTCGAAATAAAATAGACACATATTTTATGAACATTTAATAAAGTTCGATAGACCAGATAAACTATGCAGAAAAGATGCTTCAAAATGTAGATGCCCTTTGATTTGCAATAGCACATCGATTTGATGAAGTTTAAGTATTCTGACATGCAACCCAAAAACGCTGTGCCCAGTGAGGGTTGTGCACTTTAATTCGTACGAATTATCCAACAAGTAAAAGTTCTTGATTAGTTATGTAAAACTCTGAAGTTAGCGGACTGATGCTTTAACAATGATTGTCAATGTATACAAGCCTTAAAATTATAGGGTATACACTCTTAGTTTTAGATACATACGTGAAATATATAGCTTTTGAATGGATGGTTATCAGCTTTGTCGGAAAAGTTTACTTATTAATTTGAAGTTAGTTAATTAATTAAAATGAACACTTCATCAATAATATTTGGGATCGATCTGTCCGATGGATGTTTGGAAAGTTTTGCTCTAGTTCTTTGTGCAATTTTAATGTGATTTAATTTATCAGCATTAAATCGATTCCCGGTCGGGTTTATATGGGAGATTTCACTAAATGTGAATAGAGCTCGCCCATTTTCAATATCGAACTTTTCAAGAGATCAGAAATATATATATATAATATATAAAATTCCCCGACAACATTCCAATTGGAACAAGAGAAGACCTTCTCTCAGACAATGAGCTGCATCCGATTCTATTTTTAGACTAATTGAAAGGAACCTACGTTTTATCGCCGGCTTCGAACGGCAAATGCATTAGTTAGAGAAGTTTTACATAGCCTAATACTCAATAACCAGTGGCTAGCTGAGTTATGAGGTGAACCGCCGCTTTTTTGAAAATATATTTTTTTCAAGTGAGTCTGGCCGGGGATCGAACGGCGATAATTATTAATAATATTACGTATTTAAAAAATACAAAAACTCAAAACTTCGACCTTTGACCCCGGGAACAAAAGGTTTAAGTCTACCCAACTTTTAAGAAAAAAAAACCTATTTATATTTTCCACAGTATGGATAATTTTATTCCATATAAACATAAATGAGATTTATGAAGCATTTACTCTAATTATGACCAAAAAATTACTTTTTCGCGAAATTCGCCGAATTCGAACACAATATACGGGAAATAATTTAAGATATCGACCTCAATTTTTTGATTTTTATTGTCTTCTTTATCTATTTTGACGATTAGAGAAACTCAAATTTGTAATATTTGTTTAACAAAATTTTCGAAAAATTAAAAAATGAGTTTTGAAACCCACCTGAGAAAAAAGACCCATTTTCGAATATAAAAAAAGCAAATTTAAACTATTAAGTACTTACAAGTCTTGAAATGATAAATCATGTCTTACTTTGCCAGTTTTTGTCCCAAGTAATTTTTTTGCGGTTTATCCATAGGCGTGTTGCCAAGGACACTCCAAAACTGTTTTATGAATTTTAAATTATTATGACTTCAATGAAAGCTGCATTAGTTCACTTTTAGATTCCATTGTCTTTTCTTGTTTGCGGGCTCGTGTCCTAAAAATAAATCAATAATATCACTGCTCTACAAAATGAAACTTTTTGTGTTGTCCGGGATCACCACTATATTTTTTTTATCTGCTATAGTCCCCTGACTATAAAAATGGTCGAAATTTAAAATTTTATGGATACGATTTTTTTTAAAAAATTTTTTTCTAAAATTTGTCATTTTTAAAAAAGGAGATCCATTGATATTACCATATCTCCAAAACGGGCTGTCCGATTTTGTTGGGGGAAACTGCATATAATAGCAAATTAAATTGCCTTTAAATTGTCTGTATACAATTCTTTTAAATGCTTATTGGTTTCAGAGTTATTTGCATCGAGATATAAAAAATCGATTTTTTGTATTAAAAGTTTCCATTTTTTTTCTTTTTTTTTAATTCGTAAAAAATCGAAAATGACAAAAACGTACGATTTTTGTTACGTGATTGCAAAACTGTGAATATTCCAAATAAGCCAAGCTTTATTTCATGAAGATCTATGCATAAACGGTAATTTTATTAATACTTAAGTGAATGAAGTGAAAATACGTAATTTTTGTACAAGTAAGCCGTATGAAGCCTATTGTTAAAAAAAGAAGTTGAGGCCACAATTTTGAAGCCAATTTCATAAAATTTGGCACAGGTTATTTTTTGCTACAAGAGCAAAGCCTGTTTTAATAGTATAAAATCGTCCATACTTGTGGGCTACCTTCCATAGAACCTTCTTCCCGGAATATAGTTTTATGTTCCTCAAATCAAAAAATTTCCTTCTATCTACATAGAAATAAACCTTATCTCACATATTAACCTGCTATCGGAAATTTTTTAAATGTAAATAGTGAAGTTTTATATTTTTGTTTATTTAGCTACGCTACCTATATTAAAGAAATGGTGTAAAATTTAGTAGTTAAAGTATTTAAAAATAGTTTCTACATTTTGCTTGTCTACTGTAATTTTCCGAATTTGATTCTCGTATAAAAAACCAAATATAGTCCCCCATCATATTTTCGTTCCAGAATCCTTGATAACGCTCCTCCATTGACTTAAGTTGTTGGTGAAATCGTTCTCCATGCTCATCACTGACATCACCAAGGTTTGGAGGAAAAAAATCCAAGTGGGAGTGTAAGAAATGAATTTTTAGAGACATGTTTGCACCTGGAATTATATGAATATGTATCATATTTTTGGCCAAGCTTTCCAAAAAGTCCACTGATATCATAGCAAAAACATATATTGTCTTTAGTTGTATAAAAACAAGCATATGGCTTATGTCGTTCACGATAGGTAGTTATTATAACCTGTTTTTCAACTAAATCTCTTTCTTTTAGACGGGATGCAAGTAGCTCTGACTGTTGTTTTGAAAGCTCTAGGTCTCTTATAAGATCATTTAACAAGGACTGTGTAAAAGGCTTTGGGCAAAATCCATAAGATACGCTGGAGATGTTTGAAGATGAAGAAACAGGGGATGGAGGAACTTCAGTATACGTAGAATGTTGATTTTCGGGACATAGAACTTCATCTGAATCTAGCACGGGAAGTGTAAATCCACCAGCTGAAATCGTGGGATAAGACCAAAGCATATGTTTTCCAAATCCACTTTTTCTACTTAAACAAAAGTAACAGTCAGCATCATGATTAGATGTTTCTCTCCACATCATAGGTTTTTCAATTTGCATGTTTCCTCTGTGAAACATTTTCCAATGAGTATCAAAAATATTTTGAAATAATATAAGTATTACTTACTGAGGGTGGGATTCCCATTTTTTTTAACATATATTCACAGCTACGACAAATTGAATTAGGCGTCCAATATTGGCTACATCTATTTTGAAATAATCTTTAAATGAATTTTGTAGTGAAATAGTGAACTTTCGCCGGCCTTTTGCTATAGTGTATACACCACATATATAACAAAATATATCCGGGTTATTTTTGCAGACAAATTTTCTACGTGTATTATTCATTTTTTAAAAATTCGCCAACCAAATAAATAGTTTGTTATAATGACAACTTTTCGCGATCAGAAACGCTAGTTAAATAACATGAATGAACTAAATGAACTACTTTAAATATGTTGCATTTTTACCAAAAGTACCTATTTTTTAAAAGAAAATACCTAGGTGAATAAGGACCAAAGAATAATTTACCTGTCAAAAGTTGAATTTTGAAACACCGAATGCAATAGGCAAGTAAGGCTTATTGCAGTGACGAGTAAAAATTGGTTCAATGTGAGTAAAGCTATAAAAAATTAATGTAAAGTCATAAAAAACAGCAAAAAACCATTCTTGTTTTATCTACCTGCTGAACAGAAGTGTACTTCATTTATCAAAATATTTTCGCGGAACACACTCAAATTAATTCCAGGTATAACAGTTTCTATGACCGAGTGATAAAATTAAATTTTTTAATTTTTATGATTTAAAAAGACAAAGTTGCGCAAAATGTCATACCTTAATGAATTTAGTCAAAAACAATAATAGGCTTAATATGCCAAATTTTTGCTAAATTGGGTATTTTCACTTTATTGTCAATAAAACCAACATTTATTGATGTATTTTCACGAAACAAGGCTTCACTTATTTATAAGATTCACAGCTTTAACACCGTGAAATAAAAATGGCAAGTTTTTGAAACTTTCGATTTTTTATGAATTTTTGAAAAATAAAGATTTTTCGATTTTGCAAAAAAAAAAACTTTTTTTATATTTTTATGTCAATAACTCCACAACCGTTGATGATATGAAAAAATTGTCTTAACAAGACTTAAAGAAAATTTTGTGGTGAATCCGCTCGTGTTCCTCTTAACGAATTTGGATAAGCCGTTTCCAAGTTACGATAAAATAAATGGAACGACCTCTGTGAAAATCCGTAATTTTAGAAAAAATTTTTTAAAAAAAAATCGTATCCATAAAATTTTAAATTTTGGGTGTTTTTGTACTTAGGGGGCCATAATACATCGAAATTAAATAGTTAGACTTCAAACCAATTTTTGCTGTTGACCAGTGTATTTTGTACACTTCCGATTGACATAGTTTCACTATTAGAAGTCGATCAGAGACAAAAGTCAAAGAACGACCCACCCTATTACATATCTGTGGCAATATGGAAGAGTAGCTTACGTCAACATAAGAGAGAATTGAGTTAAGGCGATTATTGCATTACAGAAGCAGAGCGCTTAAATGCGCTTAGTCCGATTTAAAAATTCGGGTTTTTGTCAATGTTATGTGCGTTTATTTTTTAGCTTAGGTTTTTTGAATCAATAATGCATTGATCAAAACAACTTGTTTGATCAAAACAATTTTTGTGTACATATTCATATTTTTCTTTCATCATATAACGACTTCGCTTAACTTCAACTAAGCTGTATAAATGTTGAAATTAAAAAAATTAAGTCATTATTTTCAGATATCTTATGGTTACATAAAACTATACAATATATATTTTTTATTTGAACGAAACCGCTTAAAGTTACTTAAGGTAGTTCAACGCAAATTTCAGTTTTGAAAAAGAGCTTAAGTAGAAAAAACGTAAGGTCTTCTGAATTTAACAATATATTTTTTTTAATATTCATCCTTCTTCTCTAATAAACATGTTACCAATATATCGAAACATAACCGCCAAAAGGGCTAAAGCGACGTGATGGACGATTTTAATTTTATTATTAAAATTTATTATTCATGATCATCTGCATCATCTCTCAAAATATGAGGGCAGTAGAATTTACCGTTATGATTTTACAGCAAAAACAGTAAAGACTTAAGTACAATTCACTGTACAAAGATATTTAAAAAAATGGTTCTCCTCTAAATTTTAGTTTTTGACGCTTGAGTCGTTTAGGGCTTAATATTATTAATTCATAAATTTTTCGCAGAAATCTAGCAGGAGAAAAATTACACAAAATTGATGATATCTCAAAAGTTCAATTTTCGATTTAAGATATTCTCCATATTGCCACAGATATATTTATTTTTTTCTATTTTTTTTAACGCCGTCAGGTTTTTCAAAACGAGATATCAAGCTATTAGTTCCGAAAAAAATTGAGGCCCTATGCTCCACTGGGAGTCAAGGATAACAGAAGAAGAATAAGAAGAAGTTCCTAAGATAGTTACAAAAAACCTATGTTAATAATGATCCAGTATCAAAATTTTAAAACTTTCGAAATGTTGTTTATTTACAAGCTCAATGAGCAAATTCAATTGAAATTACCCGGCAAACTAATCAACTACAAATCGATTGACACAGTAATTTTTTTTATTAGGACGAGCACTCAGGAGATGACCCCTACTTATGCAATGCATTGTGTTGGAACTAGGAAAATAGGTTATGGGAGGGGGGATAGGTTGAGTAGTGTTTGTGGACATTTGATTTGAACTTTCCTATATTGCAACTGACTGGGAAAACTTCTGCGGGAAAAAAATTCCACATACGATCTGTACGACTAAAGAACGAATTTTTTATGTAGTGTTGTTCTGTCTACTGGCCAATCTACTTCGAAGGGATGAGCTCTAACAGATAGACGTGTATTGCATAAGAAAGTTCGAGCATCGGGAACAAGTTCCCTAATTTCGTTAGAGCACATTCCAAAGTAGTAACGATAGAACAGTGTGACGCAACCCACATTGCGACGGTGCTCCAGTGAATCAATAGAGTTGAATACCCTACTGTCGCTCTCCCTTGCACTCGGTCGTTAAGCTCCAAAATAAACTTTGAAGCACCGGCCCATACATGAGAGATGTATTCCATTTTCGGTCGGATATAGGTGGTGTAAATAGTACGTATTTCAGTTGAAGTGTCTCTTACACCGTTTTAGAAAACCGAGGCACTTGAATGCTTCTTTCGACACTTGAAAAATGTGATTTGTCCAACGGACGTAATATTGGATTCTCATGCCCAGAACATGGGGTTTGTAGTTCGGTTTTAACCGAAACCGAAACCTCGGTTTTTTATGCCTCAAAACCGAAACCGCAAAAAAGCCGCGGTTTTAGCTATTTATTTTTCATAATTTTTTGTTGGTATTATTCAGAAATAATATTAGCTTATCATAAATTTGCACATAATTTGTCTATGAAATGAAGCAGAATGAAAAAAACAAAAGGTGCCTTACAATGATCAAATGGACAAGTGCAATGGGTCTCAGCCGTAGTTTTGAAAAGTGTAATTGCAAGCAAACGCAAGAAACCATTATCAGTTATGATGTGCCAACCATAACTGCTTCAGTTATGGTTGGCACACGGAATACATCTTGCAGTCATTGATGGTTTTTATGATTTTTTTTTTATAGATGTAGAAGAATTTGAAACTGACGAAAGCGAAGACAATTTTGAAGAAGGCGAATACGAAACTTTGAATCATTTAAAACCGATTGCCCATATAAATTAAAAAATAGAGGCTGTAAGAAAAACTGTTCGGTATTTTAAAAATTCGTCAGTTCGTTATGATTTTGTTACGTTTTTCCTTTAAAAACGTGGAAGGAATTCTTTTTGCAAACAACCGTAATCAAATTAAAACACTTGTATTATGTAGTTTTACAAAGCAATGCTTTTATTAACTTTAGAGTTAATCACTTAAAATACACTTTCACAAATACTGTAAACAAACTTCACAAAACTGCTTTACAAATACTCTTAGTCACACTGTTCTCTTTATACGCGTCTTAATTAAAACTGTTTCCACAATACTCGCCCATCGGCCTTATATAGTAGAGAAGAGAGTTTCTAGCAATTTCTGCAGACGTAAACAAAGAGCAGCTGTAGTTGATTACACTAACAATGTGGCTTTCGAAAGTTCATGTGTGTTCCACTACATTCTCACATGATCAAGAACACACTCACACATACGTTGTACAAACAGGTTATCTGAAGTTAACAGTAAAAGAGAGAGAGAGAGAGAATGTAGATAAAAGAGAAACATGTTGCTATGCTCTTTACTGTACATAAGAGAAACATGTTGCTCTGCTTATTGACATAAACAGAATAACAACAACACCAACAGAAACATCTAGAAAGCGAGGGGAAGAATTATAAGCAGTGAACTTTGCACAATGGGACGGATAAGTTTAAAATTCGTCACAATATTTTACAAACAAGCGTTAAAAATCATCATAATCATGAATTAAGTTTATTTTTAGATTTCTGTTTCTAAAACAAAGTATTCATAAAAGTTTAGAAAAACTGTCGAGCTTAGATTTGCATCATTCTATCGACTTTGAAAATGTAAATTCTTTTAAAGATTCGTTGCTGTTTGTAAAAATGACTGTTGAAGCAATTCTTCGCTCGGATGCAAATATTATACAAGCTGAAGGGGGCTCTGCAGTTTCTCTAAAAGAAACAAGACCAATTTCTTTATGAAATCTCTCATATTTAAGAAACCTGAGTTAATTTCCTGAATTTCGGTATTAAATTATAAATATGAGCTTTAAAAAATATACCTAATACTTTGTTTTAATAAAATTATCTAAATTTTACCACAAATTTAAATGAAAATAATTTTATTTCAAAAACTGAACCAAAACCACTGGTTTTGGGTGCTTTAAAACCGAAACCGCGGTTTTTAATTTTCACGTTTTTTTTAAACTCTACCAGAACATCAAGAGCATCTGATTCCTCAATATTTACACCGCCTATTAATACAGATGAAGTAATATGATTTGTAGTGCTTTTAATCTTAAGTATACAACATTGAGTTTTCCGCACATTAAAATCAAGTCCATTCGCACGACCCCATTCTGAAACTGTTTCTAAATCGCGGCTTAATGATTCATTTATGTTTTGTCTCATAGTGCCATAGACCTCTAAAAGGCTTGGTCTATGATTGAATGAATATGAATAGCAAATGTTACTATCATCTGCAAAAAGTGTAGATAGGATTGGAAGTTTGACGTAGAAGGTCATTTATAAAGATAAGAAATAGTGTAGAGAAAGAGCAGAGCCTTGCGGTACCCCTGAATTAATCTTGAACTCGTTTGATCCCATCTATAACGACTCGCATAGTGCGATCTCTGAGGAAGCTCGATATAAATCGAGAAAAGTTATTACCGACACCAAAAGCAATAAATTTTGATAGAAGTGCCACACTATATCAAAGGTCTTGGAAATATCCAGAGCCATAACTTTACTTTCGCCAAAACGGTGTATTGATTGACACTATTATTCCATTAGGAATACTAGCAGTTCTCCCGTAGAGAATGCAGAACAAATTGCTATTGGACGGTAATTTTCAAGGTTATTAGCTTCACTCTTTTTGGGGGTTGGCGTAACATTAGCAACCTTCCAGCACCGAGGAAATTTACGGCTAATGGACGCTTGCGCGTCCATTTGCTTCAAGACCAGCGCTGGAATACCGTCCGGCCCTGGTGACTTGTTGTGTTGAGATCCACTAAAACCTGTTTAACAGCGCGGGCGCGAAATAATATCTTTGGCATAGTTACAGATACTCTTTCGATCGCGGACAGAGGTTGAGTACTTTCCGGCAAGGGAGAATTACTTGCGAATAATTCAGCTAAAAGGTTAGCTTTATCAACCGGGTCTGTGAATGTTTGACCATCCTTTAAAAGAGAAGAAATTGAACGACCAGAAACTCTTACCGCCCCGAGGAGCAGCAAGAATTTTAGTACGAAGACGTTGCTCGTACAGAGCCTTTTGCCTGTTTGCATTGCAAATCAATAACTGGATTTTAGTTTCTGAAAGCGACCTCTCGTGATCTGACAGCATGTTTGCACGTCTGATTAAACCAAGTTTTCAACTTAGGTTTAACCAAAATATTTTTCACTGGGATGAACATTTTCATTCCCAGCTTAATAACATTGGATACCATTTCCGCCGAGGCATAGACATTATTGTCGAGGAAACAAAGTTTCTAGTTGAAGTGCCTATAAAATTCATTGAGCTCAGGCCAACGACTTTTTTCGTATAAGAAAGTTGAATGTTTCGTGGCTGTTTGTGAAACATTACGAAGTGCGGAGAACGAAAAGAAGGTGGAAATGGTACAATTATCGGAATTTCCAGGATTATGCGCAGCGAATAGCTCAACATATTGGCCTTCAGGAGTAGTGTGGCTCTAATGGCGAAGAAAAGATGAATTGTGAACATTGAAATCACCAGCAATTACGATTTCACTGTTCGGGCAACTCTCGAGTATCTTTGATATTGAGTCGGAAAGGCATCGAAGCCTGATAACGTTGAGTCCCTAACCGCGTTTGGGCTTTTGTAAAGAAATCCGAAGTGCAAAAGATGCGCCCTAATTCTGAACTTGACCCATAAACAGTTAAATTCGGTATCATGATTGCTGGATTTGGTACGCAACTTCATCGCTAACAAACATAGCAACTCCCTTATGAAAGTTTAAAAGGGATAGAAAATGATACCCAGGTATATGAAAACCCTGTGGATCAGCATTCTCAGACACCTGGGTTTCACACAAGGCGAAAACATCCTGCCGATGGAGACAAATGTGTGCATAAACAGAGAAGAAATTTGCCTTTAGCCCACGTATGTTACAGAAGTTTATACTAAACCGATCTGCCATTAAAATATTAAAATTCAAATCATTAGTCTATTTATAATAAAAATCTCAAAGATAATTAATTGTTGTTAACAACACTATTCAATGGTCAGTGTTATACCTTCACCATTGTAAAGTTTGACAACAATTAACTCCTTGGTATTTTTATCATAAAAAAGGAAAGGAAATAAAAAAACACAATGACAATTGGCGATGGGGTCATAAAAGCCCTGATCTGGTCATTGTGTTCAGAAAACGGCCCATAGTGTCAGCACTGATGCGACGTGCACTGGTAATAGTATTTTTAAAGGAGAGCAGCGGTTTTGTTTATTGTTTTATTGTTGGTATATTTTGTGTGATATTATATTGGAGATTATTATTTTTGTGCAAATTTGGGTGTTGTTGTAGAGAATATTGTGTTTGTTGTTTGACGAATTCGGTGTTGTAAGAAATATTGTAATTGTTGTTTTTTTTATTTTGGATTATTGCACTTTATTTTTCTATTTGTTTTTGTTTTTTTTAATGTGAATGTTTTTGTATTTTTTATTGTTATTATTTTGTATTTATTTATTATTATTTTTTTATTTAAATATTTTATTTATTAGTTTTAATATTGACACATTAGACGCGAACATAAGACAATATTTAGACAAGAGACATAAAAAAATGCGTGTTGACGGGACGGACACTCAAACACTACTCAACTGATGAAGAACAAGCATATTCTCCAATTTCCTAGCCAAGCTTTTAAAGATTTTCCTCTACTTGGTCTTTCCATTGAAGTTTCTGACTTAATCTTCTAGCATTATTATAATTTTAGCTTTTTCATAGTAATTATTTTTTCCAGGAGTGGGTTACTAGCCTATATTATATTTTTATATTTCTTATGATTTCATGTGATAAAAGCCTAAGAAATATATTTTTTTAATTATATAAAGTTAAAGCATCGAAGTAAGGCTGTATAAAATGCAAATTTTTCTTTTACAAAAATTATTAAATGCTATCGGCATTTAAAACACAAATTAAATCATACTATTACATAAAAAACAAGAAAAATGTTCATATTATTTCTTTTATTAAAAAGGTGCTAATTGATTTGCTCAAATAAAAAAAAATTGCAACGGAACTGGTGCTAAATGACAAAACTTCTAATTAATCAAAGATACTGTCATTTTAAAATTTTTGTACCCTTCAACAATAGGTGAAAGGGTATAAGTTTGGCATTCAGTTTGTAATTTTTTCACTATTTGTCGCAGACCCCACAAAATTTATACCAATCGAATCGGCAGGAAAATCGATTAAGCGACGTCGATCTGTCTATTGAAATCAAGTTTGTAAAGCTGCTAGAGAGTGTATCGACATAAATTGAATATCATATATCGTCAAAATCGGTTGAAAAACGTCTGAGATATCGACAAAATACCAAAATTTATGTGTGACATATACAATTTTTCATTGAAAAGTACATTTCAAATAGAAAAGAAAAACCATACTCATGATCATCATCAAAATCGGCCCATAAACACTTGAAATATCGCCAAAACACTACATTTGATGTTCCTCAAATTGCCGAAAGCAGGGACCGTTACAATTATGACATTTAAAATAAAAAACAAAATATAATTGTTATTTTACGATTTTTATTTTTTTTTTTTGGCAGAAATAATTTTTTTTATGATTTTTATTTTTTTTTTGTCAAATTCTGACAAATATTTTTTTTGGCAAAAATATTTGTCAAAAATTGATTTTTATTTTATTTGTCAAAAATATTTGTCAAGGTCTGACAAATATTTTTTTTGGCAAAAATATTTGTCAAGATCTGATTTTTATTTATTTTTAACAGAAATAATTGTTATTCTGATTTAATTTTTTTTTTGTCAAAAATATTTGTCAAATAAAAAACGCAAAAATAAAAAAATCAATACAGATTTTAAAAAACATTTTAAAATTTCCCATAATTACGGTAAATTTTAAAAAATTTTCAATAAAAATGAAAATTTTAGAAATTTCCCATAAAAACGTAGTATTTGAAATTTTCCCATAAAAATGGGAAATTTTAAAAATTTCTTGTAAAAAGGGAAATTTTGAATATTCTTTTTTAAAATGTGAAATTTTAAAAAAAAATTTCTGTAAAAATGGGAAATTTTGAAAATTTCACCTAAAAGCGGGAAATTTTGAAAATTTCCCATAAAAAATGGAAATTTTGAAGATTTCCCATAAAAAAGAGAAATTTTGAAAATTTCTCATAAAAAAGGGAAATTTTGAAAATTTCCCATAAAAAAGGGAAATTTGAAAATTTCCCATAAAAAAGGGAAATTTTGAAAATTTCCCATAAAAAAGGGAAGTTTTGAAAATTTTCCATAAAAAAAGGGAAATTTTGAAAATTTCCCATAAAAAAGGGAAATTTTGAAAATTTCCCATAAAAAAGGGTAATTTTGAAAAATTCCCATAAAAAGGGATATTTTGAAAATTTCCCATAAAAAAGGGAAATTTTGAAAATTTCCCATAAAAAAGGGAAATTTTGAAAATTTCCCATAACAAAGGGAAATTTTGAAAATTTCCCATAAAAAAGGGAAATTGTGAAAATTTCCCATAGAAAGGGAAATTTTGAAAATTTCCCATAAAAATGGAAAATTTTGAAAATTTTACATAAAAACGGGAAATTTTGAAAATTTCCCCTAAAAATGGGAAATTTTGAAAACTTCATCTAAAAACGGGAAATTTTGAAAATGGGATATTTTCAAAATTTCCCTTTTTATGGGAAATTTTCAAAATTTCCATTTTTTATGGGAAATTTTCAAAATTTCCCTTTTTTATGGGAAAATTTCCCTTTTTTATGGGAAATTTTCAAAATTTCCCTTTTTATGGGACATTTTCAAAATTACCCGTTTTTATGGGAAATTTTCAAAATTTCCCTTTTTATGGGAAATTTTCAAAATTTCCCTTTTTATGGGAAATTTTCAAAATTTCCATTTTTTAGGGGAAATTTTCAAAATTTCCCTTTTTTATGGGAAATTTTCAAAATTTCCCTTTTTTATGGGATATTTTCAATATTTCGATTTTTTATGGGAAATTTTCAAAATTTCCCTTTTTTATGGGAAATTTTCAAAATTTCCCTTTTTTTTCAAAATTTTTTTCAAAATTTCCCATTTATATAGGAAATTTTTAAAATTTCACATTTTAAAAAAGAATATTCAAAATTTCCCCTTTTTACAAGAAATTTTTAAAATTTCCCATTTTTATGGGAAAATTTCAAATACTACGTTTTTATGGGAAATTTTCAAAATTTTCATTTTTATTGAAAATTTTTTAAAATTTACCGTAATTATGAGAAATTTTTAATTTTTTTTTTTTTAATTCTTTAGTGATTTTTTTATTTTTGCGTTTTTTATTTGACAAATATTTTTGACAAAAAAAATTTAAATCAGAATAACAATTATTTCTGTTAAAAATAAATAAAAATCAGATCTTGACAAATATTTTTGCCAAAAAAAATATTTGTCAGACCTTGACAAATATTTTTGACCAATAAAATAAAAACCAATTTTTGACAAATATTTTTGCAAAAAAAATATTTGTCAGATCTTGACAAATATTTTTGCCAAAAGAAATATTTGTCAAAATTTGACAAATATATTTGACAAAAAAAATAAAAATCGTAAAATAAAAGTTATTTTTGAAAAAAATAATAAAAATCAAAAATTTAAAAATCATGTCATTTTCTGAAAATATAGTGGAAAACAAGCAAAATGATGTTTTCAAATTAGTTCTGCGATATTTCCATATGATTGCTTTTTTTCTTTGAAAATTCAAGAATAATTATTATTTTCGGTCCCTGGCCGAAAGTTTACAAAATACAATCGAAAAATAAGAAAAACTATTTTCCTTTACGATCGGCCCGCATAAATTATATATGTCTTTAGAAAATTCTTCCGCGAAGCCTGCTATTGAATTTCATGAATATTGGTCAATAAACACCTAAGATATGGTTAAAATAGTAAAATCGATGTATTTCAAATTGTCAAATTCAAAATTTTTGAAAAAACTTTGTTTGATTTTTTTGCAATTGCTCAGGTGCTTATGGACCGATTTTAATGAAATATAATAGTGTGTATTGCGGGAGTACGTCCTTAAATCTGATATATGATTCATGTCGGTGTATTTTTTAGGAGTTTTACAAAACTGATTTCAGCAGACGGAAATATTTTATACTCGTATATCTTAAATAAATGGTCTGACTTTTGAGCATTGTAAGGGAAATATATGTATAATGGGCCTATATAATTACATATCAGATTTGAAGAAACCGGTCCACAAACACCTGGAATTACTAGAACCGATGTATCACAAATTTCCGAATTTTTAATTTATTTTTCCCTTTTTTAACTTAGTTGGTTTTTTTCCTAAAATCGGATTTATAATTCATGTAGGTTATGGTGCATAGGGAAATTTCTTAAAATGAGGCAATTTTCGGAACACTGAGTCTGGTGTTTTGACAAGTTCAAAAACATTATATATAATTTCATGTCAGTACTCCCTCCAGATGCTCTACAAACCGATTTCAGATGAACAAACTGCATTTGACGTGAATTTGTGGTCTGACATTCGAATATTGTGAAACCATTATTTGTATGATATTAAAGAACTTACATTAAATACACCTCATTACAGTTCTGATATAACTCATTACAATAGAGATATCGCCAAGAGACCAGAATCAAGATACCATTTGTTAATAATAAACAATAGAACTTTTGTGACTTCATTTGTATTAAATTGTTGTATTGTAGAGTTGTATATCGAAATGAGGGTTGTCCTTTTAGAATTTACACAGAAAATAATTTAGTCAAATTGACAGCCTTATGCTCTAAACCAGTGATCGGCAAAAGCTAGCCCGAGGGCATTTATCTTTTTTATTTTCACACATATTGCTCACACAGATAGGAAAAAGATAACAATTGTTTATCTTAAGATAAATCATTCTCTCACGAGCATTCAAATAAACAAGTTGTGTTGTTAGTGTCTTACTAGCAAAACAACTTATTAGTTTGAATACAGTGCATAGATAAAGAGAGAATTACAAAAATAACCAACACACACACAAGATGCGATAGTATTATTCACGAGCATTCAAATAAACAAGTTGTGTTGTTAGTGTCTTACTATCAAAACAACTTATTAGTTTGAATACAGTGCATAGATAAAGAGAGAATTACAAAAATAACCAACACACACACAAGATGCGATAGTATTATTTTGCCGGACACTGCTCTAAACACATAGACAACAGCAGACAGCAAACAGCAATATGTCAAAAATAAAATCCATGTGTTTAAATGCAAACAATTTTTTTGACTACAGCGCAGCAGCACGACTGCACAACAGCATTTGCTGCTGCTGCCAACTTAGGCTAATTTCTATTTTGACAGGCAGTAACAAACACTATGTATATAAATTAAAAACAATAAGAACAAAAAAATTTTTTAATATATAGCATAAACGAACATTACAAAATTGAAGTAAAGGAAATAAATTTATTTATCTTTCTTAGTTTTTCCTGATATTACGTTTTTGATTAATAACTTTAATTTGATTCATTATAAAATATACATATGGCATCTCTAAAATTTGTATTGCTAAAATACTCAGCTGTTCATTATCATGTTTATAATGTTGTTGCTGCCTTCAAAATATTTATGAAGCTGACTTCAGAACAGCATTTAAAGTTGACATTTATATTACACAAATTCAAGTACTTTTCCGATATATTTATAATACGTTAGTAACCTTAAGATTTTGTAATATAGGTCTGACAACAATTCAAAAATCTCACTAATTCCGTTTACCCTAAGATTCTAAGGCCTCTATAGATTTACAAAACAATCACTCCCAAATATTGTAGGCAAAAGCTTGATCCAAATCGGTCCGCTTAGAGTTTTAGATAACTGTTCTTAAAGATGGAATAATATTCACCAAATATTATTGAAAAGGGACTCAACGGCTTACTAAGTTAAAATAAAATTGCATATTTATAAACTTTTTAGAACCGCGACCGTTTTCTGATTTTTAGTTTTCTTTTAATCCGAAAATATGTATATGGAATATATGTATATAAATATGTATAGAAATTTAAGCCGCAGTATAAACCACGGTAATTCACCTAAATTAGTCTTCAGAAACATACATATTTCACCATAAACTCTTTCGATTATGTACTTTACTTTTTAAACAGCATTGGTGAAGGGTATCTAAGATTCTTCATAGCCGAATTTAACACTCTTACTTGTTTTACTTAAGGTACGCTCAGACTCATCAAACATTTAAATCAAATATTTTGAGTAAAATATTGTCAAAACAATATAATCAAAATTTTGTTTAATACGTTCAAAGTAAAAACAAAAAATATGTTATCTCTATGGTCACACTGAAGATTAAATATTTTGGGCAATAAATTGGGCATCTAGCAATATGTTTCTCATATTTGCTGTTGTTGTTTCTCAAATTTGGTGTTGTTGTTTCTCATATTTTATGTTGTTGTTTCTTATATAGTGATTTTGTATAGTAAACTAGGGTTTGCAGTTCGGTTTTAACCGAAACCTGGGAAAAAAACCGCGGTTTTAGCTATTTATTTTTCATAATTTTTTAGTATTATTCAGAAATAACATTATAAATTTTGCACGTAATTTGTCTATGAAATGAAGCAGAAGAATGCAGAAAACAAAAGGTGCCTTACAATGAACGAATAGACAAGTGCAAGGGGAAGACGGTATGTGACGGTATATTTTATTACGTATTTTTGGAACGTCTAATTCCAAGCAAACGCAAGAAACTAATGGAGTTTAATATTTCACTTGATACAAACATCGTAGTATGTGCTATATATGGAGCAGTAGTTAATATCAAATTTGGATCTGAAAATCAAACACTGCTTCAGTTATGGTTGGCACACGGAATTCATCTTGCAGTCACTGATGTTTTTTATGAAAAATTTCTTATAAATCCAGATGTGAACGAATTTCAAAACGACGAAAGCGAAGACAATTTTGAAGATGGCGACGATGAAACTTTGAATCATTTAAAACCGATTGCTCATATAAATTTGAACCTAGAGGCTGTAAGAAAAACTGTTCGATATTTCAACAATTTGTCAGTTCGTAACAAAATATTTTACATTTTTGCGGCTAGATTTAGCATCTTTTATTTTATTTTAGCTGTAAATTTTCCATTTTGCAGTTAGCATTTTTTAACATTTTCTAATTATATATTTAGCATTTTTTGGCATTTTTTGTTTTATTTAAAATATTTATTTACTTAAAATACATAACGTTACTTTAATATAAAAAAGCCCTAACTTATATTTTTTTTACATTATATTAGAGGGGAAAAAAACAAAATAAAATCTTAAGTTTTGAAGATACAGAAATTTTTTAAAAGCAGTTTTTCTCTAAATTCTCTAAAGAATTTAATACTATAATAATGTTTTTTAAAGTTAAAAGATTTTTAGAAAATTATATTAGTTAAAGCTTTAAAAAGCGATTTGAATGAAAAACGACTTAGGGCATTTCTATATTAAAGTAACGATAAATAGTAATTGCTGCAAAGTTAGAGTCATGTCCGGAAAAAATTATACAATGATACAAATATATTATATATAAAATTGTTAAAGCTTTTATTATCAGACGTTCAGAAGGAAAACAAAATATTTAAAAGTAATGATGCTGACCTTACTACAAAATCTTTCAAAAGTAGTTTCATATCAAATTGTTTTGAAATCGGTCAGTTTGATCCACTAAGTTCAAGTTTATCTGATTTCTTTTCCCCAGCACCAAATTTCAATTACAATTTTGAAAAATATTTAAAATCAAAAAAGTTATAAAACTATTGAAATATAAAACAAAATACACCGAGGTTCTCTAGCTCAATTAATTTGACAACAAGACAAATTTTCATAATACATATAATAAAAACTAACATCTTTGTATAGAAAACAGCTTTAAAATTGAAATATGAAAACTTTACGAACATTTTAAAGGAGAATTTTGGAACATAGGTGGCAAGAACTAAATAAAAACAAGTACACCGAGGTTCTATAGCTCAATTAATATGACAACTAGACAATTTTTCATAATATGTATAATAAAAACTAACATCTTTGTTTAGAAAACAGCTTTAAAATTAAAATATGAAAACTTTACGAACATTTTAAAGGAGAATTTTGGAACATAGGTGGCAAGAACTAAATTCATATGAATGGATAAATGTATGTAAATATAAAAATGCACTAAATGAAAATCTATTCTGTGAGTTAGCTACTTTTGCAATGAAGTTACTGGTTTTAATATTTAGCTACTCGGAAGTTAAAGGGTTTTTTAGTGGCATGAATCCCATAAAAACGAAAATTCGGAATATAATGAATTCACTACTTTATATTAGGTGTGGTTTGAAAAGGATGAATACCTTTTGCGAAAATTTAAAAATAACGAATGTCTCATGTATATATTATTATGATATATAGAACGGATCTTCAGAAGCTAAACAATATTCATTCAATGATTGTTTGTTACTTTTTAATCTGTTTGTTTCATTAATATGGAAAATAAACGCATTTATAAAGATATATTAACCAAAGTAACACAAAATAATACAATTAAAATGTTAGCATTATTTTTCGGCAGTTTTGGATTTCATTTAGCATTTTCTAGCATTATTTAAAAGCCGATTTAGCTGTAAAATATTTTTGGATATGGCCACACTGGTTACATGGTTGTGTTCATTTTTCAGGCAAATCGTACATAAAAATACATGCCTTAGTAGGAAAAGTTCCGAAATAATAATAATTAAAAAATATATTTGTATACTCTTCACCAATAGGTGAAAGGGTATTATAAGTTTGTCATTAAGTTTGTAATTTTTTTATTATTTGTCGCAGACCCCACAATATTTATACCGATCTACTCAGAATCGGCAGGAGAATCGATTAAGTGATGTCTGTCTATCTGTCTGTCTGTCTGTCTGACTGTCTGTCTGTCCATCTATCTGTCTGTTGAAATCAAGTTTGTGAAGCTGCTAGGGAGTGTTTCGACATAAATTTTATGTTTATTTATTTTTCCTACGCAGCACGCTACTAAATTTCATCAAAATCGGTTGAAAAACGCCTGAGATATCGCCAAAATACCAAAATTTATGTGTGACATAAAATTTTTCATTAAAAAGTACATTTCAGTAAAAAGAAAACCAATACTCATGATAGACTAGCCTTCACAAATTATATATCATATTATAAGAAATCCCCCAGCAATGATCTCTGTTAAATTTCATCAAAACACCTGAAATATCGCCAAAACACTACACTTGATGTTCCCCAAATCGTCGAAAGTGCTCATTTGTTTAAAAAATCCAATCGAAAAATAAGAAAATAATTTTCCTTGACGATGGGCCCACATAAATTATATATCAGATTTTAGGAAATTATTCCGCGAAGCACGACATTAAATTTCATTAAAATTGGTCAATAAACATGGTTAAAGTACTAAAATCGATGTATTGAAAATTGCCAAATTTTTGAGAAAACTTTATTTGATTTCTTTGCAATTTCTGAGGTGTTTATGGACCGATTTTAATTAAATTTAATAGTGTTTATTAAGGAAGTACGTCCTAAAACCTAACATATAATTTGTGTCGGTGTATTTTCGAGGAGCTTCACAAATCTGATTTCAGCAGACGGATATACTTTATACCCTTATATCTTAAATCAATAGTCTGACGTTTGAACATTGTAAAAGAAAATCCAATTATGTATAATGGACCTGTATAATTCAATATCAGATTTTAGGAAATCTTCCTACTCAGCACGCTATAGAATTTGATAGAAATTGATCCACAAACACCTGGAATATCTCCAAAACCCTACAATCGATGAAAATTTCCTAAAATGCGATATGAAGTTAAAAATATATTTTTTTAAAAAATACAGTTTCCTGCAATTTGCGGAACAGTGAGTTTGATGTTTTAGTGATATCTCTTGTATTTATTTTAATTCTAAGACATTATATATAATTTCATGTCAATATTTCCTCCAGGAGCTTCACAAACTGCATATGACATGAATTTGTGGTCTGACATTCGAACATTGTGAGACCATTATATCATGCATACATATATTAAAATATTATATATCAAATTGTACGTAATCTTTCAGATCTTACATTAAATACATCTCAGAACAGTTCTGATATAACTCATTACAATAGGGATATCGCCAAGAGACCAGAATCAAGATAACATTTTTTTAACAATATACGATGGAACTTTTGTGAGTTTTTGTATTCAATTTTGGAATATCGATTAATATTATCTTTCTAGGATTTACACAGAAAATAATTTTCTCAAATTGACAGCCTAAAATCTTTTTAAAAATTTATTTTGCACATACATCTAAAAATAATTGTTGTTAATGGAATATGTTCGTAGAATATATGCAGTTACGAGCCTACTCTGAAATGGTTCGATAAATGATAACTTTCAATTATTATTCAGGAAGAACCCTTCAAAATCGGTCTACTTACTTGGGAGATGGACTTGGCTAACCACTGACTTTCTAATATAGTTCTGATATATGTACACTAAAAATGCTTGTATGAAATATTGTTTGGACACTAAGGCTAGAATAATAAATCTTTCTTAAATGTTATCGTTTACGTATTCATCTTAATAAGTCCATGAACTTTAAAATTATAACTACTTTTCCGATATAGATATTTTAAAAGTTTTTCTTGTATAGGTCTATAAAAGTTTTTCTTGTATAGGTCTATAGATTGACGAAACAATCACTCCCAAATATTATTGCCAAAGGTTAGATCTAGATCGGTCAACCTAGAGTTTTATATAACCGTCATAAGTAATTAATGACTTCAATTAAATGTATATAAAGAAGAAAAAATATTTACCAAATATTAGTGAAAAGGGACTCAACGGTTGACTAATTTCAGATAAAAGTGCATATTTATGAACTTTTTAGAACCGTGAAGTCTTACCTTTTCTAAGTTCACGAATCACAGACTATGTATATGGAATATATGTATATTTACATATTTAAACCGCAATATAAATTAAGGTAATTAAAAAAATAATTTATAGCGTAGTTTACACATCGGTCTAAAAAATATCAGAATAAATCTACACTTAAAAAGCTGTATTAATTGCTAATCAGCTAATCCATATATCGACTATTTCATAACATATCTTTTGAAACACCATTGGTAAAGGGTATCTAAGATTCAGAAAAGCCGAATATAACACTCTTACTTGTTTTTAAATAAACTGCAGCTCAAAATAATCAATATTTGAAAGAAACTGCATAAATTTTAGGAAACACCAGCTCTACTTACTATTGTCAAATTTTTCGCAAGCTTCGAGTGTTGGTTAAGATTTTTAACGTCCAATTTATAGGTTAAATGTTTATTGAAAGGACTAAGTTCCTAAACTTAAAAAACGGTGTTTACCGGATCGAATGAGAATAACATGTAGATCGAGAACAACATGTAGAAAGCAGTTGTTAGATTTTGAAAATACTTACAACATCTAAAAACATATGTTGTAAACGGTGATTGTAAATGAACATACCGAACACTACTTACAACATTACTGACAACAGTTGTAAATCATAAGCACAATTTATAAAATACAACTCTAAAAACATAACTGTTGAAAACGATAATCGAGGTATATTAAAAAATATAGTTAGGGTTAGCACCAATGGGGACTGTGCTCGATTTTGACAACTTTTTTTTTATCAACAAAAGGGAGATAAACCGAGTACGCTGAATTTAATCGTGCTAACCGTTATTTTAGGTTATTCAGTTTTCGAGATATAGCGTTATAAAAAAAATGGGGAGGTTGCGCAATAAATATTCGCGTAACTTGAAAACTGTTATTTTCTTGAACTAAATAAACCAAAATTCGACAGCAAAATTATCTTTCAGAAACAGAAATTATTTTTTTAATCCGTTTGGAAGCATTTTTTTTGTTTGCAAAAAAAATATTTTTTGTTTTTTTGAATAATCCATTTCCATTTTAAAATATTCCATAAATCGATTATGCAGTTATTATTTATATACGCTTAAGGAAACAAAGTGCCGAACATGCCCTAAATAATAAGAATCCATCCACTACTTCTATATATTATTCCTAAAGTTCATAAAATTGATGACATCCTAAATGAAAATCACATGTAAAAGAGTTAATACACTCAATCAGCTATTTACTCTTTTACGTATAATTTTTATTTAGGATGTCGTCAATTTTATAAGGATGTCGTCAACCTATAAGCGTATATTTATAACAACTACATAACTGGATTATGGAATTTTAAATGAATTTTTGAAAATGGAAATTAAAAAAAAAAAAAAATTATTTTGCAAAAAAAAAATTATTTTCAAAACGACTGTTTGTTAAATAAAAATAATTAGTGTTTCTGAAAGCTAATTTTGTTGCTGAATTATATAAAAATATTTATAGCTCAACCTCCTCAATTTTTTTAATAACGATGTACATCGAAAACTAGAGCTAACCTAAAAAACGGTTAGCACCATTTAATTCAGCGTACTCGAATTATCTTTACCCACTAGGCCTCCCTTTGGTTGGTTTTTTCAATTTGTACAACACAATTACTCACAAAATGATTCTAACTTAAAGCTGAGTGCTAAACTAATAACTTATAACTTACCATAAAGGAATTCTTATTGTAAATAAACATTTAGCTAATTTTTCTTTATTTATATCATTATAACTTTATTTTATTTTCATAGATAAAACCGTTTCCAAGAAGGAATTAAAAATTTCAATACGGTCTCTTAACCTTATTTTGGTGAGAAATGAGTGTGAACTATCTAAAGCTAATATCTCAAATGTTGTCCTTCATATTAAACAAGTAAATGTAATTGAATCAATAGATGGGCGCTTAGGATCTATATCATTACATGACTTAACTCCATATGGTTATTTGTATCAGGAAAAGTTTTCTACGTCCGGATCAGAGGCAATGAACTTTACATATAAAAGGTAAGTAATTCCATTTTTTAAAGTATTATTAAATATAACTTAAATTAAGAAATTGCCTATCAATTCGGCTTCAAGGTAATTTAACTTAAAATAGGTAAATATAAAAAAAATATTTACTAGAAAACGGTTCTGAAATAATAGTTGTTCTTCGATATTTTCATATTAGGTGTGTTCCCAAATCTAAACTACTACTTAAGTTGCTTTAGAAAATTGTGATTTTTAACAAGTGGACAATACAATATGAATTTGCAATGTTCTAGAGTTTTGTTCAGAAAGGTTTGGTCAACAGGCGACACTTATCCAGAAAAATTTTAGATAATACCCAATTTAAATTTTTTTAGAAAAATAATTGATTAAAGTCACCTTCTCGATATATTTTAAAACACCTACTAAAAATGTAGAAATGATAATTTTTTTACGTTTTCAAAATGGTGCCACTCATGAAAATTAGATTAAAAATGTAGCTGTTGTAAGTGAAAATGTACAGGTTCGTTTTTTGCCCTTCACCAATAGGTGAAAGGGTATTATATACTTGTCATTCAGTTTCTATTTTTTTCATTTTTTGTCATGGATCAAACAAAATTTATAACGATCGACTCAGAATCGATTTAGCGATGTCCGTCTGTCTGTTGAAATCAAGTAAGGTGTATCAGATTTTATGAAATGTTCCTATGCAGCACACTATATCATGAAAATCGAAAACACCTGAGATATCGCCGAAATACCAAAATTTATGTGCGACATTTAAAATTTTTCATTGAGAAGTATAATTCAAAATGAAAAGAAAACCTCTACTACTGATGGACACCACATTTGATGTTCCCCAAATTGCCAAAAGTGCTCATTTGTTAAAAAATAAAAAACCTACATAAATTATATATCAAACTTTAAGATATTCTCCCACAAACATGCTATTAATATTTACGAATATCACTACATAACAGTTTTTTGATCAAACGTATCTGATACCCAAAATAAAAAACGATGATGTCACCTAAATATAAATATCTTCCAAAATATTTGTCGGATTATGTTTTTGTTTTTCCTAATTGAATATAATAAAATTACTAAAACAACCATTGTATGTAAAGATAAGTAAAAAAATAGCAAAGATGAAAGATTAAAGGTTCAAACTCCATTCAAAATTTTCTGAATTTTTGAAATTTCGCTCTTTTCAAGTTAATTTTATTTAACGTAAGACATAAATAAATAAATATTTAGGTGGGTCGTTTTTTGACTTTTGTCTCTGATCGACTTCCATTAGTGAAATTATGTGGCCAAATTATGTTAATCGGAAGTGTGCAAAATATTGTTGATTTATTTTAAGGATACGAGCCCACGCAATAGGCCTAAAGTTTTTTAGCCCATTTGTATGGGAAAAATTGGGAGTATTTGCAGTTTTTGCTACATTTCGTCCATTTACAATTTATTTTAAAGAAAAAAGTTAATGGAGTGAACTAATGCAGTTTTAATTGAAGTCATTAATATTTGAAATCCATAAAACAGTTTTGAAGTTATTGCGACTTTCCCCCAAAAATGTGGTTGGTTTCAAAACGCATTTTTTAATTTTTTGAAAATTTTGTAAAACAAATTCGAATTTCTCTAATCGGTGTGTTAAAATAGATCAAAAAAATTGAGGTCGATATCTCAAACCATTTTCCCGTAGCTTGTCAGAAAAAAAATAAAAAGGATCTTAAAGGATGTTAAGCACTTAACAGGGATACTGTTAATGGTAAAAAATTTAGCTATCACTTTAAAACCGATATTTATATACTAAAATCAGCTTTAAAAAAAAATAAAAAAAATACTGCTATATACCATATTATCCCAGATTCAAATCATTTACAAATGTTTGAGCAAACATTTATTTTTGATTATTTCAGAACGGACCTGAATAAATATCCAATGGTCAAAAGTGTTAACAGTTTGTTTTTTTTTTGGTAATTATTAAGAAATTTGATTTTTAAATTTTAAAAAGGACTAGTCCTTTTCTCGAAAATCTTAGGAGATGGGCGGATACAATTTATTGGATATAATTTCAGAACGGACCCGAATAAATATCCAATGATCAAAAGTGTTAGCAGTTTGTTTTTTTCGGAATTATTAAGAAATTTGATTTTTAAATTTAAAAAGGTCCTTTTCTCGAAAATCTTAGGAGATGATCGGATAAAATTTATTGGATATCATTTCAGAACGGACCTGAATAAATATTCAATGGTCAAAAGTGTTAACAGTTTGTTTTTTTTTCTCAGAATTATTAGGAAATTTGATTTTTAAATTTTAAAAAGGACTTCAGTCCTTTTCTCGAAAATCTTAGGAGATGGGCGGATAAAATTTATTGGATATCATTTCAGAACGGACCTGAATAAATATCCAATGGTAAAAGTGTTAACAGTTTGTTTTTTTTTCGGAATTATAAAAAAATTTGATTTTTAAATTTAAAAAGGACTTTAGTCCTTTTCTCGAAAATCTTAGGAGATGGGTGGATAAAATTTATTGGATATCATTTCAGAACCAAAAGCGATAGAGGCGAAGATTAAATTGGTTTTAGATTCGCACTAAAAATTAAGAGACACATGTTCGGCACTTTTTGCAAAATCGGCCGCCTAGCGGGCAAAACAGGGTAGAAACACAGTAACATCATATCTCCGAAACTATCATAGATAGAAACAAAGTTGAAATTGTTTTTGAATCGGCTAGGAAAATAAGGGGACACGTGTTTGGTACTTTTTTGGAAATGGCACTAATAACGATCAAAAAGGGTAAAAACTATATTTTGATACTTTTTTTAACCCATATGTATTGAACTAATAAACATAGAAACATAATATATATCGCAACCGATAGATATTAAAAAACAATTAAACACGTATTTGGTACTTTTGCGATTAATGAGGCACAAAAGGGTAAAAAAGGGAAAATATTCAAGGGTCGGTTTTTTGCTTTTTAGCTATGGATATCTTTTAGGTTAATGAAGCCAGTATAATAATTGACTGGTCGATTGACATTGAAAAAGATAAACTACGTGTTTGGTACTTTTTTTTTAATTTTGGGGGTAAAAATCGGAAAAGCATATCTTCTAAACCAAAAGTAATAGAAACAAAAACTAAATTGGTCTGAGATTGGCACTAAAAATTAAGGGACACGTGTTCGGTACTTTTTAGAAATTCCACCTGTTAGAATGTAAAACAGGGTAGAAAAGGGAGAAATTAGTAACATCATATCTCCGAAACCAACATCGATGCAAACAAAGTTAAAATTGGATTTGTATCGGCTAAAAAAATAAGTGGACACGTGTTTGGTAGTTTTTTGAAAATGGCACTAATAAGGATAAAAAATGGTAAAAACTATATTTTTGTACTTTTTTACACATCTTTTGAACTAATAAACATAGAAACATAATTGATATCGCAAACGAAAGAAGTATTAAGTGCGTATTTGGTACTTTTGGGATTAACGGGGTACAAAAGGGTAAAAAAGCGAAAATATTATTGACTTGTCGATTGACATTGAAAAAAATAAAATACATTTTTGGTACTTTTTTTAATTTTGTGGGTAATAATCGTTAAAAATATATCTTCTAAACCAAAAGTGATAGAAACAAAAACTAAATTTGTCTGAGATCAGCACTTAAAATTAAGGGAGTCGTGTTTGGTACTTTTTTGAAATTCAACGTCTTAGAAGGTAAAACAGGGAGAAATTAGTAACATCATATCTCCGAAACTAACACCGATGCAAACAAAGTTTAAATTGGATTTGAATCGGATAAAAAAATAAATGGACACGTATTTGGTACTATTTTGAAAATGGTACTAATAAGAATAAAAAAACGGTAAAAACTATATTTTGGTACTTTTTTTAACCCATATATCTTTTAGCTAATAAACATTTTTGTTGCAACTGATAGGCATTAAAAAGGTATTAAAAACGTATTTGGTACTTTTGCGATTGATGGGGGACGAAAGGGTAAAAAAGGGAAAATATTCAAGAGTAGATTTTTTGCTTTTTACCTAACAATATCTTTTAGGCTAATGAAGCCAGAAGCATAATTTATTGTCAAATATTATAAAAAAATGTATACCACAATCGATAAACATCAAAATAGTATCAAATACGTTTTTGGTACAAAAACGAGTCAAAAATTTAAAGATAGGTTTTATCTTTTTAAACTATGCATTTATGGACTGTTCGATTGACATTGAAGAAATATGTGATAGGTGTTTGGTACTTATTCCAATTAAGGGTTTAAAAACAGAAAAAATCGGTAATATTGTACCCCTTAACAAAAATGGAGTTAAGATCAGCAATAAAAATATCAGGACACGTATTCGGTATTTTTTTTTTAATTTGGCTAACCTGGGGTAAAAAATATTCAAAATCAAAAGCAACAAGAACAAGATTTAAATTGGGTTAGCAATCAAAATTGGGTCAGCTACGAAAATAAGGGAATCGTGTTTAGTACTTTTTGAAAATGGCACCAGTAGAGGGTAGGTACTTATTTTGTCCTATATGTATCTTAAGAACCAATAAATATTTAATTTAATTTACATATATCGGAATCGATAAACAAGTAAAAAAAATTATTTTGATAAATTTTGTAACTTTTTAATTGTCAACTCAAATTGTACCGCTTACGAAGTAGCGGGTTCTAAAGCTAGTTTTATATATAATACTTTAATATCATTCATATAATGGTTTCACAGATTTTAACAGAGTAATTTGCGGGAGGATTTCCTTTAATATAATATATAATTTATGAAGGCTAGTCCATCATGAATATGGTTTTTCTTTTCATTCTGAAATGTACTTTTCAATGAAAAATTTTATATTTCACACATAAATTTTGGTATTTTGGCGATATCTCAGGCGTTTTTCAACCGATTTTGAGGAAAATTTGATAAAATCTGATATAAAATTTATGTCGATACGCTCTCTAACAGCTTTACAAACTTGATTTCCACAGACAGACAGACAGACGGACAGCGCTTAATCGATTTTGTGAGGTCTGCTAAAAATAATAAAAAAAAATACAAACTGAATGACAAACCCTTTCACCTATTGATGAAGGGTATAAAAACACACATTTGCACCACTGTGCACACCGATAAAAAAAAATTTAGTATTTGCTTAACAAAATTTTCTAACATTTTTTTTTCATACCATTTTTCAGTATGAACAAAATTATATAAATTCGATGATATTTTTTCAAAATTAACCCAGCAAAACTTTGGTAATGGCAAGTACTCTGATAACTGGTTACCTTGTAACGACTACAACATAACCATCCGAATTATTTGTAATTAAGATGGTAATTTAAACTGAATGGCCCCGGTTCAAATCTCACCAAGGGCAACAATTTTTTTTAGTTTTTTTTTTTTTTTAAGAGTATTTTTAAATGATTTTTGAATTTTAAGAACTTAAATATTATCTTCTGTAAAAAAAAAATTGTAAAACTAACTCACGTTAATGAAAAAATACCATCATGAGTCAATTTTGATTATGTAGGGGATGTTGAATACCAAACACGATTCTAATTGGTCTTAACTTGGGGAGCTAGTTTAACACCCATTAATATTGTGAGTTAACATGTTCCGAGAGTTGTCCCATAAGATCGATAAAAATGGGTTAGGATTACGGGCTAGTAACCCTCTTTTGAAAAAAAAAACTGCTATGAAGAGGATAAAATTAGAATTAAAATGTCCCACCACCTAGAGGAGGATGTCCGAAACTTCGATAGAAAGACCAAGTAGAGGAACATTTTTCAAAGCTTGGCCTATAAAATTGGAGAATATTCGCACAAGATCGAAATCCATGGAATTCTAAAATATGCTCGGACTTTGACCTTAATGGGTTGTAACATTTAATTAAGTAAGAGTCAATCTTATACAAAAAAGAAGATTTAAATTGTTTAAGTTTTAAAATAATTTAAAAAAAATTACAAAAAATCGTATAAAAATATTTTTCCAAAAATTACAACAAAGCAAAAAAATGCAGGGAAAAACAAAGTTATTTTCACATGATTTTGGATCTAAAAATAAAAATTGTTTATATTAATTATAAGCTGCTAAGTTTTCAACATATGAAGTAGCTCAGTGGAAGAGTCTCTGCCTAGCAGTCGGAGGGTCTGGGTTCGAGCCCCCATGGAATCATAAAAAAAAATTTGTATTTCGTTTAAAAATATATGTTTTTAATAAAACAACAACAAAAAAGTTGTTGCTGTTGTTGTTGTTGCTTTCAAATTGCTTACCCAAGTTATTACTTTTCTGCAATTGGTAAGTACTTGCCTCCAATGACATCCCCATGTTAATGTAATGACTTAAACAGCGAATGAGTAAGTAGTTCGTGTTCAATAATTTAACTGTTTAACTCATTATTTGGTAATGAAAAGTTTTACTGGGAAACTATTAAGTATATAAATACTTTTAAGTACTAAAACTATTACAATTTTTAAGTAGCTAACATTATAATTACTTGTGAAATTAATATCTACTTAATTTTGTTCTGATAATTTATATAGTTTAAAGAAAAACACAACTTATTTATTTATTTCCAGGTTAAAGTACGACAATGTAAGACAGTTTAATAATAGAGGCAGATTACAAGTAGATGCTTCGTTATTAATTTTTATGTCCTCCGTTAAATATGTTCATACTAAAAGGTTTATCGTGGAAGTTCACTTATTCTTAAAAGAGCTGTTACAACTACAGTCGGTAAGCTTTAGATTTTTAACATACATATTTATTACTTTAGTTATAAAAGGCCAGTTTTTGTAAGCTTTTACTAAAACGGAGCCACTTAGTCTTAACCCTTTGACACGGGGATTAATTCTGGTTATTGCAAAATATATATGGTTTCTATAGCATAAAAAGGCTATAAATAACATGTGTAAAAACTTATGGGAACAAATAATTATTCTAAAGTGGATTTTGAAGATGTACTTTTAATATACAATCCACTTCAGGGCCAATTTTTTTTGTTTTCAAATTTTAAAGTATACATACATTTTACACAAAATAGAATTGTGAGAGATAGTAATATGTTAGGTAATACACGAAAGAACAGACCACTTTCGTCAGCGTTGTAAATATCCTCTGTCCTGTACATGCTGAACATAATTTATGGGACTTGGGAAATTGTCCGTCTAGCGGAGATGTCTGCCTATAAGAGCTGTCCGCAAGTGAAGCTTTCACTGTATATATATTTGGCACAATCTCTTCAACATATCGGGCGGTATATTTTAGTGTATCAATCTTTGCGGGCTTTTCTATAAAGCCTTTACATTACCTTGCAAAAATAGTCTAAAGGTATTTATTTTCACAATATAGGCGATTAATTGAATAAACCCGAATCTCAGTTTGGGCATTTTATCAGAATCCATTGCAGTTCTACAAGCTACTATTCACATCAAATACGTCAATCCTGGTTTCTTACGTTACTATTCAGCCAGAAATGGGGTTCATCGCTGATCAGAGTTATCCGATTAAACAAGTAATCCGGTCAAGCCAGACCATATTGTAAGGTGAAATAGAATTCATTTTTTTTTTCAATTTCGTACAATTTCAATAGCGGTGGTCGGATTATCAAAGGAAATATTTGCACGACATTGTTTAATCTACCCAAAAAGTGATTATGAGTCGATCA
Organism: Stomorhina lunata; assembly: GCA_933228675.1. NCBI lineage: Eukaryota > Metazoa > Arthropoda > Insecta > Diptera > Rhiniidae > Stomorhina > Stomorhina lunata. The sequence goes on from OW121742.1 coordinate 84,279,913, forward strand.
GTATAGTTTATTGTGATTCTCAAACCAATATTTTTATAGTGGTGTATAACTAAACACAAACAATAACACTGCACAACAGTGAAAAAGGTGCAAGGCCGTTACTATATAGGTTCTATTCTACTATCAAAATGTAGTAAAACCCTACACTCAGTTTGGCCTTGTTAGTGACCGTTTTATTTTTATAGGCCTCCAAAGTTTCCCAATATTATCATGATGCCTAAAAGTGTCATCAGTTTTTACCAAATGGCTAATCAACACTTAAAAATATCGTTTAGCTTTATTCGGCAAAAATGTAGCGAAGAGTATGGCGAATATTTTTTGCTAAAATTTTAATATAAAAATATATTTTATCTTAGACCTTTTTTAAAAAAGCTAAAGTCAAATTTTCTTGTTTTTAATTTTTTGATCATAACATTTTGGAAATCCTGATTTTCCCTATACTATATTTGGGAAAATTGTGGCCACAGCAAAGCTAAATAACTTTTGTGAACACACCAATATAATCTGAACGTGTCTAGATACCAAAAATAGGTCATATAGACTTCCATGTGCCAACAAAATTAAATTTTTTACTCAAATTTAAGCACGTAAAAAATGTTGAAAATTTATATTTGATATAATTGTTTGACGGTTAAAATGCTCCAAGTGGTATAAGAGATGATTCTTTAATCACATATTAATTCCAGGTGCTTTAAATGCAACTAACATATTGAAATTTAAATGAAATCTTATAAAAAATGTGATAGATTCGTTGTACGATTGACTACTTTTGCCTCTAGATTCCTTATTTTTGTCGAAATTTTATTACAGAAATCTATTTTGAAAGTTTTTAACAGTAACTATTATTGCGTTTCTAAAAATGATGCAACAAATTGTCGTGGTTGTGGCGGTATTGCCATGTTTCTTACATTTGTATCAAATACATTTTATTTGGATCTTTTTCGATGTTGGTATATTCAGAAAAAAATTTGACCAAGTACTCCTGAACAATGTTGCGAACCATTGTTAAACCATATTTTTTAGTTTTTGTTATTAAAAATGCGATTTCCGTACGTAAGCTAAAAATAGCGCCATCTTTTTACAGAAATCAGAAACAAAGAAGTCGTAGAACAAACATTGTTTTTATAACCTCAGAGATTTATTTTCCACAACAAAAAAGTTATTTTTCGCAAAAAGACGTTGCTAATTATAAAATTTGAGTTAAAAATATACATTTTTGGCACAAGGGAGTCTTTATGACCTATTTTTGGTATCCAAACACGTTCAAATTATATTGGTGTGTTTGTTTAGCTTTACTGTGGCTATAATTTTCCCAAATATAGTGTAGGAAAAATTAGGATTTCCAAAATGTTATGATCAAAAAATTAAAAACAAAAAAATTTTTCTTTAACGTTTTTTAAAAAACTTTAAGATGAAGAACATTTTTATCATACAATTTTAGCAAGAAATATTCGCCATACTCTTGGCTACATTTTTGCCGAACATAGTTAAGCGATATTTTTAAGATATTATTAGCTATTTGGTAAAAACTGATGACATTTTTTTAGGCATCATGCTAATATTGTGAAACTTTGGAGTCCCATAAAAATAAAACGGTCACTAACTTGGACAAACTGAGTATATGGTTTTACTACAATTTGATAGTAGAATAGGACCCATATAGTCACCTTGCACTTTTCAAAATATGTTCATCTGTTGTGTAGTGCAATTATTTCTTAATGTTTAGTTATATGTATCTACAATATCCTGTTAAGTTTTTTTCAATATATATTGTATTGATATCTAATGTATGTGTTTTTGAGAAATAAAACATACTATGGGTACTCGTTTAAACTACTAAATGCTTAAATATTTAAGACGTATTAAAATATGTGTCAAAAATTGTATAGAATATTTTTATACGAGGCTATTAAAGTTTTAAGCAACAATTTTGGCTCTTAAATTGTCTGTCAAACATACGAGATGGGGTTACCATAATAGTATTTTTAATGTGTCTCAAATATTTCATAATTTTATCAGGGCAACAATGTTCTTTGATAAAAATAAAAACAGAAAAAAATTATTAAATTTTAAATTTTTCTTTATTTTTTCTTATTCTGAGCTTGTGGTCACAAACGGCCTTAACTTTTAGAATATAAATATGCTTCCTTGTGAAATAAGCCTCTGGATCTTGAAAGGGCTTTTCAGACAATTTTACCTCCATGCCGTCCACGTACCCTACACAGTGCTCATTATCTGGCCATGAAAGAAATTTGTTCTTCGATGGCAGTAAATATTCTATTAGTCATATCATATGAAAATATTTATGTAAATTAAGAAAATTGGTCTTTAATTTTAAACTATTTTTACTTGTATGACTCCACCATCACTGATACCAAATAAGTTCGCAATTTTGGTATAAGAAGCACCTTCTCCACTGAAACCTAATCTGCACAATACAATGGCAAGCTGCATTTCAACAGAAAATTGTTTGCATGAACGTGGACCATTAAAGACTGCATGTTCCTTTATTAAATTTATATTGGAAAGTTGACCAATTCATTCGCACAATTTGTTTGAATCTGTCTTCATCTAAATTTGGCAACACTCTAGTTAAAAAATAATGGGATTTTGGCACCGAGTGATGACCAACGGGTCATCCAATTCTAATGTATTTTGAACATACCATTATGAGTGTCAATTCTTCTATCAATACGTTTTTCTTTTCCTAATGATTTCCTGAAAAATTGGTCAGTATTTTTAAAACTTATTACTTAAAGAAACTTCAAGCTTACCGCTTCCCTCAGAAATCTCTAGCATCTTGCAATCATTAACTAAAATTTTTTTCCAAGTATTGAAAATTTTAGTTTTTTTTACTTATTTTTGGCATTTTTAATATTTTTTTTTTCAAAATCATACGGAAAAATAATTTAAGCATTTAGTTTACGAGGTGTGTTCGTTTAACATTATTGTTAAATAGTAAAAATATAAGAGTTGCTAAAGTTAGCAGTTTAAACGAGTACCCTTACTAAATATTTTAAAGTTTAGCGAAAACAAAGACAATTATTTTTAATTTAAAACAAGTAAGAGTGGTATATTCGGCTTTGCCGAATCTTGCATACCCTTCACTAATGCTGTTCCAAAAGTAAAGTACAAAATCATAAAAATTTATTGATAACTAGCTGACCCGGTCCGCGCTGCTGGCCCTAAGCAAACATTAGTGGTACAATATGAAAATTGGATTTTGCCACGCCTATCCGCCCGCCGATCGAAAATCAAAAATTAGACTTCGTAGTGTCACCCACCGGGGTATTCTCAAGATTCCTTGAAAATTTCGGCCCAGCCATTTGGGAGTCCATACGTTACATACTTAAACACATCCACGATGGATGTGTGGAAAGTAATTTAATTTATCAGCACTAAAGTGATTCCCGGCCGAGGTTATGTAGGAGATTTCACTAAATGTGAACCGAGTTCGCCCATTTTCAATACCAAACTTTTCAAGAGATCAGAAATACTTTTGTTAAATATTGAAGAAAAAAAGTTTGTTTTAGGCGCTATCGCGCTAAATAACGATATTGTGCAACATCTTTATAGTAAATGTCATATTCGTATCTATTATAATTTGTCATTTATTAGCTACTAAGAGTTTGCCTTAGGCGAAGTTATATGGAAGCAATTGTCAAACGTGAACATATTTCTCCCAATTGCAATTAATAAAACTAAATTTTCGTTGATATGTGAGATACATACATACAAATGTAGGACTTGAACGCATATCCTGTACTTAGCTCCATTTTTTGTACTTCCTAGGAATATTGCCTATAACTTGATATATAATACATTCTCAAATATTATAATAATGTTCAAAAGTCAGACACAAAATTAAGATAAAAGTTTGTCTGTCTGCTAAAATCAGATTTGTGGAGCTCCTGGAAGGTATACTATTTTTTTTATCGTCCCACCCGATCAAAACACCTGAAATATCGCTTAAACACTACATTATATATACCACAAATTACCGAATATACCAGAATTTATGTAATCCCCTGCGAAGAATGCTATTAAATTTCATCAAAATAAACATCTGAGATATCGACAAAACAGGAGCTCCAAAAACTTGACTACAACAGAAAAAAGGACAGAGAGGTAGACGGACGGACAGACATACAAACAGACGGACGGACAGACAAACAAACTGACGGACGGACAGACAAAAAGAAAGACGGACGGACGTAGCGAAATCGATTCTCCTCCGATTCTGAGTCGATCAGTACAATTTGAATGGTATTTATGATCAGATTTGTAGAGTTTATATATCAGATCACAAATAACGCTGTCAAATTTCATCACAGATACGATCACTAATAAAAAAATTACAAACGGAATCACAAACTTATAATACCCTTTCACCTATTGGTGAAGGGTATAAAAAGGACAGACAGGTAGACGGACTGACGGACGGACAGACAGACAGAGAGAGAGACAGACGGACGGACGCACAGTGTGTTGCGTAGAACATGCTAGGTGGACAAAATTTATGTTATAATTTCCAATTTTTTTTTTTTGTAAGTAGGGTAAGTACTATTCTTTAATGTACTTTTTTAATCAAAATCTATTAAGTTAAATTTTTAGCATTATTTTAAATATCCTATATATTTTAGCGTATTTTTTTTATAAGAAAAATTTCAGAATATGCAGAAATTCACCTCTGTCCGGGCTAGTTTTTTGACATTACGCAGAAATATCTTTATTGTTCGTAAAAATATACATATTGTTTAGCAGACTTCAGCAGAACATATTTTTTTTTTTAATTTTTCAGAACACCATATTTGAAGGGTAGCCTTTTTTGAGAAGTGGTTATAATACTTGAAGAATGAAAAAAACTCGCGTGTTTATGACTACAACTCATCACAAGACTCCGATGATAGTAATAATGTTAGGCAGCTATTTTTACCTCGACATGTAAATATTTCCCCATCAATTAAAAAGGATTTCAGTATATGCATGTATTTTAGTTTTTAAAATATATTTGTCTAATTTAAACAAAATAACCCACACATAAAATAAACCAAAAACTGTCAATAATAACTCAATATGACTACCACTATGTATAATCATCTTTACATAACATAAAATAATTTTTCCACCTAGCATGTTCTACGCGACACACTGTGGGACGTAGCGAAAGCGATTCTCCTGCCGATTCTGAGTCGATCAGAACAATTGAAATGGCATTCATGATCAGATTTGTAGAGTTCATATATCAGATTTTAGGAAATCCTCCCACAAATAACGCTGCCAAATTTCATCACAATCGGTCCATAAACAAGTGAGATATCGCTGAAACAATACTTACAAAATGTAAACAAAATTTCTTAGACATGTACTTTGGGCAATTTGCTATACATCACAAGTAGTGTTTTGGCTATATCTCAGATGTTTATGGACCGCTTTTGATAAAATTTAATAACGTGCTTGGCGGGGGAATTTCTTTATTTAGTTGTTTTTTGTGTTAATCACGGAAATCTTACCTATCAGGCATGTTCTGAAAAGCACATGATTTTAAATCACTGACCGTTTTCAAATCACAGATGTGATTTGTTGCTGTTCTGTAAATCACATTTTTTTTTATCAGTTTCGGTGTGGTTTTGATTTTTCGAAAACACAAGGAATCAGCTGATTTTTGTTTTGCTTTCATGACATACAAATGTATCAAAAACAAAATTGTGAAAAAATATGTACATCGAGTGTAAAATTTAAATTATTTTTTTAAATAAATTACAAATAAAATAATCGGAATGCCTGGAGCCATATTGTTGTCATTAATAGATTTAAGAAGAAATCAGATAAGAAGTGAACGTATTAAGAAGAGGCGTTTAAGAGACTTATCCGATCCAATGGATATGAACGAAACATTGTATGTTACAATGTAATGATTGTAAACAAAATATTTTTCAGTTTCATATCATTTTATCGTCTTAATAAAAGTGCATTTAAAATGGTATTGGATGACGTTGATCCGCAGTTGCAAAAGTGCTCAATTCCGGCAATTATTCAGCTTGCAGCCGTACTTCGGTTTTTAGCAGTAGGGTCATATCAAGCCGTAATAGCTAACGATATTAACATAAGCATGGGACGCTCAACCTTCTGCAAAATATTGTGGAACGTAATGGAGATTCTGGAGGAGAATTTGTGTCCAAATTGGATACAACTTGTAACTCAAGAGGCACAAAGTGTATCTAAAATGCACTTTTACCAAAATTTTGGTATTCCCGGCGTAATTGGATGTGTTGATGGCACGCTCATCCGAATAGTTAAGCCACCGTCCGATCATGCTTTATATTTATATATATAGCCTCAATGCTATGATAGTTGGTATCTTGTGGACATATAAGGTTTAACAGTTTCATAATTTTTTAACCTTAATTCCAGATTTGCGATCATGAAATGCGAATAGTGGCAGTAGATGCTTGCAGGCCTGGCTCATGTCATGATTTCTTTGTTTGGAACATGAGTGATTCTCATATGTATGAAGAAGGTTGCCGAAATTTTTGGCTTTTGGGAGACTCCGGGTACCCACTAAAGCCATATTTAATGGTACCCTACAAAAACCCTAGCCACGGAACTGTACAACATAAGTTTAATCAAAGGCATACATCTGCTAGGAACATAGTGGAAAGAACTATAGGTGTTTTAAAAAGTCGTTTCAGATGCCTTGTAAATGTTCTTCCCTATGTTCCATCCAAAGTGGTATCAATTGTCAATGTATGTTGTGCACTACACATCATATGTTCACAATATTCTATACCACTTGAAGAGGAAATTATTATACACCCCAGCGAGGAAGATTTAGAAACGGCAGAATTAGGGGAACAGGATAATATAGCAGTGTCCATAAGAAATAGCATAGCCTGCTCTCTAAATTAAAACACCTTTTTTTAAAAACAAAAATAAATGTATTAAAAATTCAGTTTAAAAACAATAACAAAAATTAATAAAAGTCATAAAAAATTAAATTAAAAATTCATTGGTCAGTCTTATGTAAAGAGATCATTTCTTTTAAAAAGAGATTAATGTTTTTGCGGGGGCAGGGGAGGGGAAGGTGACGTGGACCGTGAGGATGACGGCGACGGCATTACACCAAGTTTTAAGTGCTCCAATTTCAAAAATTTTAATTTGAGCTCGTTTTTGGTCTGGAGATTTTTTTCCATACACTCAAAAAAAAACTTCGTAAATATTGTAAAATAGCATGTAATATTAAAGAAAAGTAGGTTATTATACAGCTAACAGCACTTTTGTCTTAGTCGCCAACAAAGCAACAACAAAAGTGTGGGAAATAAAGAAATGATAAAACTGAAAAATGTTTGTGTGTTTCTGTTCGGATGATAATCTGCGCTTTATGTTGATATTTGTTGGACACAATAATAATAATTCGTATTTATTCAGTCCCTCAAATTATACATAATGTGAGGTTTTCGCTCTGTCTAGAATTAGGGATAATCCTCCTGATGAGATGGTCTAACCAACCATCGAAACGCGTCGAGGAAAGGTTTCCCCACCAACATTTTTTGGTTTTATCAAAAAACTATTTATTACAATAATAAATAATTGTAATAAATTGGGATTCTTAGTGCAATATACTACAGTAAAACTTTTTAATTAAGAAATTTTATTAAATTTAATGGATTTTTTTTTAAATTTAGTAAATGTGTTGTTTTAAATAAATTTTCTTTGTTTCTACTAAAATATTTGTTGTTTTGTTTAGATATTTTTTATGAAATTTTGTTAAGCTAAATAAAAAAATTGTTGAATATACAAAAATTTTTTATTAAATTTTTACTTATATTGAAGAATTTTTTCAAACTTACCACTAAATGCATGCGACTCATTTTCATATTGAAGAATTTTTATTAAAATAAACTGCCAATTTTAACTAGTTATTTTACAGTATAAATTTTTTTATTTTATTTATACACAGAACAAAAAATGGATTTAGTTAATAATAATTTGAATTTTTAAAATAAATAATTAGATGTTAAATAAATTACATAATTAGATAATAATAATCGAATTTGGTATATTGCCACTTAATCACAGTGTCTTCTCTGCAATTGGGAGGTCTTTATATTCAGTTGATGTCCTTGTATATCCCCCATATAGACTTGACTTAGCACCTAAAACAAAACAACGAATATTAAATTGTGTGTAGCAGCATTTGGAATGAAGAGTTCATAAGCTGGGAAATTAGGAAATTATAGGACATTTTTGAAAAATTTCCTATTAAAATAAGAAATTTTGAAAAATTTGTATAAGAAATTTTTCAAAAGTTTCCTATTTTTATAGGAAATTTTTCAAAAATTTCCTTTTTTAAAGGAAATTTGTCAAAAAATTTTTTTCAAAAATTTCCTATTTTAAAGGAAATTTTTCAAAAATTTCCCATTTTAAAGAAAATTTTCAAAAATTTCCTATTTTAAATGAAATTTTTCAAAAATTTCCTATTTTTATAGGAAATTTTTCAAAAATTTCCTATTTTTGTGGGAAATTTTTCAAAAATTTCCTATTTTTATGGGAAATTTTTCAAAAATTTCCTATTTTTATGGGAAATTTTTCAAAAATTTCCTATTTTTATGGGAAATTTTTCAAAAATTTCCTATTTTTATGGGAAATTTTTCAAAAATTTCCTATTTATATGGGAAATTTTTCAAAAATTTCCTATTTTTATGGGAAATTTTTCAAAAATTTCCTATTTTTATAGGAAATTGTTCAAAAATTTCCTATTTTTGTAGGAAATTGTTCAAAAATTTCCTATTTTTGTAGGAAATTTTTCAAAAATTTTCTATTTTTATAGGAAATTTTTCAAAAATTTTCTATTTTTATAGGAAATTTTTCAAAAAGTTCTTATTTTATAGAAAATTTTCAAAAATTTCCTATTTTTTAAAAATTTCCTATTTTATAAGAAATTTTAAAAAATTTCCTATTTTTATAGCAAATTTTTCAAAAATTTCCTATTATTAAAGGAAAATTTTCAAAAATTTTTAAATTTTTTAAAAATTTCCGATTTTTTAAATTCCTATAATTAAAAAAAAAAAATCTATAAAATTTTTGTTTTTGGAAATAGAAAATTTTCCTATAATATTATGAAATTTTTTCAAAATTTTGTATAAAAATTTCTGTTTCTGTAGGAAATTTTCCACTAAGATTTTTAATGTTTAACCGGCTTATTAAGAAATTTGAATTTATTTATACACACATACCTTTGTCCTGAATCCATTTATTTAATTATTTATTTATAAATCCCGTTTATTTAATTACCGCACTTATAATTTTTAACTCTTTTCTTTGTGTTTTATTTATGTTGACAATTTTTTATTTTAGGTGTTAAAATTACAATTTATTTTCTTCAATATTACATTCGTTTATTTTTCTTACTTAGTTAACAAAATTTCATCAATGGAACGAAAATATATTTGTTAAAACAATCTTTATTTTCTATACATTTTTTTCGAATACACATTATTTTTTTAGTAACAAAATTAAAAAAAATTTCTTTAATATTACAAAATAATTTAGTTGAAAAAATGTATATTATCTATCGTATACTTGATTATTTAAATTGAAAAAATTTTCGTTAGATAAATGAAAATATTTATTTATTCAAACAGCTATAGACAGGTTATTTTGAATAATTTTATGTGTAGATTTTTTACTACCTTTTTAACAAAATTTCGTAGTTTTAAAGGAAGTTTAGGCATTTTATTAACGAAAATGTATTAAAGGAAAGTATATGCAAAAAGGAGTGAGCTGTCTAAGCCAAGGCTTTTAAAAAATGAAGATGATGTTGATAAACTATTAGCTAATGCTACAACATACCAACCCCCTCATCGTCCAGCACGTCAGGCTAATCGAGCGGATGAAAATTCTGACAATGATTATGAATCACCTTCTTAAACTAAATTTGTATCTACATATATTAGTTTGCATTACATATTTTTCTTTCCATTATGTTGAATAATTTGTATTTTTGAAGCATTAACTCATTTAATAATTATATTAAAAATAATAACTCTTGTTTTAATGTTATTTCTATTAATATAAGAAGCATATCGTCACTTACTAAATTTAATAAATTCAAAAGTGTAATTTCTAATTTTCATAAACTTCCTGCAGTCATATCAGTGCAGGAAACATGGTTTAAGAGAGACATTGTTCAAATTTATGAGATACCAGGGTATAAATCAGTACATTGTTGTCGATCTGACGGGTACGGAGGTACGTCTTTATATATACGGGATACTTTGAACTTTGGAGATGTTGTATGTTTAAGTGAAGGTTTTATAGATTCTATCGTTTTAAAATTGGATGATGTTAAGATAGATCGGAAGCCAATAACAATTATTTCGTTCTATAAATCCCAAAAATGTAATCCATCGCACTTTATGGATTTTTTGGAAAATTTGCTGTTTTGTTATGGGAGGAGCTCCTGCATCCTTATTGGTGATGCAAATATTGATATTTTTGAAGAAAATTTATTTAGCGATGTACAAAATCTTTTATTAAATTATGATTTTCACAACTGCCATGAACTAGTTACACGTCCCATAAGTAATACATGTCTTGATCACGTATACACTAATATATTAAAACCTATGAACGTTGATGCAATTGAATGTAATTTGTCTGATCACAATTTAATACACTGTTCCGTTGATTTTGGTTTTCAAATTTCTGACGTTATACAAAAAAGTTATCCTGTTTGCGATTATGAAATCTTGAATGTTTGTATACGAGAGCAGCTTGAATCATTTATATATTCCCATGATGTTTCAGTGGACACAAACAATTTTTTGGCATGTATAAGTAATGCAATAGAACGGTCAACAGTTTTAAAAAATGAAAATGTCGTATTAAAACGCAAAATGACTCCTTGGGTTAATGGTAACTTATGTAAATTAATTGCTTATAAGAAAAAATTGTTGAAACTAAGAAAATTATATGCCGAGAATGAATGTATTAAAAACCAACTTAAAAGAATTAGCAAAATAGTTAAAAAAGCACATAAGGATTCGTTAAACAACTATTATGCCAGTAATTTGATAAATCTAGAAAATGATCCTAGGAAAACTTGGAAGTTCATCAATGATACCCTGGGCAGAAATACAGTAAAGGAAATACTAATAAGAGATTGTCATGGCAATGCCATTTTAGATGATGCTATTAAGGCTGAAACTTTGAATGCTAATTTCTTAACATCGGTACGAAATTTGAAGCAATCTATTAATGAAGATCCTGCGGATGACTTTAATTCTCTGAGAACGCTACGTCCTCGTAATAATTTGTTTGTCTTGAATTTTACAACCCCTGAAGAAGTTGAAAATTTAATATTGGGTCTCTCGTCCAACAAAAGCTGTGGACATGACAACATATCACCTAAAGTTTTTAAAAATTGCAGTAGTTTTCTTGTATCTCATTTGGTTGAAATTTTTAATAACATTATAAATTCAAAAATATATCCGGACGCTCTGAAAATACATAAAGTGATACCGTTACCCAAAGGAAAAAACTCTGTTGTAATTGATCAGTTTCGTCCAATATCAGTTTTGCCAGTAGTCAATAACCTTCTGGAAAAAATTATACATAACCAACTATCAACATATTTTGAAGAAAACAATTTGCTTAATGACTGTCAATATGGCTTTCGAAAAGGATGTGGTACTGAGGAAGCAGTTATTAATGTCCAAAATTGCATTTGTAAAATGATTGATGAGGGTAACAGTGCGGTTGTTGGAATTTTCTTTGACTTGTCAAAAGCTTTTGATATGATTGATCATGAGATCTTGATTCAAAAACTTAAACTTTATGGAGTTTGTGATAATGAACTTTTATTATTTCAGTCATATTTGAAAAATAGAAAGCAGTTCGTTCAAGTTCATAATCATAAAAGCAGCTTAGAACCAGTTAAGTATGGAGTACCCCAGGGAAGTGTTTTGGGTCCCTTGCTTTTTGTTATATATATGAATGATATAAAAAATTTGGAGCTAATAGGCAAAATGTTCATGTATGCAGATGACATATCTATTTTCTACCCATATAAATATGAGGCTGCAGTCAAACCATATATAGAGCGTGATGCAGCTCTTATAGTTGAATATATGCGAATAAATAAACTTTCTATTAATCCAGGTAAAACTAAATTGATTCGGTTTAGACCACATGTGCGCTTTAGCTCAAACTTCAGTGTACATATTGATGGCAACGAAATCGAAGAAGTATCCTCTATTAAATATTTGGGACTACATTTACAATCTAACCTTGCGTGGGAACAACATATAAAACATCTGAAGTCTAAAATTTCACCTGCTATTGGATTACTATATAAATTTAGATACAAATTTGATCAACCCACTAAGTTACTGATTTACCAAAGTTTAATACAAAGCCACATAAACTACTTAGCTTTAATTTATGCATACAGGAAAAGCGCTGAAGTCAGTTCTCTACAACGACTACAGAATAGAGCATTAAAAGCTGTTGCAAACTTGCCAATGAGATATTCAACAAGATCTTTGTATACTGAACATTTCTCATCTATTTTTCCCATATGTGTTACTTACAAATTTCAAATACTTTTGTATGTATACAAATGCCTCCACAATATAGGCCACCATACAATACATTTTGCTCAAGGTCAAAATCCCTATAATACTCGAAATAGTCGACAATTAGGAGTAGCTTTTTGCCGTACAGAGACAACAAAACAGCGAATTGAGTACTCTGGCAGTAATGAATTTAACAATTTACCGCAATTTATAAAATCTAGTTCTACACTTTCGAATTTTAAAAGATTATTAAGAGAATTTTTAAAAGTAAATGTCGAAAATATGATTTAAAATACAGCTTCTGGCATAAATTTTTCAAATTTTTCATTTTTTAGTAATTTTTTAAACTTCTTTATATTCATTCATTTTCAATATTATTTATTTTACTTATTTTTTTTCTTTTCATATTGTTAATATTATTATTGTATTTTTTGATTATTATTTAATAATTTGCATTAAATGTTGCCAACTAGCCTCTACAATGCCTATTGGCGCTGAGGCATTCTACAATTCTGTATACTTTTGTAATTGAATTTGAATAAAATAACTAAAAAAAAAAAAAATGAAACAAAATTATTTTTGTTAAATTTTAACTCAAACAATTTCTGTGGATTTGAAAAAAAATTGTTGTACTGAATAATTTTTTATTAGAATCGAAAAAAAATCTATTGATTCAACAATTTATTTTCGTTAAGGGTCTACGAAATTTTTTTGTCAATATTACTCCTTTTTTTTTGGTTGAGTGTAACGAAGTGGTGTCTTTTTAACTCTTCTATCTCTTTTTCCTTTAGCTTTTTGTTATCACGTATATTTCTTGATATTTCTCTCAAATAGATTCTATTTTCTTCAAGTTCTTTTCTTATGTCGGCTATATTTTTTGATATTCTTGAAAACTGCTCAGTTTCCATTTTCATTACGTCTCCAACTTCTGTTACATTACTTTTTCGATTACGTTTATCCGTTACGTCTTCAGGATCCTTAATATGCCTTTTTCTAGTGCTACTAGAAACTGATGTTGTTGGATTAAGGGCAACAGGGGCCTGCTTTTCACTTTGGCACTGTTGAACGGGAGACATTGAGGGAGAGTATGAAGTGAAAGCACTGAAAGCAAGTTCGCATAAAGTTTCCTGGGTTTTAGCTGCACCTGCTGAAGTCGTGGGGCTTTCATTTCTAGGTACACCAAAACTTTTTGCATTTGGGATTCCGGCAACTGAAGTATACAGACCACAGATAACTGCAATATGCTCATCAATTGGTGACAATACATATTTGTTGAAGCGTCCACCACCCGTTTTACCGCATTCAACTTTGTTGTGAGCCAACCGTTGCTTTACTCCCAGTTTCATATCTATCCAAACCTAAAAATTATGTTTTCATAACTAACTGACATTTAATTACTTTCTTCAATTATTGTAAATACCTTTTTCCATGCTGGTACTTCCTTCGTTGGTGGCCCAGAAGCATTTAGCTGACTTGCAAGTTCCTCCCACAACTGCTCAAAATAGACCCGATCGCCCTTCACAAAGCCTCTAGCTAGGTCTTTATGCTTCTCCATGAAGTTCACAAAAATTTCAACTTGAGCGCCATTCTTATGTTGTCCCCTAAGATACAAAAGCATTGCATTCAGTTTTCTTTTTAATTTTCTTTTTTAATACTTACATTGTGAAAAACTATAAGTTTCAAATTTGGAGCGCAACAAGTTTATTTTTATAGGTTTTCTTCTATGTCTTCTTTGACAACATAAACAAAAAACTCGGAAGTTGCCACAGTTTGCTATAAGTTATTGTTGCCAATTTCTTTGACTTTATGCTTATTTATTTTTTAATTTAAACAAAAAAATTAGATTTGCGAATTCTTTACAATATAAATTAGTGAAAACAAATAGGTTTCATTGAAAATTATTTGCCCATTTCAATAAATTAAAGAATTTATATTTTAACAAAAATTTTTGTTAGTCTGGCAACCATCAATGCATTTTCGAAGAAAAGACAGCTGTTAATTCAGAAGTGGAAAAAAATCACAAAAGTAATTTTTGTTTTTTAGCTGTGAAAAAAAGGCACACAGCTTTTTTTCTTTATTATTTTAAATTTTTTAAGGGAATTAACATTTTTATTACAAAAAATAATAAAAAACAAAAGGTTTTCTATTAAAATATTTTTTTATAAATTTTAAAATTAAATACCGGAAAAAACAATCAAGTGATTTAAAATCGGTAATGGCTTAGCTGAATGGTTTGAATCCACAAAAACCATAAATTTTTTGTTTGCAGAACACCTTTTATGTGATTTTAAATCATTTTCACAAAATGTGATTTTCAGAACATGCCTGTCTGTATATTTTGATATGTTAAACTTACATAAATTGGACCCAAAATACATTTAAAAGTTAAACGCAAAAGTTCTATATTGTTCAAATTTTTGACAAATATCACAACATTTTAAAATACGTGTATATGTTTTTCTTATAGGAAAAGCACATGGTTAATCTTGAATGTCTGTGAATTTAGTAGGCAGAATTAGTACCAATATATACAATTATATATAATTAATATATTAACATATAGGTTCAGTTAGATTTTTATACATATGTATATGTATGGTTTTGAACGGATACCATTGGAATGAGTTGTATTTTGCATAGTTCATAAAAAGATTACCTACAATTTAATATAAATATACTTATTATATGTCGCAAATAATGAGCAATCACTATGTTCAAAAGTCATACCACTAATATTAGACATATGTACATCGTATTTCCGTCTACTGAAATCAGGTTTGTGTAGCTCCTGGATGGCATACCGACATAAGTTAGATATTGAATGTTAATAGTGTTCTATGAAGTTTATTATCAAATTTCAATATACATTTCTATTAACACCTGAGATATAGCCAACACTCCAAATTCGATGTCCCGCATATTGCTGCATTTAAAATATTTTTTTGTAAAAAAAAAAATCATTTTTTTTTTGAAGAAAGTTTTCTGAATTGTATATCAAATTTTAGGAATCATTCAACGCAGAGCACTGTTGAATCGATAAAATCGACTCTCCTGGCGATTCTGAGTCGATCTTTATAATTTTTATGGGGTCTAAGACGAATAATGAAAAAATTACAAACTGAATGACAAACTTATAACACCCTTTCACCTATTGGTGAAGGGTATAAAAAGGACTGTCCTTTAAAAAGAGGATGGATGGTCACAATTAGTTATAGGCATAGAACTTCAAAGATTGTGTGAGGTAAGGCAATATATACATACACAAAATTGCATCAAAATCGGAGATGGTGAAGTTCAAAATTTGTATTTTTGGTTCGAAAACTTTTGATTTTACCCGTAGGTTATGAGAAATGAACCATTAAAAAAATAATTGTTTATGTTTATGGACAAACAATACATCTTTGCGACGTATGTTAGTCGTAAATGCAAATTGTTCATTAGCCACTTAAAAGAAATTGACTACTATAGTGGATCACTCGTATTTATGTATCGCATACGGTGCAAAATATTTTGTATAAAGAAATATTATATACCGATAAACATAAACGAGAATTTAGAACATAATATTACTTATTTTTATATAACATACAAGGACAATTGCATCTTTCAAATGGCGATAACTCTAAAATTTCACCTGCTAGGTATAACGCTTCGTTTTTTTTTCAAAACATCAAAAGTTCGTTTTTTTCAAAACGTATCCATTTTATGTGCCTTAACATCTGATACGGTTAGCAGATTTTTATGAAACTAGGCTCATGTTTCATGTATTGACGTACAAGGAAGATTAATTATATCCTTGATAAAAGGATATCTTAAAAAGCATATTGTTACGTTTTTCTTTTAAAAACGTGGAAGGAATTTTAAAAACGTAGAAGGAATTCTTTTTAAAACAAAATTAAAACAATTTATGTCATTTTGACAAAGTTATATTTTAATAAACTTTAGAGTAAATCACTTAAACACACTTCACAAAATTGCTTTAGAAATATTCTTGGTTTCACTGTTTTCTTATACGCGTCTCCATTAAAACTCTTCCACGATATCAGTTCGTCAGCCTTTTGTAGTATAGAAGAGAATTTCTATAATTTTCTGCAGATGTTAACAAAGAGCTGCTGTCGTCGATTACACTAAAGGGTGGATTAGTTGAACTTATCGTGAGGCTGCCTTAACAGCCAACTTAACGTCTGACTTTAGAACAGTTATTGAACAACTTAAAAACTTAAGACGTGTCTTATGATTTTGACATAAACAAACAAAACAAATTATTTGTCGCCTGAACAGTTTGTTGTATACACAAAAAAGAAAAACAATGGATGTGAAAGAAATTTTTTGTGTTTAAATTTTTTAAAATTACTTTAAATTTTTTTGATATTTTTAGATTTGTTTATATTTAAACAGCTGATTGTACAGTGTTGTCAGTAGTGAAATATACGAAAGAGTTACAGCGATTTTTAGATCTGTTTTTAATAGCGGCTTTTTTAAATTTTATGTTTATTAAAAAACAACATATATAGAGCAATATTGGGCTCTGCCGAATACATACATTTTATACAGAGTCTAATATTTTATACAGAAGTCTATATAGGGTGGGACATTTAGGGGTGGGTCAATAAAAACTTTAAATGTTAAAATTCAAAAATCCTTTTGAAATTACGCAAATTTATTTATAAAACTTTACTGGTAAGAGGTGGAATATTAGTTCATTCATGTGGATGTCGCGGCCTTACCATTAACTCTTCCGAGTATGAACATTATTCATGAAAATTATGATATAATTTCAGTATAATTATAAAACTACAAATATTATTAAGCGTTTTTACAATGTATTTTTCATTTTAGCGTCCTTCCATATCAACATATTGATAACACTCGTGATTACTGTCACTTAAGAACTTAAGGATTTTCTATTTTCAACAGATTCAGACGTTAAGGTAAAGTGACAGCAGAATTCACTAACTGCTTTACACACAATAGAAACGATCAGCTGTGACGTTCCGTTCCGGCGGCCTCACGCTAAGTTCAACTAATCCATGCTTAACAATGCGGCTTACGAATGTTCATGAATGTTTGAATGCATTCTCTCATGATCAAGAACACCCATAACTATTACAAATGGATTATCTGAAGTTAACAGCAACAGAGAGAGCGAGTGTACATAAAGAGAAAAATGTTGATCTACTCTTACATCAAAACATTAAGAGAAAAATGTTGTTCTGCTTATAGACACAAATAGAACAACAACTGCAACAACAGAAACATTCTAGAAAAATAGGGGATGAATTAATAGTAGTGAACTTTGCACAAATGGGCGCATAACTTAAAAATTCATGACACTGCCTCCTTCTTAAGCCTCTTCGTCCCGAATAGACACAGTCTCCATTTTTCCGTAGGCGGCCAATCTTTCGAGGTATACGACCTTCATTTTAGACCTTGGAATCTTATCATTCTGTATTCGATACACCACATCATTTATCCTTTTAACAACCCAATGAGTGTGTAGTTGTGTTATAAGAGTACCAACTGCCCTTCATTAAATCCCTGGGAATTGGCCGCTCGATCGTATTTGGCCTTCATCTTGTCGCTGACCATTCCAATTTTAATGCGGACGAATTCATGAAGTTCATTAAGTTCCTTGCTCTTGGGAGAAGAAGTGACCACAATCCTCAGTATCTGTAAGCTGTTTAGTATCAAATTGTAAGTCTGAGGGTAATCGCAGCTCGCTTCAAAAAACGACTTAGGTGGGGGTATTGGATGTGGAGCAGAAGAAATTTTTGTTGATCCCAATCTCTTTGATGCGTCCTGACAACCTACCTTAGGTACTCTTCCAGCGGTAAATGCAAATGCATTAGTTAGAGATGTTTTACATAGCCTAATACTCAATAACCAGTGGCTAGCTGAGTTATGGGGTGAAACGCCGCTTTTTTGAAAATTCATTTTTTTTCAAGTGGGTCTGGCCGGGGATTGAACTTGGGACCTCTGGTATCCTAGGCGGATAACTAACCTGCTATGCCATACAACTCACATATTTCCCTGAACACCGTGAATTCAAAATTTCAGGCTTGATCTGAGTGTAGCTCTAGTGGAACTCCGCAGCGGCATATCCAGTTGTTTACAAAGACGTCTATCACAGTTTTAGCTTCTTGATTAGTTACTGCATACACCTCCGGCCATTTGGTGAAATAGTCCATCACCACCAACACATAACGATTACTAGCCTCGCTTACAGGAAAAGGACCTGCCACATCCATAGCTATTCTTTATCTTAGAAGATAGCACGACGACCAAATTTTGCACTGTCTTTCCTTCGGCGCTCTCCCAAGTGCGATATCTACTATCTTCCGACTATCCCAAAGGGCCCAATATGACTTCATCAGAGGACTTTCTTACGATATCTCGTTACGGTTGGCCTCTTGGCTTCTTCTTTGGCTTGTATTATTTTCCCCAGTGCTGGATCGGTCCTCTGCTCCACCAACCAATCTTTACTAGATTCTACGTGAAATAGCCGAACATCAATAATACACTCTTTGGCTTCGGTCTTGGCGCAATGCTTGCACTCTACACTGCAAGGACGTTTGGAAAGGCATCCGCATTCCCGTGATTTCGGCCTTTCCTGTGCTCGAATGTGAAGTCGTAGTTCTGTAGTCGTTCGACCCATCGTACAAGCTCGCCTTCTGGTTGTTAGAACTGCAATAGCCATCTAAGTGCGGAATGATCGGTCCATAGTTGAAACCTCTGCCCATACACTCATTCTACCACTGCCAGAAGTTCACGTCTTGTTACACAGTAGTTCCTTTCGGGCTTTGAGAGAGTTCGACTGTAGTAGCCAATCACTCGTTCGGTTCCATGAGAGTACTTCCTGCAGATTCTTCAAATGTTCATCGAAAGGTTTTCCCATGGCAATGATGTCGTCAAGGAACACCAAACAAGTTTTCCACCGAAGTCCTTTCAATACTCGTTCGAAAGTAGCGGGCGCGTTGCAGAGTCTAAATGGCATAACGTTGAACTGCCGTAGCCAAAACGCTTTTTCTCAGATCTCCACCTGCCAGTAACCGCTTTAAAGATCCAGTGTAGAAAATCATTTCGATCCACCTAATGTGTCCAGGGTGTCATCGATTCTTGCCAAGGGGTAGCTGTCCTTTTTCGTAATGAATCTACATTCCTTAAATTTGAAGCTTCTAACTTTTATGTTTTATGAAATTCAATGATTGTATGAGATATTAACTAAATCTTAAGTTAAAATGAAAACCACTTTTCTGTTTGTTTTAATAAATTCAAAGTAATTTTATTTTAATATACGCAGATATCTTCTGCTAGCAGTGAGGCAGTTAAAACATTAAACTTAAAAAAACTTTTTAAGAAATATTTTATGTTAAAAAAGATCTCCCGATTTACTTGCGGTACCTATTTAACAATTACATACAATGTATAAACATACATATCTACATACATATGCACTTATATAAATAACAAACAAATAATACAAGAACCAGTATTATTTGTTTTAATATAATATTCTTTAGTGAGAGCATTGAGAAGTCACACAAGAAAGTTTGAAAAGGACCGCGGTCGACCGTAAGTAAAAAAGATACTAATTAAGTAAGCTAATGCCATTTACACTAGCATAAAAAAAATTTAAATTAATAAACAATAATAAATTTATGAAAAAATACATGTATGAAATACTTAAAGTTTGTTCACCAACATTCTCCCCCACTAAGGACGACAGTGCTTAAACCGCGGAATTCGCATCTTCATGATGGTTATAGTTGGACACGTTCTCTATGGCATCAAAGCAATCATTTCTGGGTAGAAGGGCAATTTTAGAAATTGGGCGTTTAAAAATTGATTTTTTTTAAATAGGGTTACCACCCTTACAAACCATCTTTGCCGGGATGAATGTCTTGGATACGAGCAAGGGGCCATTTTCCAGGAGCAACTCGTTCATCAAATACGACCACTAAATCTCCAATTTTGGGGTTTTGTTTCATTTTTAACCATTTAGGTCTAGCTTGAAGACGACACAACCATTCACTGGACCATCGCTTCCAAAAGTGCTGCTTTAGTTTTTCAATAGTCTTCCATCGAGTTAATCGGTCAATGTTGACATCAAGCAAGTCTTCTTCCGGTATACATATAGTAGGTTCTCTAAGCAAGAAATGAGCAGGAGTAAGTGCATTGCAGTCAGATAGTTCTGAGCTAAGTGGACACAGCGGCCTGGAGTTTAAACAGCTTTCAATCTGGGCCAAAAGTGTGGAAAGCTCTTCATATGTCAAAATACGATTTTCCATTATTCTCTTGAGGTGATATTTTGTCGACTTAATGCCTGCCTCCCAAAGGCCTCCAAAGTTTGGAGATGCTGGAGGTATAAAATGCCATTTTGTACCATTGGCGGACAGTCTGTCGGAGATTTCATTTGACATCGATGATTTGCTGCGATTGTAAAGAATTTGCAACTCTTTGTTTGTTCCAACAAAATTCGTGCCACAGTCTGAGTACAAGTCAGTGCAAGGACCACGGCGGAACACAAAACGCCTAAAAGCAGCCAAAAATGAATCAGTTGATAAGCTTGTTACTGCTTCCAAATTTCGTCACCATGCACACGAAAAGGCAAATGTAACCCTTTGTAGTTACTGAGTTCCTTGCAGTTGATTGTTTAATCACAATGGGACCCGGGAGGTTTCCCATCATCTGTTGGGCTGCCTTTGCGTTATATTTGAAACATGTTATACATTTTCGCAAGGTTCGCTTAGCAACGCTTCTGCTTGAAATTATCCAATATTCACGGGATAGATAAGCTTGCATTTGAGCCAAACCGCCATGCAGTGTTTTGATGTGTGCATCTAGAAATAATAAATTAGTCAAAGGATTTTGCTTCCTAAATAAAATTGGGTGTTTGGAACAATAATTAAGGTCAGAATATTGGATTCTACCACCGACTCTAAGTAGGAATCAAAAAATGGACACAGTTGTGCCAGTGCGTTATTTTTTATAATATGACCTTTCTTTTGAAGTTCTAACATTTCATCTGGAAAATCCACCGCTTGTGAAAGTTTTACCAGTTTCAAACGAGCCAATTTTAGCTCTTCGGTTGAAAGAAACCCTGTCATCTTACCGTTACCTTCAATTTGTGATTTTTTATAGTTTAAAGTGTTGTGTTTGAACCGAAGTATATATGCTGTAACGCGTATCAATTTGCACATAGAAGAATATCTTGTTAACAAATCAGAATATTCCTTGACATCTGCTACTGTAGAGTGTATGGTTATAGGATGTTCTGTGGAAATTTCAACAATTTCGTGTAGATTAAGTTTTGGTTGTTTTGGCCAATTTTCTGGAGATTCAGACAGCCATTTAGGGCCATACCACCATAACTCGTGTTGAACCAATTCATTTGAAGATATACCACGGGAAGCGCAGTCTGCCGGATTTTCACGTGTAGATATATATCGCCATTGAGAAGTCTTAGATCTGCGTTGGATTTCTCCAACTCTGTTTCCAACATATACAGGCCGGTGGGGTGTCGCAAGGCCATAAGACATAAAGCCATAATGGCTTTATGTCTTAATCCAAACGGACATAAAGCCATAATTATGATATGGCCTTAAGACTCATATCAATTTTAGTGAAATGGGACATAAAGCCATTATGGCTATATGTTCCATTAGATGATTTAAAAAAATCCAAAAT
This sequence comes from Stomorhina lunata, assembly GCA_933228675.1. NCBI lineage: Eukaryota > Metazoa > Arthropoda > Insecta > Diptera > Rhiniidae > Stomorhina > Stomorhina lunata. The sequence continues at coordinate 84,302,178 of OW121742.1, forward strand.
TTCTAGGCTTCAGGAATTACATCTTCAAACATTTTGTGAAAGAAAAAATCCTTAGCTATTATTGGAAAACATTTTTTTATTCTTCTGATGCACGCAGGAAAACTTTATTCAGCGAAGCCACCTGCCGCGTCCTGCTGGAGGAAAAAACCCCTTAGCGCGGCCGCAGGCCGCCACGCAGGAAAACTTTATTCAGCGAAGCCACCTGCCGCGTCCCACTGGAGGAAAAAACCCAAAAGCGCGGCCGCAGGCCGCCACGCAGGAAAACTTTATTCAGCGAAGCCCACTGGAGGAAAAAACCCAAAAGCCAAGCAAAAAAACTTTAGTATGGGAAGCCAGATTTTAATACTTAACTTTATGTGGCTTTATGTCTCATTTTCGAAAAAAAATGTATGGTGTTAAGTCCCACTATAATGAGACTTAATGCCATATGGCCTTATGTCCCAATGGGTTGGGACTTAACACCATATGGCTTTATGTCCTATGGCCTTGCGACACCCCACCATACAGGCCACCTAGACGTCTGACCACGTATCCACGAAAGCACTGTTGTGCTGTCAGTCCAATAGTAAACATTTGAGATTTCTTGATCAAGTGAAGAGATTATTCGATCTACTAATTTAGCCAATAAAGTTGCCCCACATAACTCCATGCGAGGTATCGTTAAGCGCTTTATAGGACCCACTTTAGTTTTCGTTTGAATTAAATATACTTTTGTACCCAACTCTGAAGTAGTTTTATCATAGACAGCAGCTGCATAAGCCAATTTAGAAGAGTCGGAAAAGCCATGAATTTCAACTTTAGTGCCCCTAGATGTACCAATCCAACGAGGAACTCTAATTTTTTCAAGACATTTTAAATGTTTTTGATATTTTAACCATCTTTCTTCAATAGAATCAGGCAGGCGATCATTCCATTCAATGCCAAGGAGCCACAAATTTTGAAATTCGATTTTTGCAAGAATTGTAGTAGGGGATAGCCAGCCAAGAGGATCATATAGCTTTGCTGAATCAGAGAGCAAACTTCTTTTTGTAACTGCAGATGTAGTTTTAAAATTAATTTTAAACGAGAAACAATCATCTACCGTGTTCCATTCAAGACCTAGAGCCTTCACAGTATTAGGCTGATTTAGTTCAAATGTTTTTGAATTTTCTCTTAAGTCCACAGGAATCAAATCTAGCAATTCTTTTGAATTTGTTGTCCATTTACGCAAATTAAACTTGCCTTCATTGAGCAAAACACATAGCTGAGTGTGCAGCAGATAAGCTTCTGAGAGGCTATCAGCACCAGAAATAATGTCATCGACGTAAGTATCTGAATTGAGCACGCTACAGGCCAACGGATAATTTTCTTTCTCATCCATCGCAAGTTGTTGCAAGACCCTAATGGAAATAAAAGGAGCAGGTGCCGTACCATAAGTAACAGTCGAAAGCTGGTAGATTGAAAGCTCTTCAGAGCCAACATTTCTCCACAAAATCTGTTGAAAATGTCGTTGTTCCGGAACCACAAGTATTTGTCGGAACATTTTCTCTAAATCTGCGCGAAAACCAAATTTATATCGCCTCCATCGATTTATAATTGTGGGTAAATCGTTTTGTAGAGCAGGACCAGGTGCAAGTTCCTCATTGAGCGAAGATTGAGCAGACCGCTTACAGCTAGCATCGAAAACAACCCTTAATTTAGTAGTAGAGCTACTTTCTCTTAAGACACCATGGAGAGGCAAAAATAACCCATTTCTTCCTAAATCACGAGGATATGTGCCAACCTTTTCCATATGACCAAGACGTTCGTACTCTTCCATAAAATCTGTATAAAGTTTTCCAAAATTCTTATTGGATTTACATTTTGCTTCAACATTTTTCAAACGAGAAAGTGCCGCATAGTTTGTATGCGCAAAAACAGGAAGCGGTTGACCCTTAAGCAATGACTTAAATGGTAATGAGACAGTATAGCGCCCAGACGAATCACGAAAGGTAGTGTTTTTGAAATGTTGTTCGCAAAGAATTTCTTCTTCCGTTAAAACCTTTTTCTCCAAAAGTTCTTCCTGCTCCCAAAAGGACTGTAATTGTTTATCTAATGAACAAACATTAACACTATCCACCCGAAATGTGTAAGTTGCAGGAACAGACCACTGTCAAATTTATGTTGTTGAGGTAACACGATATCTCCGTATACATCTTCTCCTAATAAAAGGTCAATTTCACCTGGTTTTGAGAAATATGGATCAGCTAAAGAAAATTTCTTCAAATCCGGTAATAACGTCTCGTTTACACCCACAGGTTGATATTCAGTTATTTTTGGCAGAATTAGAGCCTCGAAATCGATTTTAAAATTGGTATCTATTCTTGAGAAAACGGAAATGCTAACATGATTTCTAGAAATGGTTGGTTGAAATCCACCTACACCGCTAATTTCAACAAAGTTCCTTTTGTACGATAAGCCTAAGGCATCAGCAGCCTTTTTAGTTATAAATGAAGCTTGGGCACATTGGTCAAGAAGAGCACGCAAAACAAAATCGTGTTTAATAAAACACGCATAGTAGCGAGAAGAACTTGGGGCATTTTTCTATTACTTTTGTCAACAACATGGGCCATTACGTTCTGATTTACTTGGGATGTTTGAGGAGCCACAGCAGTTTCAGCTGTTGGAGTTTCCGATGTACGATTTGCGAAATATTCGTTATGAACAGTGGTATGGTGGTTTTGTTGGCAGACTTGACAACGAGAGGCTACAGGGCATTTGTTATTAAAGTGGCCCGGGACTAAACAGTTTCGACATATTCTCTTTGAATTCAAAAAATCTTTCTTTTCAGCAGTTGATAGGGCAGAAAACTTAAAACACTTGAATAGAAGGTGACGCTTATTGCAGCAGGGGCAGTTTGAGTCAGCATTTGTTGAGACAGCATTTATATAACGTCGATTGGTTTTACCCTTGTTAACATATTGTGGGGCCTTTGGTTTCACAAAAGATACATTAGGGCTTGAATCAGATTGATCCGAAATTGTTTCTAATGTGCGAAAAGTTGACTCCAAAAATTTAAACAAATCTTCAATTTTAGGGATCTCAGTAGAAGCTTTGAGCGATTGTTCCCATTCCTTACGCGTCTGTACATCTAACTTATTTACAGTCATATAAATAAGCATAGCATGTTCACCTTCAGTTTTTACTTGTAAAGTTTTAAGTAGAGAAATGCTAGTTCTAGTTGTATCCAAAATCATTTGAATACTTTTCGAAGAGCCATCAGAATTAGGAATAGAAAATAGCTTTTTAAAAACAGTATCTACTATTTTTCGCTTATTGTGATATCTATTTTTAAGAGCGGTCCATGCTAATGCATATCTTGTATCCGTTGCGGGATATTCGTTGACGATATCCAATGAAGTTCCTTTACAAGAGCTTTTCAAAAAACAAAATTTTTGTACATCAGTTAGCCCAGAGTTATTATGTACGAGAGACACGAACATATCCTGATATGACATCCAAGTTAGATAATCTCCACAAAAAACTGGTAAATCAATTTTCGGTAAACGAGCTTGAACCGAAAAGGATTCATTTCTAGTATGAGAAGGACCAGCAAATGTATTAGATTGAATTGCAGGAAAAGGAGGGCTACAAGATTCTAGAAAATCTAGAAACTGGCTTTTAAGAGCAAAAAATTCATCCTGAAATTGATAATTGATAAAATATCGTCTTGAAAATACGAAATGCTTTCTGTATTAATCGTGTGATCACGGATTACAGAACATAAGTGATTATGCCCTGCTTTGAATTGCAACAAGTTTGATTCTATTTCTTCTAAAACTGATTGTGCCAAACCGTGCGTTATGCTATCCTTTGAATTATATAACCTAGCAGTGCGCTTTAAATTTGAAAATACTTCTTTTTGTTCTTCAACGAGATTTGGAATATCAGCCATTTTGTTCGAAACACTTTATAAATTTTACCGTTTTTATTAAAAACACAAAATTTCATGTATACATACAGTTATCCAGAAGACCACAAATTCCAGTAACAGTAACGCAGAGTTCCAAACCTTATTTATTTTGTTCCAGAAATTTCCAAAATATCATCTAAGAGCATTGGCTAATTTAAATAAATCAGTTTCTGAGCCAAGAAAAGTTACACCAAGCAGTTCCAAGACCAAAGAAATTCGACGTCCAGATTCCACAGCAGACTTCATAGGCAATCAGGTTCCAAAAGTTGCACCTATTTCTTCTAATTTATTCACTATTCCCGGGTTTCGGCACCAAATAATGTATGAGATATTAACTAAATCTTAAGTTAAAATGAAAACCACTTTTCTGTTTGTTTTAATAAATTCAAAGTAATTTTATTTTAATATACGCAGATATCTTCTGCTAGCAGTGAGGCAGTTAAAACATTAAACTTAAAAAAACTTTTTAAGAAATATTTTATTTTAAAAAAGATCTCCCGATTTACTTGCGGTACCTATTTAACAATTACATACAATGTATAAACATACATATCTACTTACATAAATAACAAACAAATAATACAAGAACCAGTATTATTTGTTTTAATATAATATTCTTTAGTGAGAGCATTGAGAAGTCACACAAGAAAGTTTGAAAAGGACCGCGGTCGACCGTAAGTAAAAAAGATACTAATTAAGTAAGCTAATGCTATTTACACTAGCATAAAAAAAATTAAATTAATAAACAATAATAAATTTATGAAAAAATACATGTATGCAATACTTAAAGTTTGTTCACCAACAATGATAAATAATAAATTTTGCACCATTTGGTCCACTATTTACCCTATTTGGGCCCTAAAACCACCTTAAGGGAATGTTCTATCCAATTTCAAAATTTCATCAAAATCGGTCGAACCGTTTAGGAGTCCACCTCTTTCAAACAAATAAATAAACAAATAAACAAACAAACTTACAAACACATTTATAATATATATATAATATTTCGGAAAATCTTATAAAAGTAATTATTTGTATCATTAATTTCATAAAAATTATTATTTGATTATTGTTGTGATATTACCATGAAAAATAAAAAATTAAAAATTTGAGCTTAGACCCGGAAAGAAAAGGTTAAAATTATCAAATTTAAAAAAGACTCACTATACATTTTTTATATACATACTGAACAATAAAATTCAAGAGTTTTATCAAAATTGAACAGAAATAAATTTAATAAGCACTTGTAAAATAAAGACCAAAAAATTAAATTTTTCGCCGAAAATCGGCAAAATAAAATCGCTGGTACGGCGAAACTGTTGAAGAATTGACCTCCGTTTTCATTAATTTTATTTTCCTAGTTGTATATTTTAAATTACCGGTGAAATAGTTTTTATATCATAAATTTTCTAAGCAAAATTTTCGAAGATATAAAAAATGAGTTTTGAAACCGACCTGTCGGCAAATAGAATTCTTTCACAAAAACTTCCATAACTCAAGAAACGCACTAATGCGCAACAAAATATTTTGGGATTTATTAGCTAAAATATTATATTTTAAGATCATAAAATCATTTTTGCCTGCACTCATCCGCAAAGTTATGTAAGGAACCTCCGGTTAGTCCGGGTTTGAAGCTGGGGTAGAACTCAGTCGTGTCCAGGCTCCTTTACATAAAATTTAAAAGAAACACTTAGCTCTTTTCTTTATGGACACTTTTCCTTCACTTTATTGTTTCACTTTTTGAATTCACTCTTACAGACTAGGTTTTTATTGAGAAACTGGATTGCTGTCTCTTGTAGAGAACCAGAGTGTTGGCAAGGCGAGAGAACCTAAACTAGTTTCGTTCCGAGTGTTTTCTTCCAGGACACGAACTAGTTACTCCTAGCTTTTACCTAGCCTACAATTTCCCTCTGTACTTCCGAGTATTACTTCCAGGAAGTTATCTCCTAATACTTGCTTGCACTGATTGGGAAATCAGCACCCTATTCTGGAATTTGATGTTATCAAATTCGATATCTCAATATCTCACCTCTTTACTGATTGTAAACCAGTAACTAACTGTCTGAATTGATGTTATCGATTCAGTTTACCCCCTTCTACTACACTACTCTGAATTGAAATGATGTTCTCACTTCAACTTACCAATGTCTCTGTCTTGCCACCACGTCTTCCACGTTCCGCTGTAAGAATACAAGAGAGCCCATCGTTAATTTTCCCTGGCTTATATACTAATACATTTTGGCTACAGTTTGTAGTTTTGTAGTTATTACTTCCCGCTAGCTGTGAACCGATAGCGGTTGTAATAACTTTACAACATTTATTTTATCAAACTTATTAATAATGAAGCAACACGTTTGATCCACATGTTGTTGCAGCTCGTTATATTTTAAGTTGGCTTCTACACCTGACCCTCTACTATTGTCTTGGCTTCATCTCGACATCACTTGTCTTCCTTCTTTTGGCATCACTTGGCTTTCTCTTGTCCTTAACATCATTTTGTAATTGCTAAAAAGAAAAGACACATTTGCAGATGTAATCTGCCCCCTTGAAACGGATGTAATCCATTTACCCACCAGAAAAACTACATATGTCAGAATTCATATTCTGTCTTCGTTTGGTACCACTGTGTGGCCACAATTTTATAACAAATTTGGGTCCTCACAGTTGTTGAAACTCAATGTATATTGTGACGAATTTTAAACTTATCCGTCCCATTGTGCAAAGTTCACTGCTCATAATTCTTCCCCTCGCTTTCTAGATGTTTCTGTTGGTGTTGTTGTTATTCTGTTTATGTCAATAAGCAAAGCAACATGTTTCTCTTTTATCTACATTCTCTCTCTCTCTGTTACTGTTAACTTCAGATAATCTGTTTGTACAATGTATGTGTGAGTGTGTTCTTGATCATGTGAGAATGTAGTGGAACACACATGAACTTTCGTAAGCCACATTGTTAGTGTAATCAACTACAGCAGCTCTTTGTTTACGTTTGCAGAAATTGCTAGAAACTCTCTTCTCTACTATATAAGGCCGATGGACGAGTATTGTGGGAACAGTTTTTATTAAGACGCGCATAAAGAGAACAGTGTGACTAAGAGTATTTGTAAGCAGTTTTGTGAAGTTTGTTTACAGTATTTGTGAAAGTGTGTTTTAAGTGATTAACTCTAAAGTTAATAAAAGTATTGCTTTGTACAACTACATACTACAAGTGTTTTAATTTGATTACGGTTGTTTGCAAAACGAATTCCTTCCACGTTTTTAAAGGAAAAACGTAACAGTATATTAAAATTACCACATGTTGAGAGCAATTTACTTTTTTAATTTTTAAATATTTTTAAAACATTTATCTAAATAAAAAATATCTTTTTAAATGCTCATATACCTGAAGTTAACGGTTCCATTATAAAACTTTTACTTATAAAAGTTTTAATAAAAACTATAATCACTTGAAATATCAAAATTGTTTCTTTTAATCAATTCGCGCAAAAATAACAAAAGTTATTGAACTTTGAACACACACTGTAAATAAAATAAACTACCAAGAACTTTTATTTTTGCAGTTAGTGATGTAGAATTTTATCTACTTTCATATGGTACCAAATATGGTTGTGAAAGTTAAAGTTCATCTTTTGAATTAATCGCCATTATTGAAGGCTTTCGCCCCAAAATGCGTCGCCTTAAACTGTCACAACGGCAGTCAATTCTTTTGGCTAGGGAATTGAAACATGCTAATATTCTAGCACCTGATGTTCGCGTATATGGAGCAATCGGTCGTCATCGTCATTTTACAAATTTTTTTAAAGCAATTGATAATGACTCATTCGCATTTTGTGTTGACATCCGCGGTTTAATTTTAACAATACATCACGAGTATAAACCCGAAGATTGGCGAGTGTTCATCGATGCATCTAAAAGCAGCTTAAAGGCAGTACTGCTCCACATGACAAATTCTAAAAACTCAATTCCAATCGCGCTAAGTACCAACACAAAAGAGATTTATTTATCATTGAAAAAATCCTCGATATAGTGAAATATAACGTTTATAATTTTAAAATATGTGCTGATTTAAAAGTTATAACTCTTTTAAGAGGTATGCAAACGGGTTACTCTAAAAATATGTGTTTTATGTGTCTATGGGATACACGATATAGTGGTGATCAGTACAACAAACATGACTGGCCTCAACGTGAAACAGTTAAATTGCGAAAAAATAACATAGTTGAAAATCCACTTGTATCAGTTGATAAAGTTTTGTTACCGCTACTACATAAAAAACTAGACATTGTCAAAAATTTCATTAAAGTACTTAATCCGGATGGAAATTCATTTAACGAATTATATCGTATTTTTCCAAGATTAAGTGCTATGAAAATAAAAGAAGGTTTGTATTAATTTAACTTATATTGATATGTAGAAAATTTGAATTCATATTTCGTTTTTTTACAGCAATATTTAATGGGCCGGATATCCGTCGCTTGATGAAGGATAAGTTATTTGATGATGCCCTCAGTATGGATGAGCTTGAGGCATGGAACTCTGTAAAAGAGGTAATTGACGTTTTAGGAATTAATAGGTCTTGCAACTGGCGCATTCATATACAAGACATGCTTACCGCTTTTCATAGAATTAATGTTAAAATGTCTTTAAATATTCATTTTTTGCATTCTCATACCAACAAGTTTGCTGAGCAATCACCAGCTGAGTCTGACGAGCATGGAGAGCGATTCAATCAAGTGACGGCTAGACTTGAACACTGGTACAGTGGCAAGAAATTGGATTCGCTGTTAGGTGACATTTGCTGGAACCTTCAAGAAGAATAGGTTGAAACAGAAGAATCATAAAAAAATGATTAAACGATTTGACAATAAAGCACATTTTTTAAATTAACAGTAAAATAAAAAAACAATAAAAAAAAATTTCGCAAAAAAATTATTTTGCGCAATTAAAAATTAACGTGATTTTATAATTTTGTATTGATTTTTCGCGAATAAAGTAGATTTTTTGAGACAAAAATAAAAATCTTGTGTTTAAATACCGTTTTTTTTTATAATAGCGTACAAATTTTAAATCGCGAATACGAGCGCTAACTTCAAAAACGGCTAATGGCATTGAATTCAGCGTACTCAAATTAACTTTACCACTAAGGTGCCCAGCTTGTAAAAAAAATAATAATTCGAGCACAGTGTAATTATCAAATTCCGAGCTTCAGTTTTGATTTTTATTGTCATGAGCCTCTCACTGATAGGATACCACGTTATCATGGACTTAGCTATATTTTTCGATATTGAGAATCCCACACCTCTACTACGAGTATGCTCATCGCCTTCCGGGCGGTCGGAGTAAAGAAACACAGTATTTTCATTCCGTATTTCCTCTTGCCCTGTTCATTCTTGTACCGCCAACAAATCAATTTTATAACATAACATTTCTCGTCTTAGTTGTTCTAATTTCCCCGTTTCGTATAGTGCGCGTACGTTCCATGTCGCAAACTTTAAACTTTCTTTCATGCCTATATTAGGTTTTATAGTCCAATTTCTTCGAATAGAATTGGTTTCATTCATCAGGTTGTTCTTGCATAGATTAGGAACCTCCAAGGGGATTTCTCGCGTGATTACCCCTTGGAGTAGTATATTCCTTAATGTTGTTTTTTTTTCATGCTTAAAACATCGTGCTAAGTACTAAGTCGATGGATGATGAGTCCAAAGACAAGAGCCACGTTTGTAAAGCGACCCGCTCGATCCTAGACAGACGCCCGCTTGTAGCCGCAACTAAAATGTTGAACAGACGCTACGGTTTCGTACTTTACCAAGTACAATTATCTTAGACCCTTAGTCCAAATACTTCGGAATGGCTCCAAGATAACTCCCTCTCACCTTAGCCCTGACCTAGAATTCCACTCGGGTTGTTTACCGCATCTTCAACTAGGTTGCTCAGGTTTCCAGGATGTACCAAGAGGAGGTGAGAGTAGGAATTGAATACATTTATTGCCTGTTAGCAGGAAACCTAGGCAACAACTGCATCCCATTTACATCTCAAAAGAGCATGCTTATGCAGATTTTTTTGGAAAGAAAATGAACCTGTTACAAATATGTTTTTGGAACGCAAACCAAAAAAGAAGTTGTCAACACAAAAAACAAATTGAATATTTCCGTCATGAACAGGAAATTGACGTATTACTGGTATCTGAAACCGATTTTGCTCTAAAAAATTGCTTTAAAGTAAATGGGTATTTTACATATGATACAAAACATCCAAGTTTAAGAGCATGCCTCATTACGAAAAATAATACATTCAGGCAACATCTGTTAAACTTTTGGATTATAAAATGACTTTGTCTTCCATATATTGTCCGCCAAGATATAACATTAAAGAATATCAATTAATTAGTTGACTTTTTGAGGACCTATGCTCCACTGGGAGTCAAGGATAACAGAAGAAGAAGAAGACTTGTTTGATACGCTTGGCTCTATATCCATAGTAGCTGGTAATTTTAACGCGAAGCACACGGTTTGGGGCTCCCGCCTAGGGGTAGACAGCTATTAAGTGTTATCTCTTCACACAAGTTGGATGCCGTATCAGGAGGTCACCCAACGTATTGCCCCTCAGACTTAAATAAGATCCCCGGTTTAAAAAGACCTACCAAATTGCTCAGTTGAATACCTGATGAAGAAATTTCCATTTCCAAAACGGCGGCACCTTGATTTCTTCTAAAACCTCACCCACTTCTCTTTCTTCTGTCACTACTTCCTGCTCATGTATTTTCACTACTTCTTCATCAAACTAGTCATCCATCTCACCATCTTCTAATTCTTCGCTTAGACCTGACATATCTTCTAAGAATTTGAATAGTTCTTCTTCGGTAAGTGATCGATTTGTAATTTGAAATTGCCAAATCTTCCCAATATTTCTTTCAACTGAGTACCTTTGTCCAAAATATTAGACATGTGTTATAATTCGACTAAAGATAAAAGTTCTACAAAAACAATTGTAAAGTATAAATAAATGGCTTGTCAACGAACTAGGAAATACTTAAATTTTGTTCACTGCTTTTAATAATTAAAATATCACTTTAAACTAGCACTGATAATTAAAATCTTTCACAAGGTTAAAGTTCTTTTGAATATATAATATAGAAACTGAGAAAACACGGTTGTAATAATGTTACCATTTATGAAAATATATATTTATATAATTGTTATAGAACTTTAAACATTAAAAAAAATTACAAAATATTGGGCAAAATGACTGAAAGGGTTAACGTTAGCCCATTGTAACAAAAATTAATATTTTAAGTTAAAGTAACAAATGTCAAGCTTATTAAAATTTTTAAAAATAATATTTTCTTTTTTGCATATGCTCAGGAGAATCTTCAAGGATGTAGAACATTTTGGAAAACCGTTAATAATTGGCAAAGTTTTCAACCGATTTTAATGTAATATATCTCGTTGAAAATCCCATTTACTTCTTAATACCATGCTGTTAAACACTTTTTTTTTTAAAAACCACTTACTATTTCTCATATAACTGTCCAAACTTTGGCGATATGCGATCTGAATGAAACTTTGTATTTGGATTATTGGGGTTAAATGTCAATAAATAGGGGGTAAGTCTTCCTGTAAAATGACTTTCAATTTTCTGGGACACTCTAATATACACTCATTTTATGCAAAAGCAATGTATCAGGCACAGAAGCTGATCTATTGTTGAAAAGTTTCAACTTTAAACTTTTTAAAAAAAAATATTTTTATGACGTGTATGAACGTAATGTCCTACCAGAAACCTTTGTTATAAGGGTTATATACGTCAGTGTCCGTGAAAGGGTAAAAAAATTACAATTTTTTGATTTTGTAGGTATAAAATATTTTTTACATTGCTATGTGAATAACCCCAAAACCGTTGATCACATGAAAACTTGTCAACTTAAGGACAATTTTGTTATTAATATATTTTTATTTTTCAGTTGAATAGGACAAGTCGTTTTTAACATATGACAAATTAACAAGGACAACCTCTACAAAAATCACAATTAAAAAAAAAAAACATTGATGACAAACTTTAAAATTTCAGGTGTTTTGGTACTTAGGTACAGACAATTTGTTAAAATTGAATGTAATATTTTTCTTGAGGAAAAATTTACAAATATTGTAAAATCACATTGAAAACCACAGCTTTAATTTTTGGATCTTAATTATACAATTCGTATACTTTTTAATATACTAATAGTGTGTGTATATTTTTTTATTTCCAGCCAGTTATGAGTCGCATTAAAAACAGCGATAATAAAAATAATCAAAATAGCACGGCAGTAAAAATTGGATTGGAAATACATGCAGATTCTCCAATTATTATATTACCAGTATCATATAATAGCAAACATTTGTTAATTGCAGATCTTGGAAAATTTACATTAGTCAATTGTTTTCACTATGCAAATGACTTAAACTGCCTTAATAAAAAAAGTGACGAATTGATGTCTACTGAAGTTATAGACTTAATGAACATTGAACTTGTTAATATAAATGTCCTTACCGGCGAACGCGAGAATAACAATCAAAGAAAAAATAGAGGTCTTAATATTAAAGCAAATTCCAAAATCCTTCATGTTGGAAATTTTAGTATTGTGAAGTTGGGAAATGAAATATTTAAAAATAAGTGCCATTTAAAGATACAAGTTATAAGGAATACCGAATCGGATGTAAGCCATAACATTCCAGATATAACCGTAAAAGGGACACTGTCAGAACTTCACGGGCTTATCAACATACAACAATACAAACTTATTCGAGGCTTCTTAAATTACAATATGGGAGAGATTATCGATGATGTATACTACAACTTTCAGGTTAATCTCAGTGAATCTATTGAGAAACTTTGTTCTATGACAAAAGTTAATGTATCAACAACTAATAACGAAACGAATTGGAAAACATTATCGATGAATTTCGTTTTAGAAAATGTTATTATAACTTTGGCAGAATCTGTAAGAATCACCAATCAAATCTCAAATTCTACATTGGCCTGCATAAAATTTATAAAATCAACTTTGGAAATTGACTCATTTAGTGACGGTTCACAGGATATTGACTTAATTTCAAGCGAAATTCTTATTTTGGATGCCAGACAACATTTCAAAGGTTCCAATACAAGGAATATATTTAAATATATTTTACAACCCTCCGTTGAAGCTTCTCCTAAATGTACAGTACAAGCGGAAGTACACAGCCGCAAACGAAATGATACAACCAAATATACAATACTGTTAAATAATATGAGAATAATGGCCATTTTAGATTATTTGGAAAAATTAAAAAATTTTTTGAAGGAAGATCCTTACATGTCTTCTGAAATAAGTGAAAATTTTAAACACCAAAAAGTGACAAATGTTTATACACCACAAGACTCGGCCAAAATATCCATAGGAATTGAGGACAAATCCAAGTATGAATTTGTGCTGAACATAACTAATTCGGAAATAGTTTTTGTTGAAAATAATGATCGAATTGATACGAATGCTATAATATTGAAAAGTACAACCGTCTATTCGTATAAACCAAATAATAATGTTGTTCCTATTTCAATAGACATAAATCACCTTGAAATTTTTTCTTGTATTTTAGGGTCAGAAAAAGAAAGTTCCCAATCAATTATAGATCCTTTCACACTGAATATGGAGCTACGTAACAATTGCTTTCAAATTCAAGTTCAAAATAAAATTTGTTTGCGAATATCTTATAATGATGCTATGTTGTTTTCAAGAATTATGAAATCAATTCCAAAACAGGCTAATAATAGTGTGTCAAAGGGTTCCACTCAGCGAAATGACTTCGAAAAAATAGCTCCATTAGTTGCTATGGGGTTTAAACCTTCTAGATGCTGGCTCGCATTGGAAATTAATGGTTTTAATATAAATGAAGCTGCTATTTGGCTGTCACAACAGAAATTCAAAAGCTCAGTTTCTGCGCTTGAAATAAATTGCATTATGTTAAATGCTACTTCAATATCTGTCTGCATAATTGATGATTGCTTAGATGCAGATGTGCCGCTACTAGAAGTTTCTCTCTCTCACCTAACAATAAATCAAAAAATGAAAAATGAAGAAAATATTATATTTTATGAAGGTGAAATTGATGCTGTAATTGCAAGTGATTATTATAATCGGCGATTGAGTGGTTGGGAACCAATAATTGAACCTTGGCAATATACAGGCCATTGGAAGTATTCAAAGTATGGAATAACTAAGAAAAACAATTTGTTTATACAAGCAAATAGTAAGCAAACTTTAAAATTCAATATAACGTCCACACTTTTGGAGCTTTCTGACTTGGTACACAAAAATTGGACTGAGGATTATTTTAAACATTCTATGTATAAAATTGATGAAAAATATGATGAACCAAATGGAAGCGTTAGTATTCGGAAAAGACATCCATTTGTTCCATTTGCTTTAAAAAATTTAACAGGAGAACCACTTATATTTAAAATATTTTTCTCGCATGCTGGAGGAATAACACGCACAGAAGTAACAGAACAAGATCTTATGTGCAACTGGATTTCTGTTCAACACAATGAAGTAGTTCCCTTTGATTTTGGACCACAAAGTAAATTAAGACATTTTGATTCCCATAAACTAAACATGCATCAAATACTTGTTCAAATTCATGGGTGGACATTAATTGGCCCCATCTCTATTGATAAAGTTGGAACATTTTTTCGCTACGCTAACCAAGATATGCGATATAATAAAAAAACCCGTATCGTTTTTGAAATATCTCTTGTCGGGTCCGCACAAAAACTAATTGTTGTTCGTTCAGCATTAAATATAGTTAATAATACAAATAAATGTTTTATTTTACGTATGAAAATGAAAAATGAAAAAGAATCCAATATTATGATGTTAAATCCATTAGAAAGGTTGACAATGCCATTGCGGTTTATTGATTCTTCAATTTATTTAAAGCCTTACACTATGATAGAACCTAATGGAAATGAAACCGATGCTGTCGAAACGAATATGACATCAATATCTCTTGAACCGCATGTTGATAATAGTGGTTTCTGCACACGATCCATACAATGGGCGAACTCTGTTCCACATGATGGCTTGCAAGACATACACTCATGTTTTTCTCCAAACAAAACACCGTTTCACGTCTTAAGTGAAATTAAAAGAGATAAATATCCTGCTAGAGACATTATAGCAATGCCAGGCCATACAATAACCATTATACCTCCGCTGAAGTTAAAAAATTTATTATGCTGTGATTTACTCTTTAAAATTATTGGTCATAGTCAGGGTAGATTAAATGCTTCCGAGGAAGTTGAAATTTACTCAATTGACGTTAATGAGTCATTCTGTCTAAGTATAACTTTAGATAACTATAAACTATCTGGACAGCTCAAAATCCCTATGGGGCATACTGGTATTGTAGAACCCAAGCTAAAATTAATTGATCTTCTTAACAGAGAATTATTTTTGCGTATCTCAATACAATCATTTCCCGGTAGAGGTGTAGAGATATTTATCGGAGCTCCAATTTGGATTATTAATAAAACAGGACTACCACTTATATTTAGACAAGAGGGTACGAATTTAATAGCTTCAGGACAATTCGATGAACATGAATATGCCAGAGAAGTGTGCCCACTTATGTTTTCATTTTCTGATCAGGAAGGCTCTCCTTTACTAGAATTTCGGTTAGGAAAGAGTTTTGGAAATAATAACCAGGTAAGTGCTAAATAAGTAAGTTTTTAAATGGTATAATATTGTCCAATCAAATAAAAACACGAAAGATTATACTACACAGCAATCGAACATATATTGAAAAGTGCAAGGTCGTACTATTCTACGAACAAATTGTAGTAAAACCCTATACTAAGTTTGTCTACGTTAGGGCCCGTTTTATTTTCATGGGCCTCCAAAGTTTACTAATATTAGCATGAGGCCTAAAAAAGGTGTCAGCTAACCAGCACTTAAAAATATCGCTCAACTATGTTCAGCTACAGTGTATCCAAGAGTATGGGGAATATTTCTTGCTAAAATCTTATGATTAAAATGTACTTTTTTTAAAAAAAGTAAAAAAAAAATTTGCTTTTAATTTTTTGATGTTTTGTAAAATTGTAGCCACGGCAAAGCTAAACCACTTTTGTGAACACCACAATATAATCTGAACGTGTCTAGATACCAAAAATTAAGACTTCCTTGTGCCAACAAATTTAAATGTTTAACTCAAATTTATGCAATTTGTAAAATTGCTGTCTGATAGAATCGTTCGTCGGTTAAAATGTTCCAATGCGCTTAACATATAGAAATTTGAATGAAATCGCGTAAAAAGTGTCAATTTCGTTTTACTGCTAACTACATTTGCCTTTAGATTCCTTATTTTTTTGTCGAAATTTCTTTTTTTAAAGTTTTTGACAGTATCTGTTTTTACGTTTCAAAAAATATATTTTACGTTTCTAAAAATATATATATAATAATGAAAAAATTGCCGCAAGATGGCGGTATTGACATGTGTCACATATATTTTATATGGATCTTTTTCGATGTTGGTATATTCAGAAAAAAAAAACAAATACTCCTGAACCAAGTTGCGGATCATTGTCAAACCATATTTTTTAGTTTTAATTACTAAAATTGTAATTTCCATATGTAACCTAAAAATAGCGCCATCTTTTAACAGAACTCAATAACAAAGAATTCGTAGAACAAAAATTATTTTTATAACCCCAGAGATTTATTCCACAACAAAAAAGTTATTTTTCGCAAAAAGCCGTTTTTGAGATATTGCTTATTATAAAATTTGAGTTAAACATTAAAATTTGTTTGACCTATTTTTGGTATCTAGACACGTTCAGATTATTTTGGTGTGTTTACAAAGTTGTTTATCTTTACCGTGGCTACAATTTTCCCAAATATAATGTAGAAAATTCAGGATTTCCAAAAACATTTGCCTTTAACTTCTTAGAAAAAGTCTTCGTTTTTTTAAACAGTTTAAATCGAACGGGTAAAATTGTATGGCTTAACACGTACAACGACCATGCACACACACTATCGTTTTTTCTTTATCGCATTAATCACAATAAAACAAAATAATGTATGAAAATGTATGAATGAAAATGTATTTTCAGTATTTTTTACTGACAAATGCTGTCCTTTTTTACAGTTTGGCCCACTTACAAGCAGTTTAGAACAAACACGTATGAAAACCGACGGTTAAATTCAAGACGAGACAGATATTTTGAACGTTCCAATCGAACGGTTTTTGCCCCCTCACTAGCAGTTTTAACTGAACAGTTTGAACCGTAGGGTTGAAACTGTGGAAAAAAGAACGATGTCTGTGGGGCCCTTAAGATTAAATACATTTTTGTCATAAGATTTTAGCAAAAAATATTTCACATAATCTTCGGTATATTTTTTCCAAACCTAGTTAAGCGATATTTGGTAAAAATTGATGACACCTTTTTTTGCCATCATGCTAATATTGGTAAACTTTGGTGGCTCATAAAAATAAAACGGTCACTATCTTGGAAAAACTAAGTATAGGGTTTTACTACAATTTTATAGTAGAAAAGGATCCATATAGTCACTACCTTGCACATTTTTAATTGTTGTGCAGGTTTTTTTTTAATTTCAAATATATGGACATTTTTAAATTTGTTTTTATACTAATTCTTAAAACTGTATGTTGTATTGTTGTGTTATTAATACAAATAATGCATTCATTATTAGTCATATAAATAAAACAAGTAAGAGTGCTATTTTCGGCTGTGCCTAACCTTTAATACCCTTCACCAATGGTGTTCCAAAAGTAAAGTACAGAATGGAAAGTGTTTTTTAGTCAATTACATGTATATTGACGCTTTATATTCAAAAAGTGCTATCTACATTTTCGACCAAAATGGTTTTTCATAGAAACGTGTTCCTTGGCTTGTCTGTCATATGTCATATAAATTTTAAGAAAGAAAAATACATAATTCTAAAACATTTTTTTTTTTTAATAAATTGTGTTCATTAAAAATACATTAAAAATATTTGTGAAGATAATAACAATTATTATAAATATAAATCTATCCATGCTAAGAGACGGTCGTGTTTTTTTTTTTTTTTTTTGTTTCTTTCGGTAAGAAACTTATTTTATTAAAAACAAGTAAGAGTGGTATATTCGGCTTTGCCGAATCTTGGATACCATTCACCAATGGTGTTGCAAAAGTACTTAATGTAATTCCAAGCAAAATTTGGTTATACTAGTATTATATGCAAAGAGTCTTTAAAATTAAGAGTCGGAAAAAGAAAAGCTTTTGGATGGCATCATCATCTAGAATATTTATGCACCCAAAGGTTAGGTTGGGCAGGTGGCAGATGTCTAGGGAAGCTTCACTTGGGTTTTAAAGTGGTCCCTTTGTGAAAGATAATGATTACTAGACTACAAGTAGAGAATGCATGTTTAAGCCAGCCAGTAGCTTCGAAATAAAATAGACACATATTTTACGAACATTTAATAAAGTTCGATAGACCAGATAAACCATGCAGAAAAGATGCTTCAAAATGTAGATGCCCTTACATTTGCAATAGCACATCGATTGGATGAAGTTTAAGTATTCTGGCATGCAACCCAAAAACACAGTGCCCAGTGAGGGTTGTGCACTTTAATTCGTACGAATTATCCAACTAGTAAAAGTTCTTGATTAGTTATGTAAAACTCTGAAGTTAGCGGACTGATTTAGGTCAAAGCTTCAACAATGATAAGCCTTAAAATTATAGGGTATACACTCTTAGTTTTAGATACATACGTGAAATATATAGCTTTTGAATGGATGGATATCAGCTTTGTCGGAAAAGTTATTAAAGATTTACTTATTTATCTGAAGTTAGTTAATTAATTAAAATGAACACTTTATCAATAATATTTGGGATGTATTGTTCCGGACAGATCCGGTGGATGTTTGGAAAGTTTTGCTCTAGTTCCTTGTACAATTTTAATGTGATTTAATTTATCAGCATTAAATCGATTCCCGGTCGGGGTTATATGGGAGATTTCACTAAATGTGAATAGAGCTCGCCCATTTTCAATATCGAACTTTTCAAGAGAGACAACATTTGACAAAAGTATTTATGTTTTGTCAAATGTTGTCCCTCTAGAAAGTTTATTTTAGGCGCTATCGCCCTGAATATCAATATTGTACAACGTCTTTATACTAAATGTCATCATCGTATCTTAGGCGAAGTTATACGGGATCAATTGTCAAACGTGAACGGATTTGCAATTAAAAAATTTAAATTTTCGTTGATATGTGAGATACTTACATACATATGTAGGTTTTGAACGGATATCATGTAGTTAGCTGCATTTTTGTACTTTCTAGGAAGATTACCTATAATTTGATATATAATACATTCTCAAATGTTATCATAATGTTCAAGAGTCTGACACAAAATTAAGATTAATGCAGAGTGTCTGTCTGCTAAAATTAGATTTGTGGAGCTCCTGGATTTTACACAAAATTTTAGGATATTGTCCCACCCTGAATTTTATCATTGTCGATCAAAACACCATCGCTTAAACGCTAAATTACATCTACCACAAATTACCGAATGCATCAGGATTTAGTTAATCCCCTGCGAAGAACGCTATTAAATTTCATCAAAATAAACACCTGAGATATCGACAAAACAGGAGCTCCAAAAACTTGACTCCAAAAACTTGACTCCAAAAACTTGACAAAAAAACAGACGGACAGACAAACAAACAGACGGACGGACAGACAAACAAACAGACGGACGGACAGACAGACAAACAGACGGACGGACGGAGGTTGCGAAATCGATTCTCCTGCCGATTCTGAGTTGATCGGTACAATTTGAATGGTATTCGTAATCAGATTTGTGGAGTATAGATTTTAGAAAATCCTCACACAAAGAACGATGTCAAATTTCATCACAATCGGTCTATAAACACCTGAGATATCGCTAAAACAATACTTACAAAATGTAAACAAAATTTCTTAGACACGTACTTTGGGCAATTTGCTGTACATCAAATGTAGTGTTATGGCGATATCTCAATTGTTTATGGACCGCTTTTGATAAAATTTAATAACGTGCTTGGCGGGGGAATTTCCTAAAATTTGATATAAAATTTATGTAGGTCCGTGCTAAAGGAGGATGGTTTTTCCTATTTCTGCATTTCATTTCTTCAACAAACATTCTCTAATGCGAACTTTGGGCAATTTGCGATACATCAAATTCAGTGTTTTGGCGATATCTCAGTTGTTTATGGACCGATTTTGATAAAATTTTACAGAGTACTTTGGGAAACTATTTCCTACAATCTGATATATAACATATTATCACATGTACACCAGGAGTATCTTTTTTCTCTTGTTATTTAAAAGTGTGTTTCAATCAAAAATTTTAAAATTTTCGTCTAATTTTTGGTATTTTTTCGATATTTTGGGTGTCTATAAACCGATTTTAATGAAATTTAATAGCGTTCATTGCGGGAGAATTTCCTAAAATCTGATATATAATTTATGTAAGAACATCCTCCAGGGGCTTCAGAAACTTGATTTCAACAGACAGACAGACGGACGGACAGACAGACAGACATCGCTTAATCGATTCTCTTCCCGATTCTGAGTCGATCGGTATAATTTTTTATTACAAACGGAATCACAAACTTATAATACCCTTTCACCTATTGGTGAAGGGTATAAAAAGGATTAGTAAATTCAAATAAAATAAATTAATATATTAATCGCGATAGAAGATTTTTTTTTAGAATATATTAGTGCTTGAAAAGTGTTAAGTAACAAGTAAGAGTGGTATATTCGGCTTTGCCGAATCTTGGATACCCTTCACCAATGGTGTTCCAAAAGTACTTAATGTAATTCGTAGCAATATTTGGTTATACTAGTATTATATGCAAAGAGTCTTTAAAATTAAGAGTCGGAAAACGAAAACCTTTTCGGTGGCGTCATCATCTAGAATAGTTATGCACCCAAAGGTTAGGTTGGACAGGTGCCTGATATCTAGGGAAGCTTCACTTGGGTTCTAAAGTGGTCCCTTTGTGAAAGATAATGATTACTAGACTACAAGTAGAGAATGCATATTTAAGCCAGCCAGTAGCTTCGAAATAAAATAGACACATATTTTACGAACATTTAATAAAGTTCGATAGACCAGATAAACCATGCAGAAAAGATGCTTCAAAATGTAGATGCCCTTAGATTTGCAATAGCACATCGATTTGATAAAGTTTAAGTATTCTGACATGCAACCCAAAAACGCTGTGCCCAGTGAGGGTTGTGCACTTTAATTCGTACGAATTATCCAACTAGTAAAAGTTCTTGATTAGTTATGTAAAACTCTGAAGTTAGCGGACTGATTTAGGTCAAAGCTTTAACAATGATTGTCAATGTATACAAGCCTTAAAATTAAAGGGTATACACTCTTAGTTTTAGATACATACGTGAAATATATAGCTTTTGAATGGATGGTTATCAGCTTTGTCGGAAAAGTTTACTTATTAATTTGAAGTTAGTTAATTAATTAAAATGAACACTTCATCAATAATATTTGGGATGTATAGTTCTTTCGATCTGTCCGATGGATGTTTGGAAAGTTTTGCTCTAGTTCTTTGTGCAATTTTAATGTGATTTAATTTATCAGCATTAAATCGATTCCCGGTCGGGTTTATATGGGAGATTTCACTAAATGTGAATAGAGCTCGCCCATTTTCAATATCGAACTTTTCAAGAGATCAGAAATACTTTTGTCAAATGTTGTCCCTCTAGAAAGTTTATTTTAGGCGCTATTGTCCTGAATATCAATATTGTACAATGTCTTTATACTAAATGTCATCATCGTATCTATTATAATTTGTCATTTATTAGCTACTAAGAGATTGCCTTAGGCGAAGTTATACGGGATCAATTGTCAAACGTGAACGGATTTCTCCCAATTGCAATTAAAAAATTTAAATTTTTGTTGATATGTGAGATACTTACATACATATGTAGGTTTTGAACGGATATCATGTAATTAGCTGCATTTTTGTACTTCCTAGGAAGATTACCTATAATTTGATATATAATACATTCTCAAATGTTATCATAATGTTCAAAAGTCAGACACAAAATTAAGATAAATGCAGTATGTCTGTCTGCTAAAACCAGATTTGTGGAGCTCCTGAATTGTCCCACCCTGAATTTCAACATTGTCGATCGAAACACCATCGCTTAAACGCTAAATTATATCTACCACAAATTACAGAATGCATCAGGATTTAGATAATCCCCTGCAAAGGACGCTATTAAACTTCATCAAAATAAACATCTGAGATATCGACAAAACAGGAGCTCCAAAAACTTGACTACAACAGAAAAAAGGACAGACAGGTAGACGGACGGACATGTAGACGGACGGACGGACAAACAAACAGACGGACGGACGGGCAAACAAACAGACGGACGGACAGACGGACGGAAGTCGCGAAATCGATTCTTGTGCCGATTCTGAGTTGATCGGTACAATTTGAATGGTATTCATAATCAGATTTGTGGAGTATATATATCAGATTTTAGAAAATCCTCCCATAAAGAACGATGTCAAATTTCATCACAATCGGTCCATAAACATCTGAGATATCGCTGAAACAATACTTACAAAATGTAAACAAAATTTCTTAGACACGTACTTTGGGCAATTTGCTGTACATCAAATGTAGTGTTATGGCGATATCTCAATTGTTTATAGACCGCTTTTGATAAAATTTAATAACGTGCTTGGTGGGGGAAAAATCTGATATAAAATTTATGTAGGTCCGTACTAAAGGAGGATAGTTTTTCCTATTTCTGCATTTAATTTTTTCAACAAACATTCTCTAATGTGTACTTTGGGCAATTTGCGATACATCAAATTCAGTGTTTTAGCGATATCTCAGTTGTTTATGGACCGATTTTGATAAAAGAGTGCTTTGGGAAAATATTTTCTACAATCTGATATGTAACATATTATCACATGTACACCAGGAGTATCTTTTTTCTCTTGTTTTTTAAAAGTGTGTTTCAATCAAAAATTTTAAAATTTTCGTCTAATTTTTGGTATTTTTTCGATATTTTCGGTGTTTATAAACCGATTTTAATGAAATTTAATAGCGTTCATTGCGGGAGAATTTCCTAAAATCTGATATATAATTTATGTAAGTCCATCCTCCAGGGGCTTCAGAAACTTGATTTCAACAGACAGACAGACAGACAGACAGACGGACGGACGGACAGACAGACAGACAGACGGACATCGCTTAATCGATTCTCCTCCCGATTCTGAGTTGATCGGTACAGTTTGAATGGTATTCGTAATCAGATTTGTGGAGTATAGATTTTAAAAAATCATCACACAAAGAACGATGTCAAATTTCATCACAATCGGTCCATAAACACCTGAGATATCGCTGAAACAATACTTACGAAATATAAACAAAATTTCTTAGACACGTGCTTTGGGCAATTTGCTGTAAATCAAATGTAGTGTTATTGCGATATCTCAATTATTTATGGACCGCTTTTGATAAAATTTAATAACGTGCTTGGCGGGGGAATTTCCTAAAATCTGATATAAAATGTATGTAGGTCCGTGCTAAAGGAGGATGGTTTTTCCTATTTCTGCATTTCATTTTTTCAACAAACATTCTCTAATGCGAACTTTGGGCAATTTGCGATACATCAAATTCAGTGTTTTGGCGATATCTCAGTTGTTTATGGACCGATTTTGATAAAATTTTACAGAGTGCTTTGGGAAACTATTTCCTACAATCTGATATATAACATATTATCACATGTACACCAGGAGTATCTTTTTTCTCTTGTTATTAAAAAGTGTGTTTCAATCAAAAATTTTAAAATTTTCGTCTATTTTTTGGTATTTTTTCGATATTTTCGGTCTTTATAAACCGATCTTAATGAAATTTAATAGCGTTCATTGCGGGAGAATTTCCTAAAATCTGATATATAATTTATGTAAGTCCATCCTCCAGGGGCTTCAGAAACTTGATTTCAACAGACAGACAGACGGACGGACAGACAGACAGACAGACAGACAGACAGACAGACAGACAGACAGACGGACATCGCTTAATCGATTCTCCTCCCGATTCTGAGTCGATCGGTATAATTTTTATGGGGTCTACGATCACTAATAAAAAAATTACAAACGGAATCACAAACTTATAATACCCTTTCACCTATTGGTGAAGGGTATAATAAATATTTTTATAAACAAAAAAAAGGAAAAATAACAATCAAACAAAATTTTTGAAAACAAATTACAGAAAAATTACAAAAAAGAAAAAAGTGCATGAGTGAAACACAACAACAAGATCGAAGGCTCTCCCTAAATGGTAGAAATGCATACATTTCTATAAAAGAGTCGGGTGAATGCAAAAATCTATACGATAAAGAGTATAACAAAAACTATTTAACAGCGAAGACAATTGAGAGAGCACGGTCCCTTTCTCCCTCGCTCAACTCAATCGATATTACATTTGCGCCAAATCGATCAACAACAAATTCTTGTGCGACAAATAAGTTTACATTTGCGCCAACTCAAACAAAAACAATTTCTTGTGCGAACGAAAAAGAAAATATAAAAAACATTGAAAATACAGTCAGTGCCAAAAAAACAGACGCATCCAAGCAGTCTGTAAGTGAATCTTTTAATTTGCCCAATATTGATATTAGTGGTACTAGTTCAAAGAACACAGTTAGTAAACAAATTCAAACAAGCATTGACCGGTATTTTTCCATACCAAAACGTAAGTCGAGTCCTACGACCTTGCGCCAGGAACCCCTCCTAAAACAGGCGAAGATGAACAATAGTCCAATATCAGGAAATATGTCGGTAAGTAAAAACCGCTTTAAATTACTCGCTCCCATTGAAGATGAAGATCTGGAGTGTAGCACGTTTAAGATACTAAGACCTCCACCCATATTCTTGCGAGAGCAAACAAATAACTCCATCGTCAACAATTTATCCCAAATTGTAGGTAAGAATAATTTTTATGTTGTTTCAATACGAAGAGGAAACGTATTTGAAACAAAAATTCAAGTTTATTTAGAAAATAATTATAGAAAGGTAGTTGATTATTTTGATTCCAACAACAAAAGTTACTACACTTACCAATTGAAAAGTGCTAAAGGCCTAATGGTTGTCATAAAAGGTATAGATAGCTCTGTTCCGATCAATGAAATACAATACCTTACAATATCCTTAACAAAAATAAAGTTCCTCAACCACTTTTCAGAGTGGAAATATCTTTTAACTCTTCCCAGCTAAGAAAAGGTCAATCCCACCCAATATATAATTTAAGATATCTGCTTAATCGCAGAATTACTGTAGAAGAGCCAATTAGGCGCAGAGATCCTCCCCAATGCTTAAATTGTCAGGAATTTGGTCACACCAAATCATACTGTAAACTGCCGGCAGTATGCGTAATATGTGGCGATATCCATAAAACCTCCGAGTGTCCCAAATCCAAGACAGATTCTACAACTAAAAAGTGCAGTAACTGCTGACAGAATCACACTGCTAACTACCGTGGTTGCCCTGTATTTTTACGTCTCAGACAACAGGCACCCTCATCGCGAAAACCTACTGCTGCTCAGTATCAACGATCTTATTTTCCATCGCTCCCTACAGTTCCGGGTCGTTCTAACAACTGTTCACAACAAAGTAATCCCCCACCTCCAAATGTTTTCTCTTATGCTCATATGGTTCCGCCAATTCAAACTAAAGAATCTCAAAGCTCCATTGAGAAGTTAATTGAAACCATGAATAACTTCATGTCCAATATGCAAAATATGTTCTAAGAGATGATGAGAAATCAAAGCATGCTTATGCAGATTTTGTTGGAAAGAAAATGAACCTGTTGAAAATATGTTTTTGGAACGCAAACGGCCTTAGTCAACACAAAAAGGAGGTTGAGCATTTCCTGTATGAACAGGAAATTGACGTATTACTGGTATCTGAAACGCATTTTACTCTAAAAAATTGCTTTAGAGTAAATGGATATTTAACGTATTATACAAAACATCCAAGTGGAAGAGCATGCGGTGGTACAGCTATTCTAATACATAATAAAATAAGGCATTTTCCATTGCCTCATTACGAAAAGGAATATATTCAGGCAACATCTGTTAAACTTTTGGAGTACAAAATGACTTTGTCTTCTATATATTGTCCGCCAAGATATAATATTAAAAAAGATCAATTCCTTGATTTTTTTTGATACGCTTGGCTCTAAATTCATAGTGGCTGGTGATTTTAATGCGAAGCACACGTTTTGGGGCTCACGTCTTATTACACCTAGGGGTAGACAGCTATTGGGTGCTATCTTTTCACACAGGTTGGACGCCGCACAGTGGGATTTCGCTGGCAAAAAATACATTTTTCGAGTATAAAATATCGAA
The DNA here is from genome assembly GCA_933228675.1 of Stomorhina lunata. Taxonomy (NCBI): domain Eukaryota; kingdom Metazoa; phylum Arthropoda; class Insecta; order Diptera; family Rhiniidae; genus Stomorhina; species Stomorhina lunata. Next base: position 84,328,570 of record OW121742.1, read on the forward strand.
AATCTAATTATGCAGTTTTGTAGAGGACTGTTTAGTTAAGAGAAATGCATCATTAGTTTTTTTATTTTTTTATTTTTTCTTTTCAAAATAACGCGGCAAAGTCACCTAAATGAAACTCTGCAGAAACTGTTTAAAATTTTCATGAATTTCAATTGCTCGGCAACATAATTTCTTTTTGCGATATATATTTACTGTAAGTATATTTTGAAAATATAGTACCTCCACATAAATTAAGAAAAAAATTATGTTGGAAAACTATAACAGCTTATAAGATATTAAGGTTTAAATGATGGCACTTCAAAATGCAGTGTTTTAAATTTTTGTTGGAAAAAAAAAAGGTTAGCTTTGTCTAGCTTTGTGCTCTAGTTATAATCAAATGAAAGGTGGGAGTGTATTCTTTCGATTTGATAAATAAAATTCCCATAATATTCCATACTGTTGAACAAAGTTATAAATTTTATAAAAAAAGTCACATGAAATTTCACTTTAATATTTCAAAGAAACATCTTAGAAAAATTAGTGCATGCTTTTAGGCTTAATTAATTTTATGTTATGAATAATAGCAACAAATGGTTAAATATTATTTAACGGGTATTTAAAAGAAGTGATGAATAAGAAAAACAAAACAAAATTTACAAATCGGACTGCAATATTCGGATACGTCGAATCTTAAATACCCTTCACCATAAATTATTAACAATTTGTTAACGATTATTTGTCTGGTACTTAAAAGAATTGGTCAAGAAGAAAAAAGGAAAAAATTAAAAAAAATTTGGAGTGGAACACACGGGTATACCGAATCCCGCATACCCTTCACCACATGTCAGTAACTATTTCATCACTTCCAATGTACTTTTTCTTTGTTATGTAAAGTTTTGTATGGAAAATTTTAACATACGGAATAATAAATTTATAATACCCTTATCACCCACGATGAACGGTATAATAAACATCAAAATGAGAAGTTCTAATTATTTTTAAGACGTGTAAAAGTGTGAAAGAAGTTAAATCGCGACTTTATATTAAAAAAAAATTATAAAATGTGTACTTTTGAAGTTACTTATTTCGATCTAGCTACGGAGCTTTTTCGTTGCCGTAATAATACTGATCTGCTAAGCGATTACATTAAATCAAAAAATGAGCTTTTAACAAGAGAAGAAATCGAAGAAGTTAAAGTCACAATTCAAAGGCGCTTTTTGGGAAATTTTTACAAAAGACAAGAAGAGTCTTCAGGAAATCGTGACTACTTCTTTAAAAAAAATGACTTGTGGTTAAAAAGTATGTATCAAACAAAAATATGTATCAAACAAATAAAAAAAAAAAAAAACAAAAATATACAAGATTTAAAATCTGACAAAATTAAAAAAAAAACTTGGTTTCCAAATATTATTATGAGAAACTTATTTCTGCCTTTAATTTTGAATTAGGAACATTTAAAGTGTCCCTGCTCGATGATAGACCGAGTTGTTCAAAAGCAAGGGGAAGGCCTGCAATGGATTTTGATGATTGTAAAGATCGCGCAAAACGGTATAAAGCTTCTGAATTAGCATCAAAATATTCTAAAGAACATTTACACATGGCTACTAAGGCAATTGAAGAAAACAAAGGAAGTAAATCCTACATTACTTCTTCTGCTGTAGTAGCCTTGATGATGGATGCAGAGCTTACAAAATATCAATACGAGTGCATTAAAAAATTTCTTAAAGAAGAAGGATACGATATTTTACCACCGTATGCGAAACTTAAAGATGAAAAGGAAAATTGCTACCCGAATAATATTAATATTACTGAAAAAGATGCATCTGTTAGCTTGCAAAGTTTAATGGATCATACGATAAGCCGTTTGTTTTTAACTTTTTGTAATGAAGAAATAATTAACATGGAGGAAAATAGTTTAACATTAACATCTAAATGGGGTTGCGATGGTTCTTCTGGACATTCGGAATACAAACAAAATTTTACCGCTGGTGTAACTGACAAAAATTTGTTACTAGCTTGTTTGGTGCCACTAAGGCTAGAGTCGACTTCAGGAAGGGAATTTTGGCGAAACAAAGCTCCATCATCAACTAGATACTGTCGTCCTATTTATTTTGAATTCGCTAAAGAAACAAAGGAACAAATGTTAAGGATTGTTGGTAAAATTAATTCCGACATTGCAGCTTTGAATAATACTGAAGTAATCGCCTGTGGTAAAAAATTTACGATAGAACACAATTTAGTATTTACAATGTTAGATGGTAAGACGGCTCAAACAGTTACAGGTACGACATCAGCAGCTGTTTGCTACATTTGTAAAGCGAAGCCCATTGAAATGAATGATTTAGAATTAGTTTCAAGAAAAGCTATTGATATCGAAGCATGTAAGTTAGGCATTTCCTCCTTGCATGCACGAATTAAGTTTATGGAATGCATTCTTCATCTTGCTTATAATTTACCATTTCAAAAGTGGTCGGCGTCGAAGGACGAGCACAAAATTCTTAAACAGGAAAATAAACATCGCATTCAAGTAGCCTTAAAAGAGCGGATGGGTATAAGAGTAGATGCTGTTCAACAGGGAACCGGGTCTTCCAACGATGGCAACACTTCAAGACGTTTTTTTTTGAACCCTCAAGTTGTTGCTGACATAACTGGGGTCAACGAGGATCTTATTGATCGATTTCGAGTTGTATTGCAAATAATAACGTGCGGCCAGAAAATAAACTCATCTCAGTTTAAAAATTTTGCATGGGATACGGCGAAACTATTTGTAGAAAAATATAGATGGTTCTACATGCCGGTTACGGTTCACAAAGTACTTATTCATGGAAAACAAATTATGGATGCTGCTTTACTTCCAATAGGTTTGCTTTCAGAAGAAGCTGAAGAAGCTCGAAATAAAGACTACAGAAGGTATCGGCTAATGTTCGCCAGAAAGTGCAGCAGGATGGCAACAAACACAGATGTTTTCCATCGCCTTCTTGTATCATCAGATCCTTATATTACCAGCATAAGACGTCAACCCCATAAACATGTTTTAGAAGTTGATGATGTCGTTAAAGAAATGATAGAAGATGAATAAAAGTCTATGTTTGTTACTAATTTTGATATTTATTCATTCCGATGTTTTGAAGAACAATAGGGGGTGGTGGGCGTGGAAGGTTCTCTTGAAACTTTGTAAATTTGAGATAAAATATATTTCCCAATTACATGTGTGGTGGGCGTTGGGCGTGGCAGATTTTCATGAAACTTTTCAGATATTTAAATTTCATAATACTGATAACTTGCACTAAGTTTCTTTATGATCGGTTAAGAAACAAAACTTTGTAGTGGAAAAATATTTTCGTTTTATGTAGGCGGGGGTGGGGGGCGGTAGGCGTGGCAGATTTTCTCGAAACTTTGTATTTTCAGCTTTATAACACTGATGATTTGTATAAAGTTTCATGAATTTTGGTGAAGAAATAAAAATTTTTGGGAAAAAATATTTCCGGCTTACATGTGCGGTGGGCGTGGCAGATTTCCATGAAACTTTCCATATATTTAAACTTTGTAATACTGATGATCTGTGCCGAGTTTCGTTACGAACGGTTAAGAAATAAACATTTGGGGTGAAAAAATATTTTTGGATTATATGGGCGGGGGGCGATGGGCGTGGTCAATTTTGATGAAACTTTAAAATTTTCTTAACTGAGTTGATAGAAGCATATGTACCAAATTTCAATGTTCTACGAGCTCTCCTTATATTTTTTGCCAAGAAATGTATGGAGAAATCCCACTGTGCGCCGCATCAGGGGGTCACCCAACGTATTGGCCCTCTGACTTAAATAAGATTCCCGATTTGATAGATTTTGCCGTTACAAGAGGTATAAAAAGATCCAACTTATCCGTCTGCTCATCGCTAGACTTATCATCCGATCATTCGCCATCTATTATATCTTTTTATGGCAGTCCCAATGAAGTTCAAGAAGAAAGACATTTTTATCCAAACAGAAATACAAAATGGTTAAAATATAAAATGTATGTGAGTTCCCACCTCCCGTTCAATATTTCTCTCAGGAATCCAACTGACATCGAATCTGCAATTAACACTTTTTCAGAAATTCTCACTAATGTGCAACTGCAATCTTTAAACCGAAGAAAAAGGGTAGCCGGAGCATTCCAGACGATATTCAAAGTCTAATAAATGAAAAGAGAAGGCTAAGAAGACGGTGGCAAGAATGTCGATATCCTGCCTTAAAAAGCCGTTTAAAACAATGTCAAAGAAAACTGCATTCCGCATCGAGGATCAATGAACAAAAATCTCTTGATAAGTACTTAAAAAACTTAGATTCCTCTAAGGAAAAAATTTCAATCTATGGAGGGCTGTTAAAAACATGCAGCATCCAATTGCATATGAGTCTCCAATCAGGCTTGAAAACGGTACTTGGGCAAGAGATCCGTCTGAAAAAGTAAATGCTTTCGCTAATCACCTAGAAAGGGTTTTCACACCAAACGAAACGAACTCTGATATAAGCGCTAATATCATAGACGACGTCGTGCTGTCCCCATTAAAATTTCGTCTTCCCTTACTTATATCAAACATTCAAAAGCTTAATCCAAAAAAGTCTCCTGGCATTGATAAAATTTCTTCGTCAATGATTATCCACCTACCAAATTCGGCTGTAAGAATTCTAATGTTTATTTATAACGCGATTCTTCGTTTGGGATATTTTCCAATGTCCTGGAAGGTATCAGAAATCGTTATGATTCCCAAACCAGGAAAAGATGTCAGTCAAGTTCCATCTTATAGGCCTATAAGCTTACTTTCTATCCTATCGAAATTGTTTGAAAAGCTTCTTATTTGGACTCATTCGTTAATTGGATGGATATTATTCCGGACCATCAATTCGGTTTCCGCGAATGTCATGGTACCATTGAACAAGTACACAGAATAACAACAATGATCAGAAAATCCTTTGAAAGAAAATAATACTGTTCAGCCTTGTTCATCGATATTTCACAAGCATTCGATAAAGTCTGGCATGAAGGACTTATGAACAAAATAATGAATCTGCTACCATCAAATACACACAAACTCTTGAAAAGTTATTTGTCCAATAGAACATTCCGAGTTCGATCCAAAGATGATTATTCTTCTCCTAGAAAAATCGCTGCTGGAGTTCCACAGGGTAGTATATTGGGTCCGTTGCTATATATTATCTTCACAGCAGATATGCCAACGAATGCTCAAACATACACATCTACTTTCGCAGATGATACAGCGTTTATTAGCATTCCTTCCGATCCCAAAATTGCATCTGCATTATTGCAGTCCCATATTCATGAGCTTGAAGTATGGCTAAATAGATGGAAAATTAGGGTAAATCCGAGCAAGTGTGCTCATGTAACGTTTACTTTAAGAAGAGACAACTGTTCTGCAATCAAGAAAAATAACGTGACCATCCCCGTGAGTACTCACGTTAAGTATCTTGGTATACATTTAGATCGCCGCCTCACATGGTCCCATCACATTGACAGCAAAATAACTAAGATAAAACTGAAATCCGCTGAACTAAACTGGCTTATTGGCCCACAATCTGCTCTGGAATTAGATTACAAGGTTCTTTGGTACAAAACAATAATTAAACCAATATGGACATATGGTATTCAACTATGGGGAACGGCTTCCACCTCCAACATTGCTAAGTTACAGAGAAGACAATCCAAGCTTTTACTTTTAATAACTTGCGCTCCTTGGTTCATAAGAAATAACAACATTCACAGAGATTTGAATGTTCTCCTTGTCCAAGAAGAGATTAGAAGGTGCTGCACTAAATACATTTTTAAGCTGCATGTTCACCCAAATCAACTCCCACGGCAGCTTTTGCAATTCGAAGGTCACCAACGATTAAGAAGAATGGATACCTTGGACCTGCCCACTTATTAATTTAATTCCAATTCGAATAATTTTAAATAGAGTTGCTCTGGCAACCTCTATATAGTATTACGTTAGATTAAGATTTGATTACTTATTGTTATTTTCTTTTTAGAAAGATTCAATAATAAAATATAAGCATGTAAAAAAAAAATATAAAATATACATTGTAATTTGTGATAAACCAATAAAATGGACCACAATTACCTACAACGTACTGTAATCATGGATTTCTAAAATATGCTCTGCCTTTGACCTTAACAGTTTGTAAATAAAGGTCATAAAGGAAAGTGAATACATTGAATTCTATTAATATAATTATAATAAATCTTGTTTTATTCAAAAAACTTAGTTGTTTTGTTAAAATTCGTGATATTATATTATATTGTTTATATTGTTAAAATAATGCTATCAATTTGCTTTAGTATTTGAAACGATAAAACTTTTACTCGTAAAAAGTGCTATCTACTATAGAAGCACAAATATAAGGAATTAATAAAAAACTTAATTTGTACAAAATCTTAGCCACAATTTGTATGGTATTGTAAAACAAAGTTTATTTACTACTCTTATAGTTAATGACAAAAACAGTTTTTTAGCTCTCCTGTAAAATTGTGAATTTGTAGATAGCACTTTTTGAATATAAACCCTCAATATATGTTTTTGAAGACTGATTTTGGGTGAGTCCTACAGAAATAATATCTTGTATTCAATGCTCTTAGTCTTAGATATTTTCATAAGATATAAATATTTTGAATGAATATCACGTCAATATTGCATAAACATGTGGTTTAATGCATACTATTTTATATGAAAAAGCTCTTGATTTGATGAATACTTCAGATTAATATTTGAAAAGTATGGGTATACCAGACTCCTCAATCCATTTAAGTCTGCCATAGGCGAGCCATTTATTTGCTATAACTAGTTATAGAAAAAGATATTTTGCTGACACATATACATGACACACAATAATTGTTAAGAGCATAAAAATATTAATACGCACAAGGTTTTTACAAACTCTCAGCAAAAATTCAATCATTCGCTATTAAACACAAATAATGAAGCGAGAACACAATACGGAGTTTTTTTAAATTCATTGCTGATACAAGTACAATAACAAATTTTCATATGTGTTAGTGCCCTCCACTGATTTAAATGTATATCAGGGCCACATTTGAAAAGTTAATGGTAGAGTCTGGATGGTAAAGTCATTCAGGAGTAATATTTGGGAGGTATTTTTCTGAAAGTTTTTACGATCTATACTGGATCTTTTTTTCGCACACATACATAAAATATATAGATTATGGATATCTGGTCTATACTTATTAGAAAAGTTAATGGTTAATCACGTACATTTTGTAAGAAAAGGGACCAATTTCGATGATTCTTTTAGTAATAATATTTGGAAGGCATTGTTTCATGTGCAAATGGGATGCAGTTGTTGCCTGGGTTTCCGGCTAACAGGTAATAACTATTCAATTCCTACTCACACCTCATCGTGGTACTTCCTGGAAACCTGAACAACCCTGTTGAAGATGCGGTAAACAACCCGAGTGGAATTCTAGGTCAGGGCTAACGTGAGGGGGAGCTATCTTGGAGCCATTCCGACGTATTTGGTCGAAGGGTCTAAGATAATTGTACTTGGTAATGTACGAAACTGTAGCGTCTGTACAACATGTTAGTTGTGGCTGCAAGCGGCCGTCTGTCTCGGATCGAGCGGCTCGCTTTACAAACGTGGCTCTTGTCTTTGGACTCATCATCCATCGACTTAGCACTTACGATGTTTTAAGCATCGAAAGAAACAACATTATAGAATATACTACTCCAAGGAGTAATCAAGCGATAAATCCCCCTACTACGGCAGATGGCACAAGGATTTTGGAGGTGCCTAATCTATGTAAGAACATCCCGATGAATGAAACCAATTCTATCCAAAGAAATCGAACTATAAAAAATGATATAGGCATGAAAGAAAGTTTAAAGTTTGAGATATGGAATGTACGCACGCTACACGAAACTGGGAAACTGGAACAACTAAGGGTTGGGTTATAAAATTCATTTGCTGGCGGTGCAAGAAGCAAGTTGGACAGGACAAGTTTGAAACTAAAATACTGTGTTACTTTACTCCGATCGCCCGGAGAGTGATGAGCATAGTAGGGGTGTGGGCTTTCTGATGACTACAAGAATAGCTAAAGCCATGATAGCATGGTATATCATGGTATACTATCAATGAGAGGCTAATGGCATTAAAACTTAAGACTAAAGCTCGTAATATGATAATTATCAATGTCTGTGCTCCTACTGAAATCCAATCAGAAAACGACAAAGACGAATTTTACGATGTATTATGCAGTTGGATTGGATCACATGATTGTGATATTACTATGACACTGGCCGACTTTAACGCCAAAATTAGCTCAAACAACAACGGTTTAGAACACTACATTTGTAAGCACGGTGTCGGAGTAAGAAACGTCAACGGAGAAAGATTAATCGAACTATGCTGTGAAGGGAAACTGGTTGTGGGTGGCACAATTTTTCGTCATAAGCTCCACCATAAAATAACTTAGATATAGCCGAACGGTGTCACTAAAACCCAAATTGATCACATTTCAATCAACTCTAAGTTGCGATCATCTTTACTTGATGTACACTTGAGGCGCGGAGCAGATATAATAGATCTTGTGTTGATCTAATTAACACAGTAAGAATAGTACTGGAGCAGTGTAATGAATTCCCCAACCCCATTTACCTAGCGTTTATCGACTTTTTGAAGACCTTCGACAGTGTCAACAGGTGCTATCTATGAAGAATTTTAGAAAACTGTAACATGCCAACGAAAATTCTGAACTTAATTCGGGCAATGTACGTGGACTTTAAATGCCGGGTTTTTCGTAAAGGTAAATTGTCTAATCCGTTCGATGATACTACTGGAGTAAGACAAAGACGTATCTTATCACCCATACTTTTTATCCTTGTCATCGACAATATAATGCGCACGGCACTAAATGGTAGACGTGTTCAAAGCTGAGGTCACCTTCAAGAAAACATTAGCGCTATTACTGTTGAATCTCGAGCAGCTGGGCTGGAAATCAATATTTCCAAGGCAAAGTTTATGCCTGGAGGCTATGGCGCAAACCCGTCGCCACACATCAATGTGGATTAATTATCTTGGTTGTTTAGTATCTACAAAAGGTGGCGCCGATGAGGATATTGAATCGCGTATTAATAAGACAAAAGCTGCATTCGGCATTCTCCGAGCTATTTGGAAATCTCGGCAAATAACCACAACTAAGTTACGAAACGTCAAGTCCATCTTGTATTACGGCTGCGAAACTTGGAAACGCACAAATGCCATCGATAAGCGCCTGCAAACCTCTGCACAAATGCAAATCCTTAATATATGGTGGCCAAATCTCATAAGAAATGAAAATATACTAAACGCTACAAACCAAATCCCTTTTTCTATAGAGGTATTTCAGCGAAAATGGCGATGGATACGCCACACAGTTCGAAGGCCAAATACCAACATTGCTCGACAAGCGCTTGGTTGGAATCCACAAGGAAGCGGCCGTCGTGTTGGTGCACCTGCTAGAACGTGGAGAAGGTCAATTGATGCGGAATATCTTGCAGCAAACTATATCTTGATGTTTACCTAACATCTCGCAATAGAGTTCGATACAAAAGAATTGTTGAGGGCCTATGCTCCACTGGGAGTCAAGGATAACAGAAGATTATTTCATGTATTAAGTTTTAGATCAATGTTGGGCAGAATCTCTCTGATTTTGTATTTTGCTAACCCTAGGGGTAGCAAAATAAAAATAAGAGAGAATCAGAGAGACTTTGTCCAACATTGTTTTAGATACATACACATTAAAGATATTGCGTATAGATTTTGGAATGATATTAAGGCAATGTGTGAAAATTGCTTTCTGTGTAAACCGTGGAAAGCTAATGTACATTTTGATTTGCTAAACTTATATATCATATTTATAGTAAGTTTAATACAGTTAAAAGTTGGGCACACTCATTTTATATTGTTAAAAATTGTGTATCTTGATATTAGTGTTTTGACTATATCTCGGGCAATAAATAAATATAAAAATATTTTAAAATACCTTAATATTTTCTTATAGACTGAATTTGGTAAGTTTTGTAGCAATAATATCTCCAAGGTATTGTATCAATATGTGCAATTATAGGTTCTTTTAGATTTTTATATACAGTGTAATTTTTAAATTTCGGACACCTGCTTATCCGGACAGCGCGGTAATCCGGACACTTTATTATTATATTACCATCATTTTTTCATACATCAAACGTTCTAAATTTTAAGATCTCCAAACAAAAACATATATTAAAGACATTTGTTTCCTACAATTTAAAACCTAAATATAAAAATATATAATTGTATATACTTGTAAAAACAATAACATATTGTAAATTCTTTTAAAGAACAACAATATACATTGCTATCATGCTAAGTGATAGCAATGATCGTAGTGAAGATGATGAGCTATTCTGGCAAGTAGCCGCATCAACTAAACCAAAAAAGCGAAAGCAAAGTGAATCTCCAAAAATATTTTTGTATAAAAGACAAAATACCAACAATAATACTTCCACTACAACATCACTGGTACACAGAAGAATGTCAACAACAAACCTACAAGCTCTATTAAAGTCAAAATAAATTTTATAGTCTTAGCGTTGACGATGATTTTGAATCTGAAGAAACAACAAAAAGTAATGTTGTTAAGCCACCACCAATTTTCATACCAAATGTCTCCGACATTAGCGAAATGATAAAAAGTTTTTCAAAAATAAGTCCAGATCTGTCTTTGAATTATAAAACTCTTAGAGATGGTCAAATAAAATCTCAATCATTTGGCACTCCTGCACCTAAGCGTGGGCGTGCCGATTTGCATAAAACAATATATGAAAACGAATGCAAAACACCTCGCTTACCCAACATTGATTCTCCTTTTCGGCTTCTTAATCTGTTGGACTCTCGCTTTGATAAACAAGCTGATGCCTTAACTGCACTAATGAAGACACTCATATCCGAAAGTGAAAATCGAATTTTAAGTAAAATATAATTTTTCAAAAAGAAGTGTATTTGCATTTGATCCCAAACCTGTTACATTTATTTATTAATGTAACAGATCAATGTTTGCGGAGAAACCAAATTACTCGACGCTTTTCGATGGTTGGTTAAGCCATCTCTTCAGGAGGATTATCCCCAATTTAGACAGATCGAAAAACTCGCATTATTACTAAATTTACAAACATAACTATTAAGAATTATGTTTATAAACCAAAAGTAAAAGCGTAGATTATCGACTGAACAAAAACAAACATTTTTCAGTTTTCATCTACCTTCACTTCCCACATTCTTGCTGTAGCCGTCGGCTACTATATGCAGAATGCTGTGAAGAAGGGGGGGGGGGGGGGTAAGATGTTTTAAAATAAACAAGTTTATTTTAAAAATAAGCTGAATGCATGCAGTTTTATCAAAAAATAACAAAATAGTCGGGATGTAAATATTATTCAAAAAGAAGTGTATTTGCATTTGATCCCAAACCTGTTACATTTATTTATTAATGTAAAAACTCTCATTATTACTAAATTTACAAACATAACTATTAAGAATTATGTTTATAAACCAAAAGTAAAAGCGTAGATTATCGACTGAACAAAAACAAACATTTTTCAGTTTTCATCTACCTTCACTTCCCACATTCTTGCTGTAGCCGTCGGCTACTATATGCAGAATGCTGTGAAGAAGGGGGGGGGGGGGGGTAAGATGTTTTAAAATAAACAAGTTTATTTTAAAAATAAGCTGAATGCATGCAGTTTTATCAAAAAATAACAAAATAGTCAGGATGTAAATATTATTCAAAAAGAAGTGTATTTGCATTTGATCCCAAACCTGTTACATTTATTTATTAATGTAACAGATCAATTTATTGATAAAAAGCCAAAAAAATGTTTGCGGAGAAACCAAATTCCTCGACGCGTTTCGATGGTTGGTTAAGCCATCTCTTCAGGAGGATTATCCCCAATTTAGACAGATCGAAAAACTCGCATTATTACTAAATTTACAAACATAACTATTAAGAATTATGTTTATAAACCAAAAGTAAAAGCGTAGATTATCGACTGAACAAAAACAAACATTTTTCAGTTTTCATCTACCTTCACTTCCCACATTCTTGCTGTAGCCGTCGGCTACTATATGCAGAATGCTGTGAAGAAGGGGGGGGGGGGGTAAGATGTTTTAAAATAAACAAGTTTATTTTAAAAATAAGCTGAATGCATGCAGTTTTATCAAAAAATAACAAAATAGTCGGGATGTAAATATTATTCAAAAAGAAGTGTATTTGCATTTGATCCCAAACCTGTTACATTTATTTATTAATGTAACAGATCAATTTATTGATAAATCTACGCTTTTACTTTTGGTTTATAAACATAATTCTTAGTAGTTATGTTTGTAAATTTAGTAATAATGCGAGTTTTTCGATCTGTCTAAATTGGGGATAATCCTCCTGAAGAGATGGCTAAACCAACCATCGAAACGCGTCGAGGAATTTGGTTTCTCCGCAAACATTTTTTTTTGCTTTTTATCAATAAATTGATCTGTTACATTAATAAATAAATGTAACAGGTTTGGGATCAAATGCAAATACACTTCTTTTTGAATAATATTTACATCCCGACTATTTTGTTATTTTTTGGTAAAATATAATTAATTGAAAATAATATGAACGACTTGCGAAAAGATTTAATCGAAGTGGCATCAGAGTATCAAAACTTGAAACAGTATCGAATGAAATATCAGTACTAAAATCAGACATTACAGAACTAAAGTTGCAGAATCTTCGCCAGGAAAACTCTCTTGTAGCGTGCGACTTACGTGTAAATGGTATACCGTTCTTTGATAATGAAAATCTGCATAGTATTTTTGATGACATCTGTAGCTAGTTGAATATCAAAACACCGCCAATAAAAGCTATGTATCGTCTACAAAACAGGAACAACAAAAATAAAAATTTCTCTCCCGATGCAGTTATCATTGTAAAATTAATGTCACCGTACGTTAAAAATTTTATCCTTAAATCGATTGCTGGCTTTAGACATTCTAATCGCTGCCTTCTAATGCTCCAGCATATTGGTCTTAATTCGGATAATTCGGAGCATTATAAATCTCATAATCCTATCTATATTAATAACAATCTTACATCAAATAATTATAAAATTTTTACGTCAGCACTTCGTCTTAAAAAGAGCAATCACCTACAGTCGGTATTCACAATGCGTGGTTTAGTATACGTTAAAAATGTCAGCACTGAACAGCCGATTCGTATTGAATACATAGAACAGTTGAACGAGTTTTTTCTTTCTCCCACTGAATAATCACATATCATATTTTTTTATTCTTATATTTTTAAGTTCTAATTCTTATTCATACTTTTTAAAATTTATTTTATTTGATTTATAAATTCTCTTAAATTATTATTACATATTCCACATTGTTTAATTTATCACTTTTGCTGTGAAATAATTTTTAGCACTTTGCCTCCTATAATCAAACTTCAGCTGATATTACTCTTTAACATTGTTGTTCCTTGCTTTATTAAACTGTTTAATAATTTCACTGATCATGCAGGATAAGACAGATTTCGGTTCCAATGAAGGATCAATGTACATGTTACGAATTCTGTCTAAATTAAAAAAGGTATAAATATATGTCATATCAATGCACAAATTTTAATTAATATAGTTGACGAATTTAGACTTATGTTTGAAAATTCTAACGTAGATGCTATATGTGTTTCTGAAACGTGGCTTAATCCGGCAACCTCTGATAATGTAATTAATCTTTACGGTTACAAGACTTTCAGAGCTGATCGTAGGACACGTGGCAGTGGTGTTGCAATTTTTATAAAAAATAATATTAACAGCAATTTTATAACCTCTACCGTTTCAAATACTGATACAAGCACTGATAAAGTTGAATATCTGTTTGTGGAAATTGTTTCCCCAGGTCAAAAACTGTTTATTGGTTGCGAATATAGGCCCAATCATTATGTACCCACTGACACTTTTTTGAACAACCTTGAAGAACTCTTCCTCTTGTACTCGGATTGTGTTATTGCCGGAGATTTTAATTCGGACTTACAGAAACTACACTTTTAGATAATCTCTTCTCAATTGGAATTCATTCTGTTAATCGTTTACTTCCAACCCATTATACCACAACGTCAATACCCTTCTAGATTTAATCCTAGTTTGTGATACCTCTAAAGTCCGAGCTTATGATCAACTTTCAGCTCCTTGTTTTTCAAAACACGATTTAATCTATAGAGACTTTTTCATATCGTGATTTCCGTCACATCAATTTTGCAATGCTTGATGAATACTTCTCAGCTATCAATTTATTTTATATGACATCACCAAACGAGCAAACTTCTTTTCTTAAGAATAACATTTTCAATTTATATGAAATGTTTGTTCCACTTGAAACTAAAACTATAAAAGAAGGTACGAGACCCTGGTTTACTCCAGCCATTAGAAATTTAATTAAAAAAAGAGATGTAGCACATTCTCGCTGGAAACGCTTTAAAACTGCAACTCTTTACGACGAATTTCGAAAATTTAGAAGTGATGTAAATCGTGAAATAAAAAAAGCTAAGATACATTTCTATGCTGAACGATTTAAAACTGCCGTTGACAGTAATAAAACGTGTCAAACTATACGTGACATCGGGATTGACAACAAAAATAGGAACGCTGAGAACAATTTATCTGCCGATGAATATAATATCATCTTCACCTCTATACCTTCATCAAATGATGACTCGTTTACAAATAATTATATAAGTAAATTAGTAAATAACGAGTTAAACAATGAATTTTGCTTTCGCTGTGTTACCAATTATAAAGTTTTGGCCTGTTTAAGGTCCGTAAAGTCGAATGCAATCGGTTATGATAATGTCGACCCTCGTTTTGTTAAACTACTGTTACCAAAATTACTTCCTTTTCTAACATATATCTATAATTCTATATTTACCACCAACATCTATCCTATTAACTGGAAACATGCCAAAATTATTCGACCAATAGCTATTCTGCCATACTTTTCTAAAACTATGGAAAAGCTCATGTATCTCCAAATTAACGAATACATTAACAGATATAATTTGCTCACTCCGCACCAATCTGGTTTTCGAGCTAAGCATAGTTGTGTCACAGCCCTATCCTATTAACTGGAAACATGCCAAAATTATTCGACCAATAGCTATTCTGCCATACTTTTCTAAAACTATGGAAAAGCTCATGTATCTCCAAATTAACGAATACATTAACAGATATAATTTGCTCACTCCGCATTAATCTGGTTTTCGAGCTAAGCATAGTTGTGTCACAGCCCTATTAAGTCTGAATGAGGATAACAGACAGGACATTGATATGGGAAAGGTTAATATTTTAGTACTTCTTGACCACTCGACACTATTGATCATCATATTTTATATATTAAACTTCAAAAACTTTTTGGTTTTTCAGGAACTTCAAATGATCTCCTTAAATCATATCTCAGTAATCGTACCAATCGGTATTTGTCAATAGTTATTATTCATCTGCTATTCCTGTGTGTAAAGGTGTCCCCCAAGGATCAGTATTAAGACCTCTCTTGTTTTCGATGTATGTAAACGATCTTCCGCATGTGTTGACATACACAAAAATGTTTTTGTATGCAGATGATGTACAAATTTACATTGGCAATTTAATTCAACATATTTTGAAGCAAACATACTTAAAATAAACAAGGACCTAGATAATGTGCTTTCAGCTAAAAATTTAGGTGTTACTTTTAACAACAATTTGTATTGGTCTAATCACATTAGGAAGACTGCATCTGACATCTACTGGATGCTACGGGGATTATGGCCTAACCAATATTTTACGCCTATTACAATTAGGGTGCTAATTGCCAAGTCATATCTATTGCCACGGCTTTTATATGGTTGCGAGTTGTTTTCAAATTGTGACTCCAAAAGCAAAAGTCTACTACAAAGGATGTAGAACAATATTGTAAGATATGTATTTGGTCTACGAAAATACGGTAGAATATCGAATTTTTCAAGTAAACTATATAACATGACTCTTAAAAACCTTATGGATATGAAGGTTTTGCAAATGATACATAAAATAATATACGCGATCTAATAGAGGCAACTAAATAATTCCATTCCTTCACCGCAGCTTGGTATCGGAATATCAATTTTTTATTCATTCTGTGCGCCTTTGGAACCGACTTCCTAATAACATACAGACAAACAGAAATGTTAAAACGTTTAAAAATCAGCTACTTAACTATTTCACCAGCTTAAACTTTAATTAATTATTTCCTTTGATGAACTTTATTTTTTTTTTTCTATCGTAATTAAAGAGTGTTCTAAAAAAAATATGCATTTACTATTTTAGACAAAATTGATCCATAGTGCAAGAAATAATTTATTTTTTGATCAAGTTAGTTTCTATAGATATGTCAGATACTATTATTTTAGAAATTATTAATTTTCAATAGTTATTTCAATCAAAATGGACTGCGAAAAAAAAGTTCGTGAAAATATAATTAAAACTTTTGAAAAAAATCCGTCATGGACTTTTAAAAAAATAGCTAAAAATTTGAAAGTTGACCCTCGAACGGTTTTTAATGCCATCAGACGGTATAAGGAAAACCTGAGCATTGAAAGAAAACCAGGATCAGGGAGGAAAAAAGGTCCTACAGATATTGGTAAGGCAAAAGAAGTCGAGCGACTCTTTCGAAGAGCGCCTAACACTTCTTTAAGAAAAGCAGCTCGTACGGTGAAATGTTCTACGAATTTTGCACATAGAGTCAAAGCTTATGCTGGACTGAAGACATACAAAGTCCAAAACGTTCCAGATCGCAATGCTATAAAGAACTTAGAAGCAAAAAAACGAGCGAAAAAATTGAAGTCTGATTTTATAAAAAAATACACCTGTTGTGTGATGGATGATGAAACATACGTACTGGCAGACATTTCTCAACTTCCTGGTCAAGATTTTTATGTTGCTGATAAACGGGGTAATGTTCGGCAAGAGTTTCGCACAAAAAAACAAACAAAATTACCTAAGAAGTTTCTCGTGTGGCAAGCTATTTGCAGTTGTGGCAAAAGAAGTAAAGTATTTGTGGCATCTGGCACAATAAACACAGAAATTTATATAAAGGAGTGCTTACAAAAACGGTTGTTACCCTTTTTAAGATAGCACAGAGTGACTACATTTTTTTGGCCCGATTTGGCATCATGCCATTATGGAAAAAAGGCACTTGAGTGGTACTCAAAGAATAATGTCATTTTTGTACCACGAGAGGCAAATCCACCTAACTATCCAGAACTTCGGCCTGTGGAAAGGTATTGGGCTCTGGTAAAAAAGGAATTGAAGAACACAGGAAAGATTTCCAAGAACATGTCCGATTTTAAGCGCAGGTGGAACACATGCTCCAAAAAGGTATCAGAAGCAACTGTAAAATATTAAATGGGAGGGTTTCCGAAAAAAGTCGATAATTTTGCAAAACCCGAGTACTAAGTAAACATATTAATGATAAATGATTTTGTATAATATGTCATTATATTTGCGTATTTTGTAGAGTTTTTATATTAAAAGGTTTGATTTTTATTTAAGAAAATCCAACTACAAATTTTATTTAGAGCACTCTTTACTAAACTCTGCAATTAAATCTAAATATAGGAATATGGAATGCTAATGGGCTTTCTAACCATTTACAGGAAGTTGAATTATTTCTAAAATTACATCATATAGATATAATGTTAGTGTCAGAGACACATTTTACTAGTAAATCCTTTTTTAGAATAAGAGGATATTAATTCATAACAGCTAATCATCCAGATAATAGAGCTCATGCTGATGCAGCAATCTTAATAAAATCAACAATAAAATATGACATTTTGGACGAGGTTAAAGAATCATACCTTCAAGCTGCTTGTATCAAAGTCAAATGTGGTTTAAATAACATTTCCTTTTCTGCCATTTATTTTCCACCTAGATTTTCTGTCAAATGTCAGGAATTTTCTAATTATTTAGTCGCCTGGGGCTAAAATTTTTTGTAGCCGGAGAATTCAAAGCAAAACATCACTGGTGGGGATCGAGGCTAATTAATCCAAAAGGAAGTGAAGTTTACAAATGCATAGAACATAATAACTACTCTACATTGTCAACTGGAAATCCAACTCATTGGCCTACCGATCCATGAACAATTCCGGATTTATTAGACTTTGCCGTTTTCTCAGGAATATGTTGCCGACTTTTAGATATTTCTTTCAAAATTTAAACTATTGGGCCTCTATTAACATTGTACTGTCACATATCAACATAAAAAAATGTTAAGATATAAGATGGATTGGGCCTTGCAACCAAAATACGATATCCTTTTTAGGGATATTACAAATGTCATGCTCAAAAAAATGTCGACGAGTTGCTTTGTTATATGTGTATGGCAAATGTGCCCCAGGTGGGGTCCTTAGATATAAAGAACTATTTTTCATATAAGAAATAGATTTATTGATAAAAACTTAAAATATTTGTTCTCAATACTATATTGTTTATAAACTAATAAATAATTTCTTAAGATAACAAAAAGCTAAGGAAAATATTACAAAAATACTTGTAGCAAAATATTTTTTCAGGATCTGCTGAAACATGTGTGATGTTTTAAATATGAAAGCTACAGCAGTCAAAATTTGAGATATAGAATATCAATGATAAACGAATATAAAATCGATTACAGCATCAAGAACGATATGTTAGTTTTCAAGAAAACTAGTGGTGGCAAATGCCCCTATGGCAAATGGTCCCCCACCTACCTTACTTATTATTAATAAGTATAACTTTTTGACAATTGATTAAAAAAATACATTTTTTCGAAATTAGCACAAGGAAAGTCTATGCGACAACAAGCAATAGAATAAAATGTGGGTAAATCAACTATATCTACTGTTACCATATTTTTGAACGACAAAAAAAGACAAATACCCTTTTGTTGATTTACTAAATAATTCCAGTACAGTAATATCTCCCATAGGCGGACTCCGACCGTCGAGCCATTTTTGCCCGCCTAGGGGAGATGTCCGTCCGTTCCTTCTCTCCTAACATTTTAACGCAAAACAAAATTGTGAGCCTCTCTTTAGACAATTTAGCATCTGTAAATTTTCGGATTTAAGAGATAGTGTTCTGTTAGGCAATGCACGAACGAACAGACCACTTTCGCCAGCATTGTAAATATCCTCGGGCATGTACATATTGAGCATTGAAGTCTTTCTTTGAACTGCGTAACATTCTCTGGAATGATGTCTGCAGCTTCACCTGATATGCATATAAAAGCAACATAATGACGTTTACGCCATTTCTGAACCAAACCGTCTGATTCCCATTTATCAGTTATCACATAAACCAGAACATAAATTACACAAAACAATAAAAAGGGGACTCACCGCACTACGCAATGTTACATAATCTGATAGTTGAAAAATACACACTCAAAAAATCTCTTTGTAATATATTTCTAAAAATCTTCTCTACTTGCGCATATAATAAAAAGGGGATAAACCGAAATACAAAAAAGTGCTCAGCTTTGCCTTTTGTAATATTTGTCCGCCTATGGTAGATTTTTTTGGAAAAACCGGTGTCCGCGTCTGTCCAAGGGAGCGTCCGCCCAGGGGAGATGCGTTTGTTCTAAAAAATACAATCTGATTTATGGGACTTGGAAAATCGTTCGTCTAGCGGAGATGTCCACCTATAAGGGCTGTCCGCCAGTGAAGCTTTCACTGTTAATAAATTTGGCACAATTTCTTCAACATATCGGGTGGTATATTTTATATTGAATTTCACTAAACGAGCCATGAACTATTTGCGAATATGTTTTTGAAATGCTAATGGCATTCGCCAACATAAAAACAAGATTGAATACTTTCTAAACGATAAGGAGATTGATATTATGTTGATTTCGGTAACTCATTTAACGGCAAATAATATATTTAAAATTAATGGATATGCATTTTATGATACTGAGGATCCTAGAGGTAGAGCATGTGGCAGGCACTAGTTATACTGTGACTGTTGTGAAGATTATATTCAAGCAACCACAATCTGTCTCAAAGACCTTTGTCGCAACATTGTGATTTCATTAATATATTCTCCGCCAAGATTTTAAATTACAGAAGATCAATACATTTAATTTTACAAATCATTGGGACCACATTTCCTTGCAGCCGGCGCACACTGATTCGCTCCATTGAAAAAACTCCTTTTTCTAATTTTGCGAATTTATTAACAATATGCCCACCATATTAAAGCTAAGATATTCAGGATTCCAGATATGCCTTTTTAATAAGATCGGTCTACTTCAAGTGAAACGCCGTTAAATTTACAGTATTTTTTAAATTTTGTAGGATTTTTTTATTTAGGTTTGGAAAAAGGATCGTAAAAATTATATTTTTGATTGGAATATAATTTGGTTAATAATACGACGTAAAAATATTTACAGTGCAAAGAAAAACATGGCAAATAAATATAAAATATGGCAAATTTAAATTTTTTTCGAAAAATTGTTAAATTAAATAGACTTGGAAAAGTATGTAAAACAAGATCCGTTTAACATCTAAGGATATATTTTGAAATGTTGTCTTCATAGCGCATATAGAATACTAAGAATTAAAACACCGTTTTATGAGTTATGCCCTTTTTAAAAAATGTTTATTTTAGATTTTTTTTAATGATTTTGCTAAAGTATATGTTATCAAGATGCATTCAAACATGGAGTCCCTTCATAAAATAATTAGGAGAAGCAGACTAGAATTTACTCGTAAAAAAGTTAGAAAATTGTAGACTTGATGACAAAACTTTTAATTTCGTTTGATCCACCAGTAACGTTTAATAATCTGTAAGGATTCATATTCATAGACTAAATAAATAAATAAAAAAATAAATAGTTAAGCAACAAATCAAACAATACCTTTCGCGACTATATATTAGAAAATGAAGAAGCGAAAGAAGTATTTCGCCCATATGTCCTTTATGGGCATACGGGCTTGGTCATATGGGTTTGCTCGAAATTTGATCAGAAACACTCAAGAAATAATTTTTGCATTAAAAGATTTTGTTTAATTCAGCACATAATGCCAACACTAGAAATATGAAAAATCCAATGTATTTATGTAATACTTACACTAGTAATACGAAATCCTCGAAATAAATAAAAAATGTCTATGTTTATAAAATAAAAAATGTATTATGGGCGATTTTTGGAAATTATACTGATCCCGAATTTTTTCAAATTTTATTTTATATTTTTTCTAGCTGGGCTAAAGTCTATTCATGCTGTAAATTTATTCCTTCTAGTTTTTTTGCAATTTTACTATGATCTCAAATCAATGACTTCAATGCTAAGCACATATTCAGGGGGTCGAGACTGATTACTCCAAAAGGTCGAAACTGATTACTCTAAAAGGTCGTGTCTTGTTCAACACAATTTAAAAAAAAATTTAGATGTGATATCAACCGGGCAACCCACTTACTGGCTCAGCCACCCAAACAAAATCCCGGATGTTATCGATTTCGGACTTACGAAAACCATTCGTAGAGAAATTATTAAAGCTGAATCTTCATTGGATTTGTCCTCAGACCATTCGCCTACCATTATAACCCTTTCAATATCCAAAGGAATTCCGTCCCCACATAAAAATATATCGTTAGTAAGCACCTAAGTAAATTGGCTAAAATTTAAGAAATATCTTAAATAATACACCTCTATGTATACCGGAAGACATCGATTTCTCTATAAGAGATTTCGAAAACATAATAAAATTGGCTACTTGCTGAACTAGCCCCTACACAACATGATATCTTACCCCACTTACAACATTGTGAATTTTCCCCCATTATCATGCAACACTACCCCCCAGGAAACATGCTGCATTTTGCTCCATCCAACATGCTGCACTCCACTCGACAACAGCCTACTTTATCCCCCCGTCCATGTGCAAAATAACCAACCCCACATTAGACACCCCCCGAATAAGTCCTTCGTTTTTACCCCATCAACAGGCAACTATAACACATCAGCAACAAACACCATTATACCCTTCGCATCATGCTGCACTAACCTCCTAAAGCATGCTGCATTTTCCTCTTTACAACATGTTGTCTCAACACCACCCCCCAAAATAAGTCATAAAATACTAAAAGAGTTACCACTTGTAGCAATAAAAACAATTCAATTTATTTTTAACGCTCCTTTTAATTCTTAATCTTTTTATAACACAATTTCCTTTAGATTGATATATTGTAAGTCTATAAGTGATTTATGAGTCGTAGTTGCCCTGCTTTGGGGCCCGATTGTGCCGCCCCAGTACAATGTAAGCTAGGTTCAAAACTTAAGCTCCCCAGCACTTCTGCTATATCCACATACATTTTTTTTTAATCCGCCCAAGGGTTTAGAAGTTACAGAATTATTTCCATTCCATTTTTAAACCACCCCACTGTGCAATTGAACAAGCTCATTGAATCGTTACCGCAATACGAACGGCTTTTAAAGGAAAGAATTACTGCTCTGCTCTTTTCATTGATGTATCCCAGGCATTTGATAAAGTATGGCATGACGTTTTAATTCATAAATTGAAAAAATTTCTGTGGCAATATGGAAGAACAGCTTAAGTCGAAAATTTTAGTTTTGTGATATCAATCAATCAATTTGAGATATCAATTTTATGTAATTTTTTTTCTGCTTGATTTCTGCGAATAATTTATGAATTAATATATTGGTTACATGTTTATTAGAGAAGAAGGATGAACATAGAAAAAAATATATTGTTGAATTCAGAAGATTTACATTTTTCTACTTAATCTCTTTTTCAAAACTGAAATTTGCGTTGAACTGGACCTTAAGTAACTTTATGCGGTTCTGTTTAAATATAAAGTATATATTGTGTAGTTTCATGTAAACATAAGTTGTTTGAAAATAATGACTTATTTTTTTTGAGGTCAACACTTATACAGCTTAGGTGAAGTTAAGCGAAATCGTAATATGATTAAAGAAAAATATGAATATGTATAGAAAAATATGTGTACATATATTTTGATCAATGCATTATTGATTCAAAAAACTTAAGCTAAAAAGTGAACGTAAATAACATTGAAAAAAAATCCGAATTTTTTAAAACGGACTAAACACATCTAACCGCCTTTGCTTCTGTAATGCAATAAACGCCTTAACTTAATTCTGTCTTATGTCGACTTAAGCTACTATTCCACATTGTCACAGATATGTAAGCGTCTAGATAGCTATCTGACCAAACGCAAGTTTATACTTAAAGAAGATTTCTTAAGCACTAAAAGCCGCCGTATCCCAAGGTAGTATATTAGGTCCAATCTTATATGTAATATACACCTCTGATGTGCCCACAAACATAAATACAACAAGTAAGAGTGCTATGTTCGGCTATGTCGAATCTTAAATACCTTTCACCAATGTTGTTACAAAAGTAAAGTACAGAGTGGAAAGAGCTTTTGGTCAATTACAAGTATGTTTGTTTCTGAAGACTGATTTAGGTGAATATTACAAAAATACTTATATATGTATATTGATTTTCTAATCTGAAAAAGTTTCAAATCTCGATAATTAACACGGCTTTTAAATGTATGTATGTCGTCATACATTAATTTTTAGCCGATATATAAATAATACTTTAATTAGTGAATAACCTTGTTTTATATTAGGTCTAAAACATTTTGGAGGTAGATTGAAATACAAACAATTTCATAAATTACACAACATTGTAACATTTTGCACCTTGAGAGAATAATGAGAATATTTAGCGGACCTATTAAGATTAGACTTATGGCAACAACAGTTTCGTAAAATATGAATAAAGGTCGTCATAATGTGCAAAAGTCACTTATTTAAGACATATTTCGGTATGCTAAAATCAAGTTTGATGAGCTTCTAGATGGCATACCGACATAACTTATGTGTATAGGTCAGCCTTACTCAGCCTTTGCACTCAGGAGCCGAGTACTAATCGGCTTTTTAACATATATTCACAGACATAATACGAACTGTAATCAAATTCCAATAAGTGAGAAAGGAAAACAATAATATTTTACTTAGTCTCTTTGCTGCTTTCAATGAAGGAGGTTGATGTCGCTCAGATTTCTTAAATATAACAACAAACACACATGAAATTATTCAGCTTGATTTGCCAATGCTAAAATTTCTGTGTATTCATATCATTGTTTTACTTTTAACGCATTTTTTGTTCGATTTACATTTCATCGGTAACGCTGCATAAGGTTATTTTTACACTAACACATGTAAAACCACAAACACATAATTATTTTAAGTTGTTCTCCCGTTTAGTACCCCTGGTATAGGTATTAGATGTTAAAAGTGTTCTACGAAGTACACTATTAAATTGCAACATACAATATTCTTCTTCTGTTATCCTTGACTCCCAGTGGAGCATAGGGCCTCAAAATTGCAACATACAATATTGAATTTCATCAAAATCGGTAGATCAATAACTGAGATATCGCCAAAGCAGAAGATATCGATGTAAGCAAATTGACATATTTTAAAATAAAATTAAAAAAAAAACAATATTTTTGTTAGTAAATACTCCATTGCAGCATGCTATTAAATTTCATCAAAATCGGTCTATAAGCACCAGAGATATCGCCATAATTAAAAATTCGATGAGAATTAAAAAAAAAAATTAGAAAACTGTATTTAAAAAAAAAAACATAATTTCGTCAAAAAACTGTGTCTTTTTAAAAAAAGTTTTTTTTTAACTGTATATTACATTTTAGGAAATCATTCAACGCAGCACACTATTGATTTTCATCAAAATTTTTAAAATTTTAAAAAAAGTATTAAAAAAATTATATATCAGATTTTAGAAAATACTCCAACGCAACATGATATTAAATTTTATCAAAATCGGTCCATCGTCAAAATTCGATGAGAATTAAAAAAAAAATAAAAAACTGTGTTTAAAAAAAATTTAATTCGTCATCGAAGTTTAGTATTTTAGCGATAACTCGGGTGTTTATGGACCGATTTTAATGAAATTAAATAGAGTGCTGCGGAGGAAATTTCCTAAAATCTAATGTATAATTCGTCCGGGTACACTCCACAAACTTGATTTCAACAGACAGACAGCTAAATCGACTCTCCTGGATTCGATTCTGAGTCGATCGGTATAATTTTTATGGGGTCTAAGACGAATGATGAAAAAATTACAAACTAAATGACAAACCTATAATACCCTTTCACCCATTGGTGAAGGGTATAATAACATCCACATTTGTAGATGATACTGCTATTTTGAGTACTCATTAAAATCCTTTAGAATCATCTCGGCGTATACAGAACCATATATCTCATTTAGAAGAATGGCTGAAACAGTGGAAATTGGCTGAAACAGTGAAAAATTAAAGTAAATGAAACGTGCCCACCAGTTAAAATTATTAACCAAATTATTGCCTACCTAACAGAAGTGAAATACCTTGGAATTCACAAACGCAAACAGCAATTTGGTGTTACGAAATTCAGTTGTGGGGTACTGCCTCTGAGTCAAATATTGAGAAAAAACAAAGGCGACAAAACAAACTTTTCAGAATAATTACTGGCGGACCGTGGTATATTAAGAACTCTAATTTACACAAAGACCTTGAAATCCCATTAGTTAAAACTGAAATAGCAAAGCGTGTTGTGAATTATGTTAATAAATTAGCATGTCATCCTAACCCACTTGCTCGAAACATACTAAATGGTTGCGGTCATGTCCGTCTCAGAACGAGGGATACTAGCGACCTTTACAGCAGATATTGAAAACGGATTATTGGAGTAGAAGGGAATAATACTACTGAAGTAAAAGATTATGTGGTTCATAAATGGACTTTCATGATTAATTTATTTTAGATTTAAGAATAGTTAACTTATTGTTAGTTCATTAGGAAATGAACATTCAATAAATAAAAAAAGACGAAGAAAAAAATCAGGGCGTCAACCTTTGCGGTCTTTTTCATTAAGCCTTTACATAACCTTACAAAAATAGTCTTAAGGCATTAATTTTTACGTTTGGGCATTTTATCGGAATGTATTGCATTTCTATACGCTGATCACAGTTATGCGATAAAACAAGTATTAAAGTTTTATTGTTGGTCAATCCTAGGGTAGCCATAATTACATTGATGAAAAAAAAAAGAAGTACAATCGAGTAAAAAAAGTATACTGAAATTCGTGGTATATTAACAAAAAACTAACAATTTATTTCATAGAACTTTTATAAATAAGATAAGTTTTACAAATGAGGTCATTTATACAACTTAAAATATTTGATGTATAAAAAATTTAGTTCGTTTCTTTTCATGTTAAAGTAGACATGATCACAGTATTTTATTTCTTGGAAAAATTAAAATTAAGAGACTTAAAGTTGAAGCAGATTTTTTTTTTTTTTGTATTGGACCAACACTCTGGGGATGACCCCTACGTATACATATGCATTGTGATGGAACTAGGAAAAAAGGTTGTGGGAAGGAGGATAGAAGGAGTAGTGTTTGTGGATATTCGATTTGAACCTTTGGATATCATAATTTGAGGGGAAGACTGATGCAGGAAGTTTATCCCACATTCGTGCTGTACGGCTAAAAAACGAGTTTTCTCTATAGTGCGTCGTGCGATCCACTGGAAAATCGACTACAAAGGGATGAGCCCTTGTTGAATTGCGTGTGCTACGAAGAAATGTACGGGTTTCTGGAACAAGATCCCTAATTTCGTTTGAACACATGCCATTGTAGTAGCGATAGAACAGTGAAACGCAACCCACATTACGACGATGCTCCAATGAGGCAATAGAATTGGCTACCCTACTGTCACCGATAAGCACCTTCGCCCTCTCTTGTACACGGTCGAGAAGCTCCAAAAGAGACTTTGAAGCACCGGCCCATACATGAGAGTTGTATTCCATTTTCGGTCGGATATAAGTGGTATAGATATTAAGGAGATCAGTTGGAGTGAAGTATGTCTTACATCGCTTAAGAAAGCCGAGACACTTGAATGCTTCTTTTGATACTTGAAAAACATGATTAGTCCAACGGACATCACACTAAATTTTCATGCCTAGAACATCAAGAGTTTCTGATTCCTCAATATTTATACCACCCATAATTACAGATGATGCAACATTGTTCATAACACGTTTGTGTGTTAACACACAACATTGGGTCTTTCGAGCATTAAAATCGACCCTATTAGAACGACCCCAATTGGATATTGTAGAAAGGTCAGAATTTAGCGTATCATTCATGGTTTGCCTCTTGGAATTGATATCCAACATGCTTGGCCTATAGTTGAATGAATACGAATGACAGATGTTGCTATCATCTGCAAAAGAGTAGATAGGGTTGGAAGATTGACATAGAAGGTCATTTAGAAAAATAAGAAATAGAGTAGGAGAAAGAACGGAGCCTTGTGGTACCCCCGAATTAATCTTGAACTCGTCGGACGATATCCCATCTATAACAACTCTTATAGTGCGATCTCTGAGAAAGCTCGATATAAACCGAGAGAAATTGTTACCTACACCAAAAGCAACAAGTTTTGCTAGAAGTGCTCCATGCCACACTCTATCAAACGCCTTAGAAATATCAAGAGCTATAACTTTACTTTCGCCAAAACGGTGAATAGAACGGCACCATTTTTCCGACAAAAAGGCTAATACATCACCCGTAGAGCGGCCCCTACGAAATCCATACTGCCGGTCGTTTAGTAGGTTATTTGACTCCAAATATTTGACAAGATGATAGTTTACCATACTTTCCATCACTTTGGAAACCGCGGAACAAATTGCTATTGGGTGGTAATTTTCGGGGTTGCTAGCCTCACCTTTTTTGGGGATTGGCGTTACATTAGCAACCTTCCAACACATAGGAAACACACCGGCATGGTATATGGTGCTAAAAGGGTTGGCTAATGGACGAGCTAACGTCGAAGAGCACTGCTTCAAGACCAGTGCTGGTATGCCATCCGGCCCAGGAGACTTATTTATGTTAAGATCCGCTAAAACCCTTTTAACAGCACGTGATCGAAAGAATATGCTAGGCATAGTTACTGGTACTCTTTCGATCACGGGCAGTGGTTGATTGCTTTCCGGCAAGTGTGAATTGCTTGCAAATAATTCAGCCATAAGGTTTGCTTTATCAACCGGGTTAGTGAATGACTGATCATCCTTTAAAAGAGTTCTAATTGATGAACTAGCATTATTCCTTACTCTTTTAACGAATGACCAGAAGCTCTTACTGCCCTTAGGGGCAGCCTCCCTAGATCTGACAGCAGTTTTACATGTCTGATTAAACCACGTTTTGTGACGTGGCTTAATCGAAGACTTTTTTGTTGGTATGAAAGTATTCATCCCCAACTTAATAATATTTTCCACCATTTTCGCCATGGCATTGACATCACTGTCTAGGAAACACAGTTTCCAATTAAAATGCCGAAGGAAATCGTTGAGCTCTGCGCAACGTGCCTTCCCGTAGATAAACATTTTACGTTTCGTAGCTGTTGGTGAAACGTTACGAAGTTTAGAGAACGGAAAGACGGCGGAAATGGTGCAGTGATCGGAGTTACCGAGAGGTGCAAGGACATCTACTTCGTACTTTTCAGGGTGCGAAGTAAGAAAAAGATCGAGTGTATTATGCTGGTGCCCTGGGACACATGCGATATGTGTCGCATCTTTCACTAATTGCGCAAGATGGTTGTGCGCGGCGAACAACTCAACATATTGTCCCTCTGGAGTTGTGTGGCCTGAATGGGGAAGCCAAGAAGAGTTGTGAACATTGAAATCGCCAGCAACAACGATTTCACTGCTCGGGCAACTCTCGAAGATATTTGTAATGGAGTCAGAAAGGGTGTCGAAGCCGGAAAATGTTGCATCCCTTCCTGCGTTTGGGCTCCTGTAAAGGAATCCGAAGTGCAACAAGTGCTTCCTGATTGTGAATTTAACCCAAAGGCAGCTAAATTCAACATCATACGTGCTCAAAGGTTGCTGGCACTGGAAGGCAACTCCATCACGAATGTACATGACAAGACCCCGATGGAAATTAAAAAGCGATAGGAGGTGATACCCAGGGATATGAAAATCCTGTGGATCAGCATTTTCAGATACCTGGGTTTCACATAAGGCGAAAACATCCGGCCTATGAAAACAAATGTGTGCATACACCGAAAAAAAATTCGTTCTTATCCCACGAATATTGCAGAAATCTATTCTAAAATAACCCGCCATTTAAATATCCAAAGCTTCAAAAAGATTACACAGGTCAACAGCAAAAATGTGCTCGAGTAACCACTATATACATTTGATGTATCATGGCTACCTTAGTACAAAAATGGTAAAATTTTTAAATTCTATGGCAAGATTTTTTTTTAATTTTTTTTTTAAATTGCAATTTTTTTTAGGCGTTTCTTCAAATAATTAATGATAACTCAAAAACTACTAGTCCGATATTATTAAAATAAAATCAGAAAAATTAAGATTTACATAG
Organism: Stomorhina lunata; assembly: GCA_933228675.1. Lineage (NCBI taxonomy): Eukaryota > Metazoa > Arthropoda > Insecta > Diptera > Rhiniidae > Stomorhina > Stomorhina lunata. Next base: position 84,358,109 of record OW121742.1, read on the forward strand.
CCTTTAATTCGTCTATATATCGTGTATCAATCGGATCAATTAAGATTTACATAGCCTTTAATTCGTCTATATATCGTGTATCAATCGGATCAATAGTATCGGAGTTATAATAAAAAACTTATGAAAAAAATATATTTTTTACGTAAAAATGGCAAAAATTTTCGTTTTAAAAAAATCATGAAAAATCGAAAACGGCAAAAAACTTCCAGATTTATTATTTTATCGCATAGCGACATATAATAGCAACAAAATGAGATATCGATTATAAAAATCGATTGATTTTTTTCGAATTTATTCACAATTTAGTGAATTCGCTCAATTTCACAAAATTTTAGTTTTTTGCTTGATATATGAAAATGTATGTATGAAAAAAATAAATTTTCCAATTTCAAGGGGTGCATGTCGGATTATTGTGAGATTTGGTGAGAAACTTCCACCCACAAAATTTTAGTCAAATTGGACAATGTTAACACGTAGCGCATAGGCCCCAAATCTGAAAAATAGCGTTTAAATCGAAAAAAATTGACAAATTTTCAGTGTTTGCAAAATTAAAGCTATTTATTTCCCCTTTTGCAAAAAAGTGGATCCTGGTCCTTAGGGCAAGCACAATGAGATTTCCAATAAGCTACATATCTTTAAAATCGGTTAAACAGTTTTCGAGTTACTTCAATTTGCACTGGCCATTACATGTCCTTGAGGACTTGCCGAAGGCAATTGACCAAAAAATGTGACTACGTCAAATCGATGAAATAGATCGAAAATGTACTTCATTGTTTTATTCATGTATTTTATTTTTTAAATTTATTACAACATATAAGCTGTGTTCCAGAACTACCAATACTATACAATATTGTACAATTTTTAACCAGCAATTACAATTAAGTCATTTTTTTTCAGTACAGGAACACTTTCCTGTAGTTTCTGATTAAAACTTGTACAATATTGTACAGTATTGGTAGTTCTGGAACACAGCTATAATATAAGGAAATAAATATTAAAATCTGCCATCATGTGTGCATCCCAGCGACCTTGGTATCTTTCCTCCATTGTCCGAATATCTTGGTGAAATCGTTCGCCCTGTTCCTCACTTAAGTCTCCTAGATTTTCAGGAAAACGATCTAAGTGACTGTGAAGGTAATGTAACTTGATGCTCATGTTGCATCCAAGATTCTGGAAGTAAGTTAACATCTCTTCAACGTGCGCAACATAATCATTATCCTTGTTATTTCCTAAGAAATGTTGAATAACCCATACAAACGAATCACATGAATTTTTCTCAATTTCTGACATTGAACTGAGAAAATCGGTATCTTTGAATTTGCGAATTTGTGGGCCGCCAAATATTCCCGCTCTCAGCCTTCTAAGTGACTGTGAAGGTAATGTAACTTGATGCTCATGTTGCATCCAAGATTCTGGAAGTAAGTTAACATCTCTTCAACGTGCGCAACATAATCATTATCCTTGTTATTTCCTAAGAAATGTTGAATAACCCATACAAACGAATCACATGAATTTTTCTCAATTTCTGACATTGAACTGAGAAAATCGGTATCTATGAATTTGCGAATTTGTGGGCCGCCAAATATTCCCGCTCTCAGCCTTCAATACTATATTTCCACAGTAACACGTGTCCCACAGAAATACGTGTTTTGCCCAAAACAGTATTTCGCGTACTTGTTTTGTCATACATTTCTCATTCATCCAAAACACTTTGGCAGTACCTGGATATTGTATAGTGGTTTCAAAAGCATCGAATTTTTTTATTTTGTTGCGTTGTGTAATAGGAAGATATCCGTCAATTTTAGCGAAATTTTATATAAAAAAAATTTTAAATAAACAATTTTAAGCTAAGTAAAATGTTTTTGTAAATTGTCTTCGGCAAGTCCTCAAGGACATGTAATGGCCAGTGAAAATTGTAATAACTCGAAAACTGTTTAACCGATTTTAAAGGCATGTAACTTATTGGAAAAATCATTGCCTTTGCACTAAGAACTAGAATCCACTTTTTTGCAAAAGGGGGAATAAATAGCTTTAATTTTGCAAAAACTGAAAATTTGTCAATTTGTTTCGATTTAAACGCTATTTTTCAGATTTGGGGCCTATGCGCTACGTGTTAACGTTGTCCAATTCGACTAAAATTTTGTGGGTGGAAGTTTCTCACCAAATCTCACAATAATCCTACATGCACCCCTTGAAATTTGAAAATTTATTTTTTTCATACATTTGAAAACCCGCTATAATGCGTATATCAAGCAAAAAACTAAAATTCTGTGAAAATGAGCGAATTCACTAAATTGTGAAGAAATTCGAAAAAAATCAATCGATTTTTATGGTCGATATCTCATTTTGTTGCTATTATATGTCGCTATGCGATAAAATAATAAATCTGGAAGTTTTTTGCCGTTTTCGATTTTTCATGATTTTTTTAAAACGAAAATTTTTGCCATTTTTATATAAAAAATATATTTTTTTCTTAAGTTTTTTATTATAACTCCTATTTTATTGATCCGATTGAAACGCGATATATAGACGAATTAAAGGCTATGTAAATCTTAATTTTTCTGATTCTATTTTAATAATATCGGACTAGTAGTTTTTGAGTTATCATTAATTATTTGAAGAAACGTCTAAAAAAAATTGCAATTTAAAAAAAAAAAAAATTTTTAAAATCTTGCCATAGAATTTTAAAATTTTACCATTTTTGTACAAAGGTAGTCATGATACATCAAAATTGTATAGTGGTTTTAAGAGCACATGAAATTTTTTTTATTTTGTTGTGTTATCTATTTAAGAGTACAAATAACAATGGAATTAATTGTTGTTAATTGTAATTGTTTTGTAATCAGTGTATATACCTTCATTACTCAACAATTTAAAAACAATTAATACAGAGTTACTTGTACCTTAAACGAAAAAAAGGGACTGGGAAGGTTAACACAATGATTGCAAAAGAGGACATGAAAGAGAAAGTGGTGAAATTTAAGCTGAATTGATCTCAGCGTATGATGTTAATTGTTGTTTTTTGGTTTTTGTTTTATTTGAAGATTTGTTATTGTTTGTTTAAATAATATTTCGAAATATTCTGTAGATTTGGGTGTTGTTGTAATTTATTTATTGTGTTTGTTGTAGTCAAAAACTGGTTTGTAAATTTGGATGTTGTTTATGTGTTTGATTTGATTTTATTTTCGCACTGGAGTTTTAATTATTTTATTTATTTATTTAAATTTATTATTATTTTAAGTTTCTTTTAGCACAATTTTCTTTAAAAAATTTAATTTTCTTTATGTTAAATATTTTTTGTTTTATTTTTTTTTTAACACAGAACGCGGACGTATTACACATGGACAGACACGCGACATGTAAAAAACGCGTATGGACAGGACGGACGTCGAAACAATACTCGATTATTAAAAGTCACCTTGCAAATTTCAATTAGAAACTTATTTCTTTCTTTTCACCAGAATGTGGTATCGAAAATATAAACTGACAAACTTTTTTTCAAATTTTATAAGATAACTTACTTACTTACTTACTTACTTACTTACTTAAATGGCCTGTAATTACCACCTGTTTAGGTCAAAGGCCGAGCATATTTTGGAATTCCATGCACCTCTATCTTGTGCGCATATTCTCCAATTTCGTATACCAAGTTCCAAAAGATTTTCTTCTACTTGGTCTTTCCATCGAAGTTTTGGACGCCCTCTTCTACGCGTTCCCTCAGGATCATTATCGAAGACTTTTCTTGCCGGAGTATTTTCATCCATTCGCACAACATGTCCTAGCCAACGCAGACTCTGTTGCTTAATGCGTTTTACTATGTCGATGTCAGCGTATAACTCATACAGCTAATGGTTCATTCGATGTCGATACTCATTGTTGACGCAGACTGGTCCAAAGATTCTTCGTAGAATTTTCCTCTCAAATACTTCAAGGATAGCTTCGTCTGTCTGTGCAAGTGCCCATGATTCAGCACCATACAATAACACGGGTAGTATGAGCGTTTTATAGAGCGTGATTTTAGTTCTTACAGAGAGGACTTTATTTCTTAGCTGCTTGCTTAGTCCAAAATAGCATCGATTGGCAAGTATGATTCTACGTTTGATTTCAAAGCTTATATCGTTGTTGATGTTCACAGCGGTACCAAGGTATACAAATTCTTTTACAACCTCGAAGCTATAGTTCTCAACGGACACATGTGATCCAATTCTAGTGGTCTGTCTGCCTGTAGAAACCATCAGTTTTGTTTTTGATTCATTTACAGCTAGACCCATTTTGTTTGATTCCTTCTCGATATTGGAAAAGGCGGCAGTTACCTCGCGTAGAGTGCGTCCTATAATATCAATGTCATCGGCAAACGCGAGTAGCATATGTTTTCTATTGAAAATTGTTCCTCTTGTATTAACCGCTGCATCTCACAAGATTTTCTCTAACACAATATTGAAGAGGTCACATGATAAACTGTCACCTTGCCTGAATCCCCGTTTAGTTATGAAGGACTCTGATAGGTTCTTACCTATCAGAACAGATGATTTTGTATTAGTTAGTGTCATCCTGCATAACTTTATTAGCTTCGTAGGGATGCCGAACTCACCCATTGCTTCAAACACCTTCTTCCGTATCGGGCTGTCAAAAGCAGCTTTGTAGTCAACAAAGAGATGATACGTATCGATATGTTTCTCCTGGGTCTTCTCTAGGATTTGACGTAGAATAAAGATCTGGTCAGTGGTTTACCTGGTCTAAAGCCACATTGGTATGTCCAAATTATTTCGTTTACTTTGGGCTTTAGCCTTTCACACAGTATGGTCGATAAAGTCTTATATGCAATTGAGAGGAGGCTTATCCCTCTATAATTTGCACATACAGTTTTATCTCCTTTTTTGTGGACTGGACAAAGGACAGTGAGATTCCAATCGTCCGGCATGCGTTCTTCTGACCATATGTATTCTAGGAGCCGGGACATATACTTTATTAGCTCATCACCTCCAGCCTTAAAAAGCTCTGCTGGCAAACCATCGGCACCAGCAGCTTTATTGTTTTTTAATCGCGCTATTGCAGTCCTAACCTCGTTCAGGTTGGGTGGTGGACATATAACGCCGTCATCGTTGATTTGTTCAGGCGTGTCATCTTGGTCGCTTTCATTTGCAACCAACAACTTGCAAAAGTACTCCTTCCACAGTTTCAATACGCTTTCTGTATCTGTGACCAGATTTCCTTGGTCGTCCTTACAGGAAAGGATACAGTTGCTATAACCATCCGTCTGATGCTTAATTTTTTGGTAAAATTTACGGATTTCATTTTGTGTCCTATACAACTCAATCTCCTCAAACACACGTCTCTCCATATCTTTCTTTTTTTGCGGAATAATTTCTTCCCTCTTTTTCTCCCGATATCTTTCTAAACATTCACGAGTAGCTGCCGACTGCAGAGTTGCCCTGTAGGCCGCATTTTTCTCAGCAGTGGCGTTGCGGCACTCCTCGTCGTACCAAGAGTTTTTAGCATGAGGGCTTTGGTACCCTATTGCCGATTTTGCAGCAGACTTCATGGAGTTGGCAATATGTTGCCATAGCGTGTATATATCGTTTGAGCCAGAGTTATTCTCTCTTAGCAATTGAGTTGTCCTTTTGGTGTAATCAGTGGCAATTTGCTGAGATTTTAATTTCTTTACGTCATACTTCTTTTGCGCTTCTGCCTGTACGCTCCTCGACACACTTAGACGTGTTCTCACCTTGGCAACAACAAGGTAGTGATCGGAGTCTATGTTAGCTCCTCGCATGGAACGCACATCTAACACACTTGATGAGTGTCTTCCATCAACTAAAATATGGTCTATTTGATTTTTCGTTAGTTGATCAGGAGACACCCATGTAGCCTTGTGTATATTGAGGTGTGGAAATCTGGTGCTGCTCACGACCATATTGCGAGCAGCCGCAAAGGAGATTAATCTCATACCATTGTCAGTGGTTACGCTGTGTAGACTAAATTTACCAACAGTAGGCTCAAAACAACTTTCATGCCCTAACTTTGCGTTAAAATCACCCAGTATTATCTTAACGTCGTGATTAGGGCAGCTATCGTAAACTTCCTCAAGTTGTTCATAAAAGGCTTCCTTTACATCATCATCTTTCTCCTGTGTTGGAGCGTGAGCCTTTCACTTACTGGTGTGAACCTGGAAACAAGATTTCGCAATCTTTTGTTAACCATAAAACCGCAACCAAACTCGTGCTTACTCTCATGGCAGCTGTAATACAGGTCACCTTTTGATGTTTTGGCGACACCGTTGCCGTTCCATCTTATTTCCTGGAGAGCAGTCGCATCACATTTATATTCATCGAGAACATCCATCAAGATAAACTATTTAAAAATTCCTTCCGTTCTCTTCTACAGTCTTTTCTTTAGAAACGGGTTCAGAAAAAAATTAAAAAAACGAAAAACTTCAATAATAAGACCATTAATTGCATCAAAATTTTATAGAAAATATAAAAAATTAGAAAAAAAAGTACAAATCGAAGTTCAAAACGAAAAAACGTACATTTGCGTACTTCTTCGCGGTCAATGCAGAAAACAGTACATTTGTTAAAAAAAACGCGTACTGCTGAAAGCAGTAAGTCTGGCAAGCCCTAACAATTCAGACCTATTGTAAGTTGAAATAGGGTCCAAAAAATGTTTTTTTTTTTCAATTTCGGACAATTTCAATAGTGATGGTCGAAGTATCAAAGTAAATATTTGCACAAATTAATCAAATTACTTTGATTATAAACGGACGGGCATCTACCCAAAAAGTGATTATGAGTCGATCAGTATAGATAAAGGTGATTCTCAAACTAATATTTTTATAGTGGTGAATAACTAAACAGAAACAAATAATTATTAGGCTTCGTATGAGAGAAATTTTTGCCTTTTGATTTTTGGATATCATTCGTTTTTAAAGGTTTTACACGAGATAAAAACAATGGCCTATTTTCCCCCGAATTGCAAGTTTTTTCCCTGCCTTTTTTAAGACAAAAGCTCTGTTTTTGAACATCATTTTCTTCTGCGCAGAAATAGCTTAAAATAGCTGATTTATTTTCTCATAATTCATTTCTACGGAAAATTTCAGTAAGATTGAGACTAATTTTCCTCTTTCAGAAAGCACCCACTACAGACGTCACGAAAAATTTCCTTTTTTTATTTTTTATATATCCGTATGCCTTCTGAAAATACATTTTTTTACTTAATAAAAATTTAATGCTAAATTGAAGTTTTGATTATGTACTTGTTTGTTTTCAAATATTTTTCCTAATATTTTTGAATGTATTATAAAGTGAGACATGAACAATTCTGCTGCATACTCTATGAACTCGGAACCCTTAAATGAATTTTTCTGAAAACGGCTGTTTAAATTATCTCATTTGCGAGCATAAAACTTTAAATAATTATAGGATAAATTTATCTTTTATGATACGTAATGCTGTCGATTAGAGCTCCAACAAACGCCATTTAAATGCACTTCCAAAGGCTAAAAATATTTAATCAACAAGCATTTATACTGAACAACTTGTTGGTCAAATTTCAAAACTTCAATTTATCATTACTATTTAACGGATAATGACAAAAAATGTTTTTCAACGATTTTTTTTAGTAAAGTGTACTTTTATGCGGCATACATTACATTAATATAAGTAAGAGTGTTATATATATACCCACCATCAAGTTGTGTTAAATTTAGAAATATCTCTCATATATCTACTAGGGTGCAGGTAATTGAAAATGTGGACCAAATTCGAAAAAAGTTGTCACGCTAGTTAGTAATGTTAGTAAAATATTTGGACTAAATTCGGTTGCAGAGCTTTATAGTTCAACATTTAAAAGTATGTATGTGGTTTCCCTAGTATTTACTTTGAACAAAATTCGGTATCTTAACCTGGTATGGTTTTTCATTAATAAGTTGTTAAATGCTTTTCGTTTAGCTTAATATTTAGTTAGGATAAACATGCTGATAGTAATACGACAGGTCCATATATTTTGTTTAGAGTTTATTTATTTATTTATTTATTTATTTATTTAGTCTATGAATATATATCCTTACAGACTAGTTACAAACAGATATTATTAAAAATTATTAAAACAAGAAAAATCGTAAAATAAACATTTAAAAAAAACATTTAGGAATTAAGAAAAACTATAATTTTGTGTTTTATAACATGAGAATTTAAAGAAAAATCAACAAACTGATAAAAATTATTATATTGGCGACATAACCTAATAAAAGGATCAGCAATAGCATAGTTTGTTTTACAAAATTGTATAGATATAGGCTTAAAATAACGAAGACTACGACATGGTATGTTAAAGTTTATGGAGTTTAACAAAAATTCACAATTGATACTGCCATTTATAAGGTTGAACATAAAAGTCACATTTAACATGGTACGACGGCTTTTTAATGTTGGTAGTTTTATTAACGCTAGTAGACTGGCGAAGGGAAAGAAGGGAAATTAGATCCATAGTTCCATTGCAGGCCACGTAAACAGAATAACAAAAATTGTTTTTGAACAGATTCTATCTTATTGCTATGGATTTCGTAAAAAGGATCCCATATAATTGAACCGTATTCTAAAATAGGTCTAACCAATGATGTATAGAGATGCTTCGTAATATATGGGTCAGAAAACTCTTTGGCCCAACGCTTTATAAAAGCAAAAACACATCTAGCTTTATTTACAGCCAAAGTAATATGCGAAGTAAAATTTAATTTAGAATCGAGCAGAATTCCAAGATCAAGAAAAGAATCAACAACTTCCAAAAGATGATTTCCGAGATAGTAGTTAACAGGTACAAAGTTATTTCTAGAAAAGCGCATACACTTACATTTTTTTAAATTCAATTCCATCATGTTGAGCTCACACCATAAAAAGAAATTATTCAGATCCTGTTGAAGATGTATGTGATCAGCATAGTTATGAAAGGAATAAAAAATGTTTACGTCATCTGCGTACATCAATATTTTACTGGACTTTATAACATTGGGAAGGTCGTTAATAAATAATAAAAAAAGCAACGGGCCAAGATGACTTCCTTGGGGAACTCCAGATAAAACCAATATATATTTAGATTTGCCATTGTTAAATTTTATTGTTTGTTTTCTACCCACTAAATACGATTTAATCCAGTTTAAGCTTTTGCCGGCAACACCTATCATATCCAGTTTAAGTAAAAGCAGTCTGTGATTAATTTTATCAAATGCCTTACTAAAATCTGTGTAAACCGCATCAGTTTGTTTATTTTGCGTAAATGCAGAGTTAACTAAAGTTGTTAGATGAAGGACGTTGGTTGTAGTTGAGCACCCCTTTCTAAAACCGTGTTGACAAGGTGAAAGTAAAGATGAAAAGTGATGACATAAAAAATCGGCAATTACTTTTTCAAATAATTTCGGTATTGCACTTAACTTAGCAATACCTCTATAATTCGTAATATTGGACTTGTTACCAGATTTGTGTAAAGGTATTATAAAAGACTCCTTCCAAGACTCGGGAAAGTAGCCAGATTTTAACGAGGTATTGAACAAAATAGTTAATGGTTTAACTAGTGATTCGGCACATCGATTTAGTATGCAACTTGGAACTCCATCAGGGCCATGATTAAATGACATTTTTGACTTCTTTAGATTCATCAGTATTTCATTACTGTTGAGAATTGGAAAATAAGTTGAATTGTTTGAAGTAATTGCATGTGGATATCTATTTTTATCATTATATACACCGTCAGAATAGGTACTAGCAAAGAAATCAGCAAACATATCACATATAACGTCAGGATCACTAGATTCTTGATTATTAAATTTCATAAATGATGGGTAACATTTCGATTTTCTTTTGGAATTGACAAAGGAATAGAATGATTTAGGATCTTGCAAGAAATTAGTTTTCATTTTCACTAAATAATTTTTATATAAAACTTGGTTAAGCAGGTTATACTCTGAACGACTGACAGAGTACTTTCCATAATCTACAGATGATCCAGTTAATTTGTATTTTTTGTAGAATTTATTTTTACGATTTTTTAGACGAGATAGTTCCTTTGAATTCCATGGCGGTCCAACAGGAATACGAACATCATGCTTAGGAACACAAGTTTGAAAAAACGAGTATATTGTTTTGTAAAAATTCGCAATCATCTGGTCAACATCGGCATCATTTTTTATAGGATTACTTAAAACTTCATCCCAACAAGTATTTTTTATTAAATTATTTAAGCAGTTGTAATTTGTACGCTTGAAATTAAAAACCTTAGCAATTTTAGAAGGATTTTGTTTAGCATTTGAAGGAATAGGGATACTAATCGCTAAAGTAGGATGATATCGGTCCTCCGGAGTAGTAATTGGATCTGAGCGGTTGACTGAACAATCATCAACATCATTTACAAATACAAGATCAAGCAATTTCCCAAAATCGTTGTAAACATTATTCATTTGGTATAAAGATAATCCAAAAATATCGCTTAAAAATTCATCATGGGCGTTCATATTCGTCATCGGGATCAAATAATGTACATCAGACGTTAGATTCCATGAAATAGATGGCAGGTTGAAATCACCACAAACAAAAACAAAGTCATTTGTATCAGCACTCGACGTCGAAGATTTGATGGCCTGAGCATGATTAGAGTAAACAGAATAATCTGATTCCGGAGGAATATACGAAGAAGTAAGAAAAATTTTTTTGTGCTTTAGTTTAACGACGACAGCGACAAATTCAATATCATGCTGATCACTTATGATAGCTTCAGATGGATAGGAGCAGTTAACAGCTATCAAAACTCCACCTCCTCTTCTTAAATTCCGATTATATCTATAAATCTGGTATTTGCTACAAAGAATTTCAGCGTCAAATACATCATCATGAAGCCAAGTTTCAGTAAAGATTATAATATCGAACGTAAAATTAAAACTATTAACCAGGAGTTTAGACAATTTGGTATTTAAACCACGAGTGTTTTGATATGTAATATATAAGCAATCCTTAGAAGAATTTAGTTTTTTGGAAAAGATACGTTTCTGGGCGGCAAAGTAGCAATATTTCTAGTTCTGGAATTTTCCTTAACTATGTATTCTCGAACAAAGATATTTGCTGGCCAAAAATTAGGTTCAACGATTTGATTATAAATTTGCGGAGGAACAGTTATTTTAAATGACGTAATACTTCTGGGTTCTAAATACGAAAATTTAAAAACTGCAAGATCATTGACTGCACCAAGTTTCGAATTTAGATAAAAATGGATATCTTCAACACTTGTATCATATGCTAAGCGAGAAACAAATATGTGTCTTTTCGGAGGGATAACTATTAACGGTTTTGGAGTAGTTATATCCATAACATGATTCTCCACATTTGCGATGATTGGGCGGGTTTGGACAGTGGAAAATGATTCAGAATCGATTGTATCCTTGTTAACTGATTTAACGGAGGTAGATGGACCAGTAAATACACCGGCAGGAGGCACTTCGGTATAGTTCGGATCAATACCAGTAGCTTTAACGACAGAAGAGAAGCTTTTTCCATGGTCATGTAACGGTACGGACATAATTTCAGGTAAAGTTTGTGTGATTGTAGTTTCATTACTAGATTTACCTTTATTTCTTGCCGACTTACGACGCTTAGGAGATACCTCTGGCGACTTTAGATTCTTAAGTTGTTTAAAGTCATCAAACAAATTACCATAAGCAGCTATCTCATTGGACAATGCAGATAATTTATATTGAAGATTATTAAAAGTATTTTTAGTACTTTGGAAAAAACGGTAAAACTCAGTATCAATTATAATTGTCTGATAATTATCAGACACTCATTACAGCACCATTTTAAACCCTTATTGTTATGCAGAGCTTCACACACAAGGGTTTTTAAGCCACTACACTTAAAGTGACAAAGACCAAGACACAACCAACAGGGTATCATTCTTTCATCATCACCAGTAATTGAACAATTTTTACTTAAACATTTATATCGATATTCAGTCATATTGATTTAAAATTAGCGGATATGAATGTTATTAATCAAATTCACCAACCACAACGGATGTTTTAAATATGTTTATCAAGTTTACCAACCAAACAGCACAGGAAATTGTCGGAAATTTAATTATTTTGTAGAACGATGAAAGATTCACGTCAAACCGATATATTATAAGCTATTATCAGTTTAGCTGAGGCAGGAACCAAAGAGAGCTTTAGTACAAATTTAATATTGAGCTTAGAATCCACAAAAGTTAAGCTTAAGAATTTTCAACTTTTGTTTATAAGCAGAGTTTGACACTAAATGTTCTTATCAAGAACTGACAACTTGTTTTTTCTGTTTGTTATGTTTATCACAATTTTGGCAAAATTTTGCAAATTTTATCAGATTTTAGTTTATGAATATAATATTTATGAACACACAAAGTCTTAAAATTTTGCAATCTTTGAGTGGAGTATTGATTATTATAATGATACTTGAGTTCCAAACTTTTTAAACAAGGTTTATTAGCTTAATAATTCTGATGAAAGCGGACCACTTGAAAAACACGTCTTACAGCCTGTTTTTCGAAAACAAAAGTCTTGTCACATTCGTTTTCGTTTGCTTACGATTAAGCTCAAACTTAGGTTTTTCTAAAACATCAACAAGCTTTCGTCAATATCATTTTGACATAAAAAGAGCTTTTTTCTTTCGGGAAGGAATATTATTGCCATTATATGTATTTTGAATTATACAAGCTTTTTTATATGTGCAAAATAACTTGTCGGTGGTAATCTTGTAAGTCAACTGCCTTTTGTTTATAAAAATATAAACTAGAAAATTACATTGAGCGCTGACAAATTTAATTTAAATTTTATAAATGTAAAATAACAATTAAAAAAAATAAGTCAACAATCTAAAGATTATACTTATGTTTTTATACCCTTCACCACGATACGTGGAAAGGGTATTATAAGTTTGTGCTGACGTATGCAACACAAAGAAATATTTGTCGTAGATCCACCTTTATAGCAAAAGGTTTAAAGTCACTTTCTGAGTCGATTCAGCGATGTCAGTTCGTCCGTCCGTCTGGCTGTACGGTTGGCTGGACTCCCATGTAAACCATGTAATCAAAGTACAGGTAGCAATTCTAAAGATAATTTGATTTTAAGAAAAACCAAAAAAAAAGTTAAATACACGAAAGCTTTTAAGTTGTCACTCACTGAAAATTGATTTCATTTTACAAAAACCAAATCGATTAACGTTTCGTTATTTTTACAAACGAAACAATATTTTCATTTTCGAAAAACAGGCTGTTACTCTTACACTTGACAACTAGTGAAGTTCCTAATGCATTTACCGTATATAAAGTCTGGACATTGGTGCAATCATAATATGCTGCTTGTACCTCAGAATCTTGTTGATTGTAGATATAACAAGGGGATGTTATATATATATATATATATATATATATATATATATATATATATATATATATATATATATATATATATATATATATATATATATATATATATATATATATATATATATATATATATAAGAATTATAGCCAAATGTTGACCGAATGTAGCAAAACTTTACACACTGACTGGTTTTTATATAGAGCTTACTCTTGCCATATCTGCCATATTTTCTAATTTAATAGCTTTTAACTGGCCTTTGTTACATTTTTTTTTTTTGTTTCCGGGAGTATTTTTTATATAAAAGCTATAGTCAAATATGGACAGATTCCTATAAAATTTGATTTACTGGCCAAAAGTTGCATAAAACTTCTCTATTCTAAATTTAGTAGTCATAGCTATGGGAGCTATGGTTAAATGTTAACCGATTTGGATGAAATTGTATATGCTGCCTAGTACTCCTATATACCAAATTTTATCATCATAGCTATTATAGTTTGTCATTTATTAGCAAATAAGCAATTAGCCTAGATGAGGTTATACGGGAGCTATGGTTAAATGTGAACCGATTTTTCCCGATTTCAATACCAAAATTTTCCAGTGAAGAATATTTGTGCCACATTTCAGTAACCTATATCCTTTCGTTAAGCTTTTATCGTGCCGATAACAGACAGACGGACATAGCTCAATCGTCTTAGAATATTTTGGTTTTTGAGCCAATATTAAGGAATTTACAAACGGAATGACAATCTCATTTTTTTGATCGTGGGTATAAAAAGAAGAAAATATGGCTGCATTCTAAAAGTGGGAAATTAGTCTCAATCTTACTTAGATTTTCCGTAGAATTGAATTATGAGAAAAAAAAATAATTAATATAATTTTCCGCACAGTAAAAAATGATGCTTAAAAACCGCGTTTTTTTCCCGAAAAAAGGCAGGGGAAGGAGTTGGAATTCGGGGAAAACAATTACGACATTTGTTCTCCGGAATATTTTGATTAAGAAAATATAAAAATAAAAAAACAAAGAAAATTTGGGGTTTGAATTCTCAAAATATAATTTTATATTTAAAATCTTTTCGTGTTTAATCGGGTTCTTGCCTACCCTTTAGGGTTGGGTTTACAAGAGTAAGTACTTTAACAATATGTAAAAATAGAAAACAGAGGATTAATTAGCGCCAAAGGAAAAACATAGAAAAGCCCACTGAACAATAATTTGACAGGTGGCCTTTTACACTATTCGCGTGTAATACTGCAACAAGGAAGGCTAAGAAAAAACGCGGGTCAAATGGGAGCTGAAAACAGAGTTTACGATTTGTAACAATTTTTAGATAAATAAAATACAATGTGGATGATGGATTCTGCGTTGATCCGCGGTAGAAACTCTGATGTGACACTGGACAAGGCTCTTGCTCAGGATGACCATTGACTTCGGGTTCGGTATAGTCTTCAGATGACGCTTCGGGTGACTGGGGGGAATAAAAAAGACTATCATTGGGTTTCTGAACTGGGTAAGATAACTAGCTTCACGATAAGCCTTGCTGTCTTCACCTAGCCGCCATTCATTTGGGGGTAAATTATCCTTATGGATCACAGCTAAGTCGCCTACTTCAAAATTTTTTTGTGTTGTATTTCCATTTTACTCTACGATGGAATTCCTTAAGGTATTCCTCCTTCCATCTGAAATCAAACTGGTGGTGAAGCACCTTGAGCTTTTGCCACCTATTGGCAATACTCAAACGAAGATCAGAATGATCAGGTTCAGGGGGTGTCAAAAGTAGTGCTCCTACAAAAAAAAAAAAAAACATTGTTACAAACTCCTCAATTTGTACACCAGAAATTTTACGTAGGTGAGTTTTTACGCTCTTTACGCCGGCTTCCCACAAGCCGCCCATATGAGGAGCTCCGGGAGTATAAAATCCCACTCCACTGGCTGAAAACTGTTTCGTGCTAACAGTCTATTTCTCATATCGCTTCAAAACTGCTTTCGGTCAACCTCAAGTAAATTGCTGCACCGACGAATGCGGTTCCATTATCGGAGTACAAGTGTGTCGGACATTCTCGGCGTAAGAGAAAGCCGCTAGGAATGTTTCTGTCGACATAGCACCGGTTGATTCTAATTGCTTTCGTTGCAAAACATACGAAAACCAAAACTTAGCCTTTGGTGATTCGACAACCTCTACCAGCATATGATTTTATGTCGAACGGACCTGCAAAATCTAGTCCGGTGTGGGTAAACGAACGTTCAGGGGGTAAGGCAACCATAATTTGCTGACCGGACTGTTTTCGATGTATGGTACATTCCTTGCAGTTTCGAATTACTGTACGAATCAAGTTTTTCAATTTCGGGACCCAAAACTCGCTTCTCACTAGTCGGAGCATTAAAGAATGTCCACCATGAGCAGAGAAGAACATGTTCCACAAATAAATAGGTGAAGCGTGCAGAATACGGCAATATTTTTGGATAGCGTTCATCATATGTCTAACCTGATGACCGAACTTGTCGACCATTTATTCTGACATCTTCTTTTGAGTCGATACACGGGTTACTTTAAAAAAAATTGGTTATATTCTGGGATAATCTTTAGTTGACATGTTAGAACTAAACTATCTTGAATGAATTTCACCTCAGAATGGGTTAACTCTAAAGAGTTGTGCGAATATTTCCTGGTTTGTATTCGAAACACCTGAAACAATACGATAGAACTCGCATCGCATTAGGTAAATCTGAAAATCGCTCGAGCATCTCATACGACTGTTCAATCTACGCAGAATATGTTTGAACTTTTGGATTTATATGATTGATATGGGGTTGTTGAGGCCAATTTTCTTGGGGTTGACGTAGCCACTTAGGACCGTGCCACCATAAAGAATTATCGGCCAGGTCTCGGGCTAAAGTTCCACGACTTGCTAAGTCCGCTGAATTATCTTTAGAATCAACGTGAGACTATTTTTCATTACCAACTTTCTTAAGGATCAAAACTACTCCATTATTGACAAAGGTTGGCCAATGATATGGGGGTTTTTTTGAGCCAAGATACAAATATAGTAGAATCAGATAAATCTTTTTCTTGTGAAGATTTAATTGACTACACAGAGATTCTTCCATATTCGTCAACAAAGTTCTAAACGGGGTAATGTTTCGGACTTAACTGGAGCTACCTTTGTCTTTGACGCTAGCAGATGTGACGTTATATTATCGCATGATAAGTTTCTTTCATAGAGTGCTGCACCATATGCCTTTTCAGATGCATCGCAAAATGCATGAATTTTCTAATTTGGGTGAAAATTTACACATCTGGGTATCCTAATTTTTTCAATATTTAAATAATCATCTAAAAATGTTCGCCATTGAATTAGGATAAGGGGTGGTTTAAAACATTCGTCCAATCTGTCTTATCTTTCCATATCTGTTGCATTATGATTTTTGCAACGATAATCTTGGGTGAAAGCCAACAATCTTGGGTGAAAGCCAACAATCTTGGGTGAAAGCCAACCGTTTAGTTACAAAATCCCGATTTGACTGCGTAACAAGCTTAAAATAGAAGCTGCCGTGATCAGCGTTCCATCGCAAGCCAAGAGTTTTAGTCGTACTTGCATCAGAAATTCTCAAGAAGTCCGCATTAAGCAGATTCTCGCAGGGTAAGCCCTTCAGTGGACGTATATGATTAGCCGTTCATTTTCGCAAAACGAAACTATCCGATTCGAGAACATGGGTTAGCTCAATGCTAAAGGATTCATGGTTTCATTATCATTTGCCAGTTGAATTAGGGTTCGAATCGCTAAATACAGTGCACAATTTACTCTAAAAGTGACAGTATTTAACTCATAATCCTGTACGTCTTCATGGGGATTCGAGCGATACAATATTCGCTGGAATAAGGTTTGTTCGGGACAGATTAAAATCTGGCGATACATTTTCTCGATATCTGCATTGATGACATACCGAAAAAGTCTCCATTGCTGAATAACAACTGTTAGATCTGTCTGTAAAACAGGCCCGGGGTGTAACACACTTTTCAAACTCACGCCGTTAGAGGAAGGGTTAGAAGCATTAGTAGTATTTCTCTTAGTTCAGTAATGGAACTTTCGGGTTTAAACACGGCGTGATGGGGTAAATAATACATTGTCGTAATTGTATCTCGGGGTTCTACTACCTTAGTTTGCCCTAATTCGAAATTCTCGCACATCACACTATCATAAAGTGATTTCATTTCAGGGGTTTTCAAGAGACACGTTTCATTTCGTTTGAACTGAGACAAAGCACTATTTCGAGAATCGCCTAATGACACTTCATTTGAGATATCTCGTCGAAATGGAAGTGAAACTACATAACGAAAATCGGGGTTTCTATAGGTTGTAGTCCGGTATTATTGTACAATTATCTGAAATAAATAATAAAAAAAAGTTCTCCACAATATTCTTCAGCTTCGGTCAACTCTATTGCTTGTAGAACTTCTTCAAGTTCCAAAACCGAGTAATTTGATTGTTCAGTTCAAGTTGTTTACAGAAGGATGCAACTGAATGTAGGGGTTTACGTTGAAAAACTTCACCAGTAACTATCCAACCAAAGACTGTTCTCTGTGCGATCAAGTTGCCATTCTGATGTATTCTAACATCCGTAGTTAAAATCTTTGGATAAACGTTTCCTCCTAACAGAATGTCCATCCGGGTACACATGACGTCGGTCATTGTAATCTCGGTGAAATTTGAGGTTTTTATGTTAGCCAGAGAACACGATGGCAACTCACCTGTTATTTTCTCAACTACATATGTTTGAATGTGAAGATTAAAATTGGGGTTGGTCGGCGACTCGATCGTAAACGCACACATGGTTGAAGATTTGATGTCGTTCGTCAAAACGGTCCTAATATGTATGACATCATAAGCATCTTTTGGGGTTTTTTGTAATAAATAATAAAATTTTTGAACTGGGGTTAAACGATTGCTGTTGCCATATAATGCTGAAAACATGTCACGAAATGAGGGCCAGCTCTTACAGTCACCGTAAAATTGGGAGTATCGCATGGGGGTAAATGTACTAGGTAACGAGCTTACATCTTTCTCCAATAATTCAGCCTTGACAGCGTCTTTTAATTTCTCTAAGTTGGAGTTAATCAAAGAAAACCCGCGAGTATATGAACAATAGAAAGTCGTATACTTGGCTTTTATTCCTACAATTAGTGGGCTCCTGAGCTTGTTAGCCTCAACAGACTGTCATATACTAGGGTTTGCAAAAAACCGTGAAAATGAGAAACCGCGGTTTCGGTTTTAAAACACCCAAACCCGGCCAGTTTCGGTTCGGTTTTCGGTTTTTTAAATAAAACTATTTCAGTTTAAATTTGTAGGAAAATCTAGATAACTTCATTAAAGCATATTATAATTTAATACTAAAATTCAGGAAAATAATTCTGGTTTTTTAAATATGAGGGATTTCTTAAATAAGTCTTGTTTATTTTGAAGAAACTGCAGAGCCCCTTGTCGCATCCAATACGAGTAGTTTTTTACAAATATCAACGATTTTAAAGAATTTACTATTTCAAAGTCGATAGAATGAAGCAAATCTAAGGTCGACAGCATTTCAAAACTCTCATGAATACTTTGTTTTAGAAGCAGAAATCTAAGAGTAAACTTAATTCACGATTATGATGCTTTTTAACGCTTGTTTGTAAAATATAACGAACTGACGAATTTTTGAAATACCGAACAGTTTTTCGTACAACCTCTAGTTTCAAATATAAGTATATGAGCAATCGGTTTTAAATGATTCAAAAGTTTATTGTCGCCATCTTCAAAATTGTCTTCGCTTTCGTCGGTTTAAAATTCATCCACATTTGGATTTGTATGAAATTTTTCTTAAAAAACATCAGTGACTGCAAAATGAATTCCGTGTGCCAACCATAACTGAAACAGTGTTTGATTTTTAGATCCAAATTTTGTTTTTTTCATTCTTCTGCTTCATTTCATAGACAAATTACGTGCAAATTTATTATGTTATTTCTGAATAATACCAATAAAAAATTATGAAAAATAAAGAGCTTAAACCGCGTTTTTTTTCTACGGTTTTCGGTTTCGGTTTTGAAGCATAAAAAACCGAGGTTTCGGTTTCGGTTAAAACCGAAACCGAACAGCTTCCCATAATCTGTTAAGTTCTTTTTCATCATAAATCAACAATAAAGTCAACAACAAAATCGATTAAAATCAACAATAAAAATCGAATAAATTTTTCAAAAATTAATAAATTGGATAACAATCAAATTTATTATAAATAAATTTAAATAAACAACAGTAAAATCAGCTCAAAGTTTAAAATACTGAAAGTAATATATATATAACAATTGAACTTAGGTCTAATTTAATAAGCATGTAGTAACCTAAAACAAGTAAGAGTGGTATATTCGGCTTTGCCGAATCTTGGATACCCTTCACCAATGGTGTTCCAAAAGTAAATTACAAAATCATAAGAATTTATTGATAACTAGCTGACTCGGTCTGCGTTGCTGGCCCTAAGCAAACATTAGTGGTACAATATGAAAATTGGATTTTGCCACGCCTATCCACCCGCCGATCGAAAATCAAATATCAGACTTCGTAGTCTCACCCGCCGGGGTATTCTCAAGATTCCTTGAAAATTTCGGCCCAGCCGTTTTGGAGTTCATACGGTTCATACTTAAACACATCCATTTTGATATATATAGATTATATAGTTTCTGATTACTTAGTTGAGCCCAACACAAATGCTTGATATGTATATTAATTTTCTTTTGTTCATACTAATGTAATTCCTAGCCTTGGTTATGCTAGTATTATATGCAAAGAGTCTTTAAAATTAAGAGTCGGAAAACGGAAAGCTTTTCGGTGGCGTCATCATCTAGATCAATAATATTTGGAATGTATTGTTCCTTCGATCTTTCCGATGGATGTGTGGAAAGTTTTGCTCTAGTTCTTTGTGCAATTTTAATGTAATTCTATTTATCAGCATTAAAGTGATTTCCGGCCGGGGTTATATAGCAGATTTCACTAAATGTGAACCGAGTTCGGCCATTTTCAATACCGAACTTTTCAAGAGATCTGAGATATCGACAAAACAGGAGCTCCAAAAACTTGACTACAGCAGAAAAAAGGACAGACAGGTAGGACGAACGTAGCGAAATCGATTCTCCTGCCGATTCTGAGTCGATCAGTACAATTTGAATGGTATTCATGATCAGATTTGTAGAGTTTATATATCAGATTTTAATCCTCCCACAAATAAGGCATCCAAATTTCATCGCAATCAGTCCATAAACAAGTGAGATATCGCTGAAACAATATTTACAAAATGTAAACAAAATTTCTCAGACATATACTTTGGGCAATTTGCTGTACACCACAAGTAGTGTTTTGGCGATATCTCAGATGTTTATGGACCGCTTTTGATAAAATTTAATAACGTGCTTGGCGGGGGAATTTCTTTATTAAGTTGTTTTTTGTGTTAATCACGGAAATCTTACCTATATTTTGATATGTTAAACTTACATAAATTGGACCTAAAATATATTTAAACGCAAATACAGTTAAACGCAAAAGTTCTATATTGTTCAAAATTTTGACAAATATCACATTTTAAAATACGTGTATATGTTTTTCTTATAGGAAAAGCACATGGTTAATCTTGAATGTCTGTGAATTTAGTAGGCAGAATTAGTACCAATATATGCAATTATATATAATTAATATATTAACATATAGGTTCAGTTAGATTTTTATACATATGTATATGTATGGTTTTGAACGGATACCATTGGAATGAGTTGTATTTTGCATAATTCATAAAAAGATTACCTACAATTTAATATAAATATACTTATTATATGTCGCAAATAATGAGCAATCACTATGTTCAAAAGTCATACCACTAATTTTAGACATATGTACATCGTATTTCCGTCTACTGAAATCAGGTTTGTGTAGCTCCTGGATGGCATACCGACATAAGTTAAATATTGAATGTTAATAGTGTTCTATGAAGTTTATTATCAAATTTCAATATACATTTCTATTAACACCTGAGATATAGCCAAAACTCGAAATTCGATGCCGAATTAAAATTTTATATTTCCTTTTAAATTATATTTTTTTTAATTTGTATAGTATACTGACATGAATATGTCAGATCTTAGGAAATCCACTAAAGCAAAACGATATTAAATATCATCAAAATCGGTATATAACAATCTGAGATTTAGCCAAAACTCCAAATTCGATGTCCCGCAAATTGCCGCATTTAAAATATTTTTTTGTAAAAAAAATATATTTTTTTGTAAAAAAAAATAATTTTTTTTTGAAGAAAGTTTTCTGAATTGTATATCAAATTTTAGGAAATCATTCAACGCAGAGCACTGTTGAATTTCATCGTAATCGGTATATCAACAACTCAGATATCGCCAAAGCAAAATATATCGATGACAGCATTTTAAAAAAAAATTCGAATTATATGTCAGATTTTAAAAAATACTTCAACGCAGCACGCTATTAACACCAGAGATATCACCAAAATTAAAAATTCGATGAGAATTTTAAAATTTGTCAATTTGTACATATCGAATTTTAGTATTTTGCCGATATCTCCGGTGTTTATGGACCGATTTTGAAGAAATTTAATAGCGTTGGTCAATTTCCTAGAAACCGATATACAATTTATCTCGCTACACCCTCCAGGAGCTCCACAAACTTGATTTCAACAGACAGACGGACAGACAGACAGACAGACGGGCATGGCTAAATCGACTCTCCTGGCGATTCTAAATCGATCGGTATAATTTTTATGAGGTCTAAGACGAATAATGAAAAAATTACAAACTGAATGACAAACTTATAATACCCTTTCACCTATTGGTGAAGGGTATAAAAACGAAATAACCTATCTACAGTTTACAGGAGAGAGAAAAAACGTTATAAAATTGGACCTATTTGCAAAAAAAATTAAAATTAAACCAGAAATATATATCGGTTGAACAAAAATTGTTTTTCTAAACACAGCGTATGTTATGTCACTTAGGTTATTTGGAATTGCAAAAATCTGAAACTAAATAACCTATCTGCAGTATTAATTAGTATAAATAAATAAAAAAAAATTATACATATAAATATTATATAAATTAAATAATAACAGTTATAGTTTCTTGAACTAGTTTGAGCAAATGAAAGTACTTAATGACTCTTTAAATTACACTATGCAACAAAATTTAACTTTTATCGCGATTTATAATGATTTAGTTTTATCTTTTTTAAGTGCGTAACGGTTCTTTAGGTACAAAAACTGTAATAATTTGGTGATTTGTGATATTAGATGTTCAAAATTGATGACAGATATACGTTATGATATAGGGAATAATAATATATAAAAAACTCAATTTTGAAATTTTTGCAGATAGGTTATTTGGCAGATAGGTTATTTAAGCTGACGAAATACAACATCACCCAGTATATCCATCCAAAATCAGTCTAGTTGCAAAGTCGAATTTTCCTGCTTCTGGCGCTGGAACTGTAAATAATTTTTCTCCTAATCCTTCCAATAATAATGCTGACGGTTTACAATTTACATCAACTTCATCTGCTCCTCCAATAAAATCTACATTTTCATTTAATTCTGTTACTCCAGAATTAAAAGAAAAGCTATCTGCTCCTACACAAACCTTTTATAATCCTCAACTTACTGTTATTCTCCAAAGAAAATCTATCTTCATTTGTTGTTTTGCTTTCGATACAACCATTGATGATACAATAATTATTAAAAATTTAAGTTGAACTTCGCTCTGGATATTTTTATAAAAAAATTTGAATATTCTGAACCAAGGACCGTCACATCATTCAAATTAACAGTACCATTTGACCTATTCAATAATATGATTGATCCCGAATTTTGGCCGATAAATACGTTTGTACGAGAATACAAAATCAACAGCAACTCAATAAGAAACAAAGTAGTTAACCTTCCCATTACAAATAATACAATTTCAAAAACTGAGTAAATCTTCTGATAATCATTTAAATATTATTTACCAAAATGTTCGTGGAATAAATACTAAATTATCTAAGCTATTTGCCGACAGCTATAATTTTGATTACCACATATCATCTTAACTGAAACCTGGCTAAAGGGTAATGTCTTTAACATAGAAATATTGTGCAACTCATATCAGTTTCAAATCTTTTATCATCCGAATTATATTTTTCTGGTGACGATGTTGAATATGTATTTGTTAAAATTAAACTAAATAATAAACACATTTTTATAAGCTATTCTTACATTCCTCCGTCTTCTGAACAATCCGTTTATGATAACCATTTTGAAGCTATCAAGTATATCGTTAAATCGGCCAATGTAATGGACTATATATTTGCCTTCGGGGATTATAATATTCCGTCTAGTTCATGGAGTTGTACACCTGATACCCCAAACTTAGTGCCTTTGAACTCCAACGAATTTTTAAACAAAGTTACGGATTTATGTATTTTTCAACTAAATAATGTTTTCAATGTTAATAATAAATTCTTGGATTTAATATTTGCTAATGAACCTAGTGATTGTAATATAACTCGGTCCTTCCCCTTGACTACATCTGAAGATCGTCATCATCCAACAATCGAAGTAAACTGTAGTTCCTGTAAAATCGGATCCTCTTCTTTCAAATGAAAAAAGCTTCAACTTTAAACGAGAAAATTACAATATGCTGAATAATTGTCTGTCTAACGTGGATTGGGACAATATGTTATCCCCTACAATAAGTGATCCGCTTACTCCTTCAATTAGTATTGATTTATTAGTTGATATATTTTATAAAAAATTGTTTTCCATAATGGACTTATGCATTCCAAAACGTGCTAACTTTAACATTATTGGCCCTTCGTGGAATACCAAATCGCTTTCAAAATTAAAAAACAAAAAGAACAAACTATTTAAAAAATATTATATATATATATATAATATATATATAATTATAATTAATATATAATTAACCGGCACCACCTGGGATTACGCAAATTACTCTATGTTTCTTTTTTTTTTTTAAGAGAAGTAACACTCAGGCAAATACTGCCTATACAATTGTATATAGAGTATATACGAATTGGGTTATCTTCTTTTGGAAAGGGGATAGTATAGAAGCGAAAGGTGGTGAAAGGGAGAGATAAAGCCCTATATTAATTCAACACTGTAATTGCACATCATATCTATTTTTAGAACAGTGAAGTTGCGCTATTTATTGTTATTTAGACGCATTTGTTTAAGCTTTTTTGTTCTACAGCCAATTTTATTTATCGTCGACGGCGTGTTATTGCTGTAGGCTTACCGCCGACGGAAGATGCTGTGGTAATTAATATTTTAATAGAAATTAATAATTACAGAAAATGATGTTGCCGAGACCAGGGATCGAACCCAGGCTTAATGTGATATTATGCTTAGTAGTCGACGTGCTAACCAACAAAGCCACGGCACCCACAATTACTCTATGTTTTGAGCTAATTACAATAACTTAAATACTATGCTTTACAATAATTATCTAATCCGTATGAAACAAAATTTTAAGAATAATCCTAAAGCTTTTTATAACTTTGTAAACTCTAAGAGAAGATGTAGTCAGTTTCCGACTGCAATGAAATATCTAAACATGGAATCAAATAACGATGAAACTATAGCCAACATGTTTGCAGACTTTTTTTCTTTAACTTATATAAAATCCAACCAAATTTTTAATCTACCTTACTTTTAATCTGTTGAAATCGAGAACCAATTAAGGCTTTTAAATGCATCTTTTTTCTATGAGACTGATGGAGTACCTGGCTGCAGACTTTTTTTCTTTAACTTATTCGGATGCAAAATATAATAACACTATTACATATCCTTGTAATATAAAATCCAACCAAATTATTTATCTACCTTACTTTTAATCTGTTGAAATCGAGAACCAATTAGGGCTTTTAAATGCATCTTTTTTCTATGAGACTGATGGAGTACCTGGCTGCTTATTAAAAAACTGCGCTGCTAGTTTATCTACTCCTTTAACAATTATTTTCAATATGTCTATCAGATATGGATATTTTCCAACCACAATAATAAATCGAGGATTTGTAAACAACCAAAAAACTGATGTCATATATACTAGGCTGTTGCAAAAGTATAAAAAAGAAATACTTAAATACATTTACTTCTTTTCGAGTAATTGCTTTATCTTCCCTTGTCTTTGAAAATCAAATTGCTCTTTCTTTTTTATAAAAAACAAACACAATAAATATTGTCTTTGTACCAAAAAACACAGCAAGTATTAAGAACACAGAAATACTCATGCTTAAACAAGTAGTACTTAAACCTAAGATAGGCACGAAAGAATAGAGAAAAAAACAGGTAGAGGTGCCGTTTTTTTACTTTTAACTAAAATTAGTATTATTTTTCATTGTGTAATTCTCATGTTAGAAAAATATTTATATAAAAAAATTTTCGATAGAAATTTTCTATCGAAATATAAGTTTATAGATATATTTTTTTATAAAAAAATTTTTGATAGAAATATTTTTTTATAAAAAAATTTTCTATGGAAATAATTTTCTATAGAAAAAATTTCAATAGACATATTTTGCTATAGAAAAATGGAAAAGAAAACTTCTTTCTTTTTAAAACATGAGAACAACAAATTGAAAAATAATACCAATTTAAGTTAAAAATATAAAAAACGGCAACTCTACCTTAGGTTTTTTTGCTCTGCACTCTTTGTGCCTATCTTATGCAAGCCACACACGTTGCGATAGTTGGTAAAACTTGACATTGTTGTAAAGCTGATTGCAATGTTCGTGTGGTCGTTGTGTGTAAGTTGGGTTTGGTTGTACAAAAGATCAAAAAATTTTGATTTTTTGACAAGTTGTACAACAGAATTGAAACGTTTGTGAACCAGTCTGTGCAACATTATTCAGTTTTGTTCTTCATTTTCATACTGGCAGCGGAGAAGTGAATATCTATTCTCTTTTAAAAATAATTTAAAACACAAAATGGAGGATTCAAAAGAAATGCGAGATTTTATAGAGTTTTATAAATCTATGCCGGAATTGTGGAACTGCAAAAACGAAAATTATAAAAATAAAAACATTCGAAATAAGAGTTATGAAAAACTATTGTTGGAATATAAAAAAATTAAAAGCGATGGAAGCGTAGAGGAACTTAAAAAGAAAATAGCTAATATGCGCACTTGTTATCGCCGCGAATTGAAAAAAGTTATTAAATGTCAAAGGTCTGGAGCAGGAGCAGGTGAAATATACACACCAAATTTGTGGTACTATGAAGATTTTCATTTTTTGCGAGACTTAGAAATGCCATTGCCTGGCCGATCGAGCTTAAGTTCAGATGAAGATGAGTATTTCGTAACAAAGGAGGTAGGTAACATAATATTATTCTGTGAACTCTATTAACTACAATAAACGTCTTCTACATTAGGAAAAAAAACAAACTTCCAAGAAAACAACTGCAGCTAACGCAAGAATTGAATTCCTCAAAAGAGCGAGTGAATATTTGGGGTCATCGTCCAAAATTGGAAACGTCGAAGATGAGGCTGCCATTTATGCAAATGGATGGGCTTGCATGTACCGGCAAGTTAATCCAAATCAACAATTACTCGCCAAACGAGCTATCGATGACATCTTGATGATGGCACGCTTAAACAAATTGTCCTATAACATAGTGCAAAGTATTTCCAATGAATCTTTAGTAAAAGCGCCACATTTTGTCCATATTGAGAGACCTTATATTTCAAGAACTAGTACACCACGTACTATTAGCAGTACCCCAGTATACAGCGATCACACTAACGATTCAGTAATATTTGTGCCAGAGACTGTTTCTAACAATTCACAAAGTTATAAAAATGTTGTTCCAGGACAAATACAGCAGTGTACTTCACGTACTTATAGCGACTTCTCCGAATTATTGAATGATTCCCAATATCAGTAAATATGCACGAGGACTAAATTAATAAAGCGGAAAATGTAATGTGAATTTTTTATGTATATTATTTATGTATTTATTTGTTTTTTTTAAGTAATATAAATGAAATGTATTTTTAATTTTTTTATGTTTTTGAATGAAATGTATTTTTAGTTCGTGAATAAAATAAACATTATATTTTAATTAAATTGTTTTTAATTGTTTTATTGCTTCACAAAATTTTTGTCTTATTTCTTTTGCCTCATTAGTTGAATTTCTGCTTGTAGTTTGCTCCATTCTTGGC
Organism: Stomorhina lunata; assembly: GCA_933228675.1. NCBI lineage: Eukaryota > Metazoa > Arthropoda > Insecta > Diptera > Rhiniidae > Stomorhina > Stomorhina lunata. The sequence goes on from OW121742.1 coordinate 84,385,754, forward strand.
AATTCTACAAAGTTGTCCAGAGTTTCCATATTGGTCATCGTTTGCTGACGCAAATAATTATGCAAATAACAACATGCGAGGACAAGTACTGTGACCTTTTCTGGACACAAATTGATTGTAGTGCGTAGTATGCGAAATCGAGAAGATAAGATCCCAAAAGCGTTCTCTACCTTTACTCTAGCGGAGGCTAATGTTCTATTATAAAGCATCTCATCCTCTGTCAAGTTGGAATGGCCAAAAGGCTTCAAAACATTTTTTCGCAAAGCAAACGCTGCATCGGAAACAATCACAAAAGGCATTGGTTCTTGATCAGTCAGCAAAGGTCTCGGGCTGGGCAAATTAAGTTCTTCATTTTCGAGCTTTTCGAAGAACTTTGTGTTGGAAAATACGCCGCCGTCAGAGATCCTGCCATTCGCACCAATATCCACCATCAAAAAGTTGCTGTCGCTGTCTACAATAGCCATTAAAACAACACTAAATGTTTTTTTATAGTTGAAATAAAATGATCCTGAATGGCGGGGCCTTACTATGTTGACATGCTTTCCATCGAGTGCTCCTACACAGTTAGGAAACATGGATTTTTCATAAAACTTGTCAGCCACATCCAGCCATTCTGTAGGAGTTTGAGGGAGCTACAAGTAAAAAGTTTTAAATCAGATACGTTTTATACTTATTACATGCATTTTTATTACTTACCTTAATAAATGACTTTAAAACTTTGATAATAGCCTCGCAAGTTTCTATAACAATATTTCCTATCGATTGTGGAGAAACAGCCGTGGAAAATTTAAGGTCCTCATATGAGCATCCTGTTGCCAAAAAACGTAGCGTTAGCGCTAAACGAGTGCTAGGAGGAATTGCCTTTCTCATTATTGTGTTTTGCTTCTGTATATGAATAGTTACTTTTGACAAAAGATCATTAAATATTTCGTCCGACATTCTCATATAATTTTTGTAATCCCTTGGTTCATTTTCCTGCAATGTTCTTAAAAGTGCTTTATTTGAATAAGTTTTTTTTTGTATTAACCACTCCTTTGACCACTTTCTCTTTTTTCCACGTCTTTTTTGGGGTTCATCTTCGATTTCTTGTTCCAAAACCTCATCAATTAAAGCACAAACAATTATATCAGATACCATCTTTCTAACACCTTCTTCTTTCAAAGTAAAATTGTATATTGAGATTGTAATGAAGTTGTATTGTTCGTAAGCAAAGAGCACAACTCGATTACAGTTAAAGTTGTACAAACAGTCGCAGGGTGTATGGCCTGCATTAGACTTCCACTGTAAGTCTTACAGTATATTAGCAAATACAAAATTTACTTTGATTTGTTTCTAGTGAGAAATAAGTAAATACAAATAGTATATGAGAGTATAAAGTGAGTACAATTTTGTCTTGTGTTTTCTTTGTCTTGCACTTATTGCTTTGCCTTTCTTTTGTACTTAGATTTACTTTGAGAAAATTTAAAAAAACAAATGTTTTTGAAATCAAATGTACTTGTGCAACAGCCTAATATCGGGTGGTTAAATTTCAAGCGCCGATGTTGATTTTGAATAAAACACAAACTATTCATGAAATTGTTGAAATTTTATTTTATTATCATATATTGGTATTACTCAATTATGTGGAAGAAAATATCGGCCAAAGGGGCACCGCGACCACGCCTGCACACCTCCATCCGATGATCCAAATTTTCGATGACCCTGAGGCATAATTGAGGTTCTATAATGTTAATGTGCCGAATTATCTCATCTTTAGCTCTTGAATTGTTGCTGGCTTATCGACGTACACCTTTCCTTTCAAATAACCCCAAAGAAAAAAGTCCAACGGTGTCAAATCACATGATCTTGGCGGCCAATTGACATCATTACGTGAGATAACACGGCCGTTGAATTTGTTGCTCAAAAGAGCCATTGTTTCGTTAGCTGTGTGGCAAGTGGCACCATCCTGCTGAAACCACATATCGTCCACATCCATATCTTCCAATTCCGGCCATAAAAAGTTCGTTATCATCTCACGATAGCGAACACCATTCACAGTAACTGCCTGACCGGCCTCATTTTTTGTGGGTGCATTAGTTTTTCGACAATCACTGTTGGATTCTCATACGCCCAAATGCGTTAATTCTGTTTATTGACTAATCCACTGAGGTGAAAATGTGCCTCATCACTGAAGATGATTTTCTTCGAAAATTGATCATCCACTGTTGCCATTTCTTGCCACCATTCTGCCAATTCACGACGTTTGGAATGGTCAAGAGGCTTTAGTTCTTGAGCCAATTGCACCTTGTAAGCGTGTAAATGCAAGTCTTTATGCATAATGTTCATCAACGACGAGCGTGAGAGGTGCAATTGTTGGGCACGACGACCAGTTGAGGTGGACGGCTCTTCAGCCACACTATCGCGAACAGCAGCAATATTTTCTGCAGTACGAGCATGCACTGGTGTTCTCACATCTTCTACAGACCCGGTTTGCTCGAATTTTTCCACGATTTTTGCGATTGTACGCAAATTTGGACGATCAAATTGACCAAAAAAATCACAAAGTGCACGATATGCAATTTGATTTGAACGCCCATTTTCATAATAAGTCTGGATAACTTAACACGATGTTGGATTGTGTATCTCTCCATGGTTCAAATCGAGTAAGTCTGAAATAGAGAAATGTCAAATAAAATTCGGAAAAGAACTTGGCGTTTAGGTGTGATTCACATTCAACATCGGCCCTTACAATTTAACCACCCTTTATATACTGATTTTAGTAAAGCTTTTGACAAGGTGAACCACGATCTTCTTATAAAAAAGCTAAAATTAATGGGGTTTTTCAACTGGTTCCTATGTTGGCTTAAATTTTACCTAAATAATAGATTGCAAAATGTTCGTTACAAAATATGCAATCGAAGTCGAAGGAAGCCATCTTGGTCCAATTATTTTTTCGCTATTTATAAATGATCTTCCATCGGCTTTAATAAGCTCTAACATACTTCTGTTTGCTGATAATGTAAAAATTTTTCTTACTTTCGAAAAGAACTCGGTACATATCTACAAAGAGATCTAAATCGTTTTCTAAAGTGGTCTGATATAAATCTAATGGAGCTGAATATAAATAAATGCAAGCTTATGAGGTTCTACAGGAATAATGCTATCAATGGGATTTATTTTTTGGGTGCACATTTTTTGGAATTAGTGGACTCGTTTCAAGACTTGGGCATAATACTTGATCCTAAACTCACTTTCGGTCTTGCTTTTATTAAAAGAAATTCAAAAGATCACTGATTTCAGTACCATGAAATTTACTTTTTATTTTTAAATACAATAAATAATTAAATAATTTATTAGCACTGTTTTTCGAAGGACCATGAACAAATTTCCAATTATTTCTTTGGAAGTTTGTGGACAAATAAAGAATTTTATTTGTACTTACTTTTAATTTCCTTTAAAGCTGCGATCGGCAATAGCTAGCCCCAGGGCTTTTATCGTTTTAGTTTTCACACATATTGCTCACACAGATATTAAAAAGATAATAATTGTTTATCTTAAAATAAATGTTCTCTCATGAGCATTTAAACAAACAGGTTGTGTTGTAGTATCTTACTAACAAAATAACTTGTTTGTTTGAATGCAGTGCATACACTCAGAAAAGAAACACTTTAAACTCACTTTAAATACAGTACAAGGGACTTTAAAATTAAAAATTTTCATGTATGAAAACCAGCCGTATTAAAAAATATTTAATTTTAAAGTTTACACTTTAAAATGCAAGTTATTAATGTTAGCACTTTGAATATTAAAGTGAAAAGTTTACATTTTAATATGCACATTCTCGAATACAATTGATACACTTTTGGTTTTAAAGTTCACACTTTTAACCCTATTTAAAAATGTTTGTATTTAAATTAAAAATTAACACGTTCAATCTCAAATTAAAAGCGTTAGATTTTATTTTAAGAGCGAAGACTTTCAAATGCAATTTAAAAGTGTTCACTATAAACTTTAAAGGAAACAGATTATTTTAATTGTTTTTAATTCAAATTTTTTTTACTCAAACATATTTAAACTTAAATTTGTTTTATATTTATGAAATAACTTATTTATAACTCTTTAATCAACTCATTAAATAAAATAATTTAATTTAAAAATAAATCATTATGTTATCATATCTTTTTTAATCTTGCATATGTTTTTCCATTGTTAATTTGATGTAAATTCCTTAGCAGGCTTGTGAAATGTTAATCAGTTTGAGGCAATTTTGTTTTATACATATGTCCAAACTTTCAACAAAATAATCTAGTTTGTACAAAGTTTCGTCAAAGTAAATATAAAAGCTTTTAAGATCGTACACAGAGTCTCCTACCGCAATTATAAACGGTTGTACAGTCAATTTATTATAATAGTATTTAACGATAAGTTCTTTTATTCGTCTTGAGTAATCGCTAATTGTTGTTAACTGCAATACAAAACTTTCATAAGCATCTTCAATAGTGTCTTTCTTTTTTGTATTTCCATCTGCACTAAATCTTGCTGAAGGCAGCAGGACTGAATTAAGAAGAATTGTAAAAATGTAGTCTTGACAATCTGAAAAAAAGTTATTTAGTATTATTTTATTAATTGAACAAAAAGCCTATAATTGTTACTCACCAATTTTTTCGTCGTTTTTGCTTGGTTCAGAAGATCTATTGATTGCTAATTCAGTATGTTGACATCGTAGTAGTTCACTATCTTGGTTTTAAAATTATCCCACTTTGTTTTTAAAAGATTATCTTTTTGTGGACAAATCAAATTGAAATCTAGATTAATCTAAAAAAAATATAAAAATTTTTATATCCTTGAATTTTGTGTTAAAGTTCTTTTTAAATACCAGAAATGGTGCTCTGGAGTCTTTTCAAATTGGCCACTCCTGCAAAAAATCAGAATTTAAACGCTTTGCCAAATCCTTTCTCCGAAATGTAAATGTTTTTTGCCATTTGTCAATAACCTCATCCCAATTACTGGCATATTTTTGAAGCGAAGTTTTTAAACATAACGACAGCGTTTCGTCAACTTCAACATTTTCTTCCACTAATACATCACATGCTTCATTCGAAAGAGATCTTTTTTCTAATTTTTGTCTTTATGTTAAAATATTTGGCATAGAGCTTCCCTGGTGGGTTTTTTTTTCTTTGACGAGAAATGGTGTAATATCCTGGAAGAAGTCAGTTTATAATACGTTCTTTTTAATATATCGTTTTTAATAATACCTGGGACTCTTTTTCTTTGGGAAATAAACCAACTATTTCTTCCACAATTCTAGCAAAATGTTCCGGTCTAAGCTTCGCCTTTGTTAACATGACATCTTCTAAAATCATTTTGATGAGTTCATCGCGTTGCTTATTCGTAAAACACGTCCTTTCCTCATAATATTGAATAATTTGTTTTCCGGCTGAGTTATTGTTTAAAAGTGTTGAAATACTGTATATTCTTACCTGTGATCCAAATGCGTTTTCTATTGAATTATTTGAAGAACAAGGTGAATCGCTGTCGTTGTTTTTTTCTAGCCAACCAACCAGCTTCGAAGTTTGGCTCAACGTTTCGTCTTCTATTCCAAACTGAAAAAATAATCTTGCTAAATTATAAACGTAGTAATATGGAAATGGGAATTGTATCTATGTACGTGCGTAACATCGCAAATAAGTTTCAAAATTATATTTACCTTTGACTTGCGCCAGAAAAACAACTTTTCTCTAAACTCCGCTCGAAGGCCAATATTTCTTATTGCTTCCGCAATGTCTTCCTTTGATAAAAGCTTTAAGCTTCGAAAAATTATTCCAGCATCTAAGGAGCATTAATAATATTACAATAGTGTTAATATTGCCTAAGAAATTTTATTTACTTTTTAGGTCAGGAAAAAGTATTTCCAGATCAAACTCCTTTAGCAGATTAAGGCGATCCGTATCTTCCTCAACACACGTGTACGTAATATCACCCTGCTCATTAATTTGGATATTGTTGCCAAGAATTTGCAGCAATTCACTTTCTTGTATAATTTTACCCTGACTGGTCATTATTGTATCTTCTTCACACTTCTAAATTCACTTTACTATAGTCGAACTTTTTAAATAAAATTAAGTACTTTGAAAATACAAATTTTTACGTTGTGTTGTAAAATGTTCGCGTTTAATTCAAACAAAGACACTTTGAGTTTAAAAGCTAACACTTTTAATACAAAATGTACACTTTAAATGTAAAAGTGAACACTTTTAATAATAAACTGACGGTTTATATATTAAAGTGAAAACTTTAAAATTAAAGTTAACTCTTTTTATTCAAAACTAAAACTTTCAATATTAAAGTAAATACTATAAATTAGAAAGTGACCCTTTGATTTATAAAGCGAACACTTTAAATGTAAACACTAACACTTTTCTGCAAATTGATCACTTTACATTTTAAAGTTAACACTTTTAAAATAAAGGTTTTAATTTTATTTTTTAAAGTTTGAAAATTTTAAATTAAATGGATTCACTTTTAATACAGTTTTAAAAGCGATTACTTTATAAATAAAATATTTTACTTTAAAATATAAGGTTTGTCATTATAAAATAATGTCAGTATTTAAAAATATTACATTAAAAACAAAAATTTTCACTTTTAAATTAAGAGTAAACACTTTAAAAACTTAAAAGTAGCACTTTTACAAAATATTTTATTTTTGTGCCTCCATACAAAACCTATAGACTGACTTTAAATAAAATTTGAAAGCGCACTTTTTTTCTCAGTGTAGATACAGAGATATTTAAAAAATAACCCACACAAACACAAGATACAATAGTATTATTTTGCGGGACACTGCTTTAAAGTGAAAGACCTGTTGGGGTTTTTATTTTTTGTGCACGAGAGTGCTCTTTTTGCTTTTTTAACTAAGTTAGGAATTCACTTGCACTTAAGAGTGCGTTGTAATTAATTACAGCGTTCTTTGTGGGAGGATTTACTAAAATCTGATATATAAACTCCACAAATCTGATTATGAATGCCACTCAAATTGTACCGATCGACTCAGAATCGGAGAATCGATTTCGTCCGTCTGTCTGTCTACCTATCTGACCGTTTGTCTGTTGTAGTCAAGTTTTTGGAGCTTCTATTTTGTCGATATAATGGGTGTTTTTTTTAGAGATATAGAACTTCGAATTGAAATAAAACACAAGAAAATCGTTTTAATGTCCATCAATTTGGCTTTATTGGAAGGATAATTTTATGCCATTAATGTTTAAATATGATTTGGGGCATGTGGCCGCCGCGGCTGGCTCGAATAAAGCCAATTCTACAGGTCCAATTTTCAACTACTTTTTCAAGCATATGGGGCCGTATGTTGGTGTCAAATCGCACGATCTTGGTGGCCAATTGACAGGTTCATTCGAAATTATGCGCTCATCGAATGTTTCCTTCAATAAATCAATTATGACGTGCGCTGTGTGGCATGTAGCGCCGTCTTGTTGGAACCACAACTCATCCACATTCATGCCATCCAATTGGGGAACAAAATAGTCGGTTATCATGGCTCTATACCAGTCTCCATTTATGGTAACTGACTCTCCAGCATTATTTCGGAAGAAGTATGGCCCAATGACTCCACCAGCCCATAGAGCACACCAAACAGTCAGTTTTTGTGGATGCAATGGCGTCTCAAGGGTCTCATGCGGATTCTCTTCACTCCAAATGCGGCAATTTTGCTTGTTGACGTAGCCATTCAACCAAAAATGAGCCTCATCACTGAACAAAATTTTGCGATGAAAATCAGCATCGAGATCAATCTCATTTTCGGCCCATACACCAAAATCACGACGCATTGCATGGTCTCGCGGCTTTAATTCTTGCACAAGCTGGATCTTGTAAGGTCGCAAGCCAAGATCTTTGCGCAAAATCTTCCATAAAGTTATCACATAGAGTAAACGTAGTGCGAAAACGATCCATGGTTAACCGAATTAATTGCTCTGATGGACGATTATGTCGACCATAAAATGGACGGAGCTTGCGGTAAACTTCACGACTGAACCATTATTTTCGAAATAAATTTGCACGATTTGCAAGCGTTGTTCTTTTGTCAACCTGTTCATGATGAAATGGCAAACCAAACTAAATATTAATCACTTGACAGCAGACAAAATGGCCGCCAGTTAAAAAAGTGATGCCAACTTAAAGTTCTATACCTCAATAAAAAACACCCGATATCAGATGTTTATTTTGATGATATTTAATAGCGTTCTTCGCATTGAATTACCTAAATTCCTAAATTCGGTAATTTGTGGTAGATATAATTTAGTGTTTAAGCGATATTTCAGGTGTTTTGATCGATAATGATGAAATTTAGGGTGGGACGATATCCAAAAATTTTATGTAAAATACATGTGGGCACGCAGACACACTGCATTTATCTTACAGCCTATCCCACGATGTCGAACGAAAAAATATGCAAGCGAAAGCAAGTCACTCACTTTCGCTCGAAAAAGCGTCCCATTATCTTTCGACTTATCGTTCTTCTGGCTTTACGTCTTAAAACGTAAGATATTTGTAGATTGTCAAATTTCAATGTTGCCAAATTGAAAGTTCAAAGTTCAAAATTTCAAAGTTCAAAATTTTTCAACAATTTAAAAAAAAAATCGCTTAAATTTATATATTTTACTACAAAAGTACAACATTGTGTCATTAATTGTAAACAATCAACAATTGTTAAAATAGTGAAAAAAAATTTGTTAATAACAATTAAGACAATGAATTTATCTGTGGCAGTTTATTTTTTAAGCGAGAATGAGGAGCAGGAACAGGTATCTCGCAGACAGTTGAGAGACATTTCTAATGTTCTTGATATGCCAACAAACGAGTAAGTGCATACAATAAAATATATCTATACACTTTTATTTTCATGAAATATTATTTTTACAGATTTTTAGCCAATTTCCGCGTCTCGAAGAACATTTTTGTTATGCTCTTAGAAACATTGGAGCACAAATGGAAACCTGGATTCCGAAGCACCCAAATTCGGCCCGACATTAAACTGGCAACCTTTTTAAGATTTGTGGCAACGGGAAGCTACCAGCGATCTGTGGGAAACGAAAGCGTTTCTTCAACAGCAAAGTCCACTGTCAACAGAATAATTTCAGAAATGTTACTTCTCTTTGAAGATTGGATTTGCCCCCAATGGATACAAATGCCTAAAACTGAAGAAAAACGAGAAATTATGGAAAATTTTTTTGACCGTACCGGGTTTCCAGGAGTAATAGGATGCGTAGATGGTACACATATCCGCATTAAGTCCCCAGGCGATGATCTCAAGCGTTTATATTATAATAGGAAAGGATATTGTAGTATAAACGCTATGGTGGTAAGCAAACTGTGATGCTTTTTAAAACTTGTTAAAAATACATTAATTTTTAGATTTGTGACCATAAAATGACCATCATGTATGTTGACGCTAGGCATCCCGGCTCCAATCATGATGCATTTATTTGGGAACACAGTGAAGTCAACCATAGATATCAACAATCCTATGATGAAGGGGAACGAAATGCTTGGATTCTAGGTAATATTTTGTTGTTTAAAATACATATATGTACACATAGCTAAATACTTTTTATACCCTTCACCAATAGGTGAAAGGGTATTATAAGTTTGTGATTCCGTTTGTAATTTTTTTATTAGTGATCGTAGACCCCATAAAAATTATACCGATCGACTCAGAATCGGGAGGAGAATCGATTAAGCGATGTCCGTCTGTCTGTCTGTCTGTCTGTCTGTCCGTCCGTCTGTCTGTCTGTCTGTTGAAATCAAGTTTCTGAAGCCCCTGGAGGATGGACTTACATAAATTATATATCAGATTTTAGGAAATTCTCCCGCAATGAACGCTATTAAATTTCATTAAAATCGGTTTATAAACACCGAAAATATCGAAAAAATACCAAAAATTAGACGAAAATTTGAAAATTTTTGATTGAAACACACTTTTAAATAACAAGAGAAAAAAGATACTCCTGGTGTACATGTGATAATATATTATATATCAGATTGTAGGAAATAGTTTCCCAAAACACTCTGTAAAATTTTATCAAAATCGGTCCATAAACAACTGAGATATCGCCAAAACATTGAATTTGATGTATCGCAAATTGCCCAAAGTTCGCATTAGAGAATGTTTGTTGAAAAAATGAAATGCAGAAATAGGAAAAACCATCCTCCTTTAGTACGGACCTACATAAATTTTATATCAGATTTTAGGAAATTCCCCCGCCAAGCAAGTTATTAAATTTTATCAAAAGCGGTCCGTAAACAATTGAGATATCGCAATAACACTACATTTGATGTACAGCAAATTGCTCAGAGTACGTGTCTAAGAAATTTTGTTTACATTTCGTAAGTATTGTTTCAGCGATATCTCAGGTGTTTATGGACCGATTGTGATGAAATTTGACATCGTTCTTTGTGTGAGGATTTTCTAAAATCTATACTCCACAAATCTGATTACGAATACCATTCAAACTGTACCGATCAACTTTGAATCGGCAGGAGAATCGATTTCGCGACCTCCGTCCGTCCGTCCGCCCGTCTGTTTTGGTATTATAAGTTTGTGATTCCGTTTGTAATTTTTTTATTAGTGATCGTAGACCCCATAAAAATTATACCGATCGACTCAGAATCGGGAGGAGAATCGATTAAGCGATGTCCGTCTGTCTGTCTGTCTGTCTGTCTGTCTGTCTGTCTGTCCGTCCGTCTGTCTGTCTGTCTGTTGAAATCAAGTTTCTGAAGCCCCTGGAGGATGGACTTACATAAATTATATATCAGATTTTAGGAAATTCTCCCGCAATGAACGCTATTAAATTTCATTAAAATCGGTTTATAAACACCGAAAATATCGAAAAAATACCAAAAATTAGACGAAAATTTGAAAATTTTTGATTGAAACACACTTTTAAATAACAAGAGAAAAAATATACTCCTGGTATACATGTGATAATATGTTATATATCAGATTGTAGGAAATATTTTCCCAAAGCACTCTGTAAAATTTCATCAAAATCGGTCCATAAACAACTGAGATATCGCCAAAACACTGAATTTGATGTATCGCAAATTGCCCAAAGAACACATTAGAGAATGTTTGTTGAAAAAATTAAATGCAGAAATAGGAAAAACTATCCTCCTTTAGTACGGACCTACATAAATTTTATATCAGATTTTAGGAAATTCCCCCACCAAGCACGTTATTAAATTTTATCAAAAGCGGTCTATAAACAATTGAGATATCGCCATAACACTACATTTGATGTACAGCAAATTGCCCAAAGTACGTGTCTAAGAAATTTTGTTTACATTTTGTAAGTATTGTTTCAGCGATATCTCAGGTGTTTATGGACCGATTGTGATGAAATTTGACATCGTTCTTTATGGGAGGATTTTCTAAAATCTGATATATATACTCCACAAATCTGATTATGAATACCATTCAAATTGTACCGATCAACACAGAATCGGCACAAGAATCGATTTCGCGACCTCCGTCCGTCCGTCTGTTTGTTTGCCCGTCCGTCCGTCTGTTTGTTTGTCCGTCCGTCTATATGTCCGTCCGTCTACCTGTCTGTCCTTTTTATACCCTTCACCAATAGGTGAAAGGGTATTATAAGTTTGTGATTCCGTTTGTAATTTTTATACCCTTCACCAATAGGTGAAAGGGTATTATAAGTTTGTGATTCCGTTTGTAATTTTTTTATTAGTGATCGTAGACCCCATAAAAATTATACCGATCGACTCAGAATCGGGAGGAGAATCGATTAAGCGATGTCCGTCTGTCTGTCTGTCTGTCTGTCTGTCCGTCCGTCTGTCTGTCTGTCTGTTGAAATCAAGTTTCTGAAGCCCCTGGAGGATGGACTTACATAAATTATATATCAGATTTTAGGAAATTCTCCCGCAATGAACGCTATTAAATTTCATTAAAATCGGTTTATAAACACCGAAAATATCGAAAAAATACCAAAAATTAGACGAAAATTTGAAAATTTTTGATTGAAACACACTTTTAAATAACAAGAGAAAAAAGATACTCCTGGTGTACATGTGATAATATATTATATATCAGATTGTAGGAAATAGTTTCCCAAAACACTCTGTAAAATTTTATCAAAATCGGTCCATAAACAACTGAGATATCGCCAAAACATTGAATTTGATGTATCGCAAATTGCCCAAAGTTCGCATTAGAGAATGTTTGTTGAAAAAATGAAATGCAGAAATAGGAAAAACCATCCTCCTTTAGTACGGACCTACATAAATTTTATATCAGATTTTAGGAAATTCCCCCGCCAAGCAAGTTATTAAATTTTATCAAAAGCGGTCCGTAAACAATTGAGATATCGCAATAACACTACATTTGATGTACAGCAAATTGCTCAGAGTACGTGTCTAAGAAATTTTGTTTACATTTCGTAAGTATTGTTTCAGCGATATCTCAGGTGTTTATGGACCGATTGTGATGAAATTTGACATCGTTCTTTGTGTGAGGATTTTCTAAAATCTATACTCCACAAATCTGATTACGAATACCATTCAAACTGTACCGATCAACTTTGAATCGGCAGGAGAATCGATTTCGCGACCTCCGTCCGTCCGTCCGCCCGTCTGTTTTGGTATTATAAGTTTGTGATTCCGTTTGTAATTTTTTTATTAGTGATCGTAGACCCCATAAAAATTATACCGATCGACTCAGAATCGGGAGGAGAATCGATTAAGCGATGTCCGTCTGTCTGTCTGTCTGTCTGTCTGTCTGTCTGTCCGTCCGTCTGTCTGTCTGTCTGTTGAAATCAAGTTTCTGAAGCCCCTGGAGGATGGACTTACATAAATTATATATCAGATTTTAGGAAATTCTCCCGCAATGAACGCTATTAAATTTCATTAAAATCGGTTTATAAACACCGAAAATATCGAAAAAATACCAAAAATTAGACGAAAATTTGAAAATTTTTGATTGAAACACACTTTTAAATAACAAGAGAAAAAATATACTCCTGGTATACATGTGATAATATGTTATATATCAGATTGTAGGAAATATTTTCCCAAAGCACTCTGTAAAATTTCATCAAAATCGGTCCATAAACAACTGAGATATCGCCAAAACACTGAATTTGATGTATCGCAAATTGCCCAAAGAACACATTAGAGAATGTTTGTTGAAAAAATTAAATGCAGAAATAGGAAAAACTATCCTCCTTTAGTACGGACCTACATAAATTTTATATCAGATTTTAGGAAATTCCCCCACCAAGCACGTTATTAAATTTTATCAAAAGCGGTCTATAAACAATTGAGATATCGCCATAACACTACATTTGATGTACAGCAAATTGCCCAAAGTACGTGTCTAAGAAATTTTGTTTACATTTTGTAAGTATTGTTTCAGCGATATCTCAGGTGTTTATGGACCGATTGTGATGAAATTTGACATCGTTCTTTATGGGAGGATTTTCTAAAATCTGATATATATACTCCACAAATCTGATTATGAATACCATTCAAATTGTACCGATCAACACAGAATCGGCACAAGAATCGATTTCGCGACCTCCGTCCGTCCGTCTGTTTGTTTGCCCGTCCGTCCGTCTGTTTGTTTGTCCGTCCGTCTATATGTCCGTCCGTCTACCTGTCTGTCCTTTTTATACCCTTCACCAATAGGTGAAAGGGTATTATAAGTTTGTGATTCCGTTTGTAATTTTTTTATTAGTGATCGTAGACCCCATAAAAATTATACCGATCGACTCAGAATCGGGAGGAGAATCGATTAAGCGATGTCCGTCTGTCTGTCTGTCTGTCCGTCCGTCTGTCTGTCTGTTGAAATCAAGTTTCTGAAGCCCCTGGAGGATGGACTTACATAAATTATATATCAGATTTTAGGAAATTCTCCCGCAATGAACGCTATTAAATTTCATTAAAATCGGTTCATAAACACCGAAAATATCGAAAAAATACCAAAAATTAGACGAAAATTTTAAAATTTTTGATTGAAACACACTTTTAAATAACAAGAGAAAAAAGATACTCCTGGTGTACATGTGATAATATATTATATATCAGATTGTAGGAAATAGTTTCCCAAAACACTCTGTAAAATTTTATCAAAATCGGTCCATAAACAACTGAGATATCGCCAAAACATTGAATTTGATGTATCGCAAATTGCCCAAAGTTCGCATTAGAGAATGTTTGTTGAAAAAATGAAATGCAGAAATAGGAAAAACCATCCTCCTTTAGTACGGACCTACATAAATTTTATATCAGATTTTAGGAAATTCCCCCGCCAAGCACGTTATTAAATTTTATCAAAAGCGGTCCGTAAACAATTGAGATATCGCAATAACACTACATTTGATGTACAGCAAATTGCTCAGAGTACGTGTCTAAGAAATTTTGTTTACATTTCGTAAGTATTGTTTCAGCGATATCTCAGGTGTTTATGGACCGATTGTGATGAAATTTGACATCGTTCTTTGTGTGAGGATTTTCTAAAATCTATACTCCACAAATCTGATTACGAATACCATTCAAACTGTACCGATCAACTTTGAATCGGCAGAAGAATCGATTTCGCGACCTCCGTCCGCCCGTCTGTTTTTTTGTCCGTCCGTCTACCTGTATGTAATTTTTTCTGTTGTAGTCAAGTTTTTGGAGCTCCTGTTTTGTCGATATCTCAGGTGTTTATTTTGATGAAATTAAATAGCGTCCTTCGCAGGGGATTACCTAAATCCTGATGCATTCGGTAATTTGTGGTAGATATAATTTAGCGTTTAAGCGATGGTGTTTTGATCGACAATGATAAAATTCAGGGTGGGACAATATCCTAAAATTTTGTGTAAGATCCAGGAGCTCCACAAATCTGATTTTAGCAGACAGACACTCTGCATTAATCTTAATTTTGTGTCTGACTTTTGAACATTATGATAACATTTGAGAATGTATTATATATCAAATTATAGGTAATCTTCCTAGGAAGTACAAAAATGCAATGATATCCGTTCAAAACCTACATATGTATGTAAGTATCTCACATATCAACGACAATTTAAATTTTTTAAATGCAATTGGGAGAAATCCATTCACGTTTGACAATTGATCCCGTATAACTTCGGCTAAGATACGATGATGACATTTAGTATAAAGACGTTGTACAATATTGATATTCAGGGCGATAGCGTCTAAAATAAACTTTTTAGAGGGACAACATTTGACAAAAGTATTTCTGATCTCTTGAAAAGTTCGATATTGAAAATGGGGGAGCTCTATTCACATTTAGTGAAATCTCCCATATAACCCCGACCGGGAATCGATTTAATGCTGATAAATTAAATCACATTAAAATTGCACAAGGAACTAGAGCAAAACTTTCCAAACATCCATCGGACAGATCGAAAGAACAATACATCCCAAATATTATTGATGAAGTGTTCATTTTAATTAATTAACTAACTTCAGATTAATAAGTAAATCTTTAATAACTTTTCCGACAAAGCTGATATCCATCCATTCAAAAGCTATATATTTCACGTATGTATCTAAAACTAAGAGTGTATACCCTATAATTTTAAGGCTTATCATTGTTAAAGCTTTGACCTAAATCAGTCCGCTAACTTCAGAGTTTTACATAACTAATCAAGAACTTTTACTGGTGGGATAATTCGTACGAATTAAAGTGCACAACCCTCACTGGGCACAGTGTTTTTGGGTTGCATGCCAGAATACTTAAACTTCATCAAATCGATGTGCTATTGCAAATGTAAGGGCATCTACATTTTGAAGCATCTTTTCTGCATGGTTTATCTGGTCTATCGAACTTTATTAAATGTTCGTAAAATATGTGTATATTTTATTTCGAAGCTACTGGCTGGCTTAAATATGTATTCTCTACTTGTAGTCTAGTAATCATTATCTTTCACAAAGGGACCACTTTAGAACCCAAGTGAAGCTTCCCTAGACATCAGCCACCTGCCCAACCTAACCTTTGGGTGCATAACTATCCTAGATGATGACGCCACCGAAAAGCTTTTCTTTTTCCGACTCTTAATTTTAAAGACTCTTTGCATATAATACTAGTATAACCAAATTTTGCTAGGAATTACATTAAGTACTTTTGCAGCACCATTGGTGAAGGGTATCCAAGATTCGGCAAAGCCGAATATACCACTCTTACTTGTTACATTTCTAATAGGGGATGGAGGCTACAAATTAAAACCCTTCGTAATGACTCCATTCAGAACTCCAAGAGACGGTCCAGAAAAACGTTTTAATAAAAAACATGCCAGTGCACGTAACGTGGTGGAGCGATGTTTTGGTGTACTTAAAAATAGATTTCGTTGCATACTTGGATCAAGAGGGCTCCACTACAGTCCTGAACAAGTTACAAAAGTCATTAATGCTTGTTGTGCCTTACACAATATGTGCGTAAAATATAAATGTATGGAAGAGCATGTTGAAGAAACATATGATGAAGAAAGTCCTTCGGACGCTGATGAAAGAGGTGAAGAGGAAAGCACTGCAGTTACAATACGGCGAAATATCGCTATAAATTTATAAATTACATACATATGTATGTTATTATTTTGCCAAAGTGCAAAATCGAACCGTTACTCCTCACAGAATCTTTCAATGTTTTTTCCTTTTTTCAGATTTTTGTATTTAATTTATTAAAAATTGCTATTATTATAATATAAATTAATATAAGATAATACACAAAAACTACTAAAAAAAATTGTTTTTATTTCATAACAGTTAGGGTTATTCAAAGGATATTTATTTGTAAATCTTTTACAAATAAGAAGTAAAAAATTAAAAATTATTCAGTTTAACATTTAGGTTAATTATTAGGTTATGCAGAGAAAAGATATTTTTCCACAGTGGTGCGCAAGAGGTTTTTGGTATTCATTCAGCAATTTTGAAAGTACAGGACCGATTTTTTTTCGAAATTTGCAACATTAGTAGAAGAAGAATTAGGAATTTAGAGCAAGAAGTCAAGGGGTTAACAATTGGTTTAAATTCCTTACTCTTATTCTACTAATGTTCAAAATTTACAAAAAAAAATTGGTACAATACTTTCAAAATTGCTAGATGAATACCAAAAACCTCTTGCGCACCACTGTGGAATCGTAAGCAACTTAATTATTATTTTTTGCATATTGATTAAAAAAGGACTCAAACGCGAATAAAATTTTTTCTTGTGTTTCTGCTGTCTTTTTTGCAGCTTCAGCTTGTGCTTCCGCCGCATTTGCCATCCTATCTATAGCTACCACCAGATTTTTTGTAGATTTGACCTGTTCTTTGGCAATATCAAGTGATTGTTCAGCCACCCTTATTTGTCGACGAATAAGTGACAACTGATCTTCACTTGTTTTTCTTTTTTTTGCAGAAGAACAGCAAGGTTGTTCGTCAAAAATGTCATCTAACTGTTGCTTTTGAGGCTGCGTTTGCTGAGGTGGCTGTAAAATCGGTTGTTGTGGGTGAAGTTGAGGTCTCTCCGAAATCTGTTGTTGTGGGTGAAGTTGAGGTGGCTCTACAGTATGTTGTTGGTGCTGTGTTTGTTGTTGTACAGCTTGCGGCTCTTGAATATGCTGCTGGCTAATTTCTTGTTGCCTTGTAGGAGTAATAACAGCTACCACTTTGCTACTCCTTGATGGCGTGCTCGTGAGGGCAGTGAAGCAGCTTTCTACAGAATATTCTGTACTTATGTCCTTTACCTTTGAATACCCAAAAACCTTGCCACTGGGTGCAGCAGCTTTGGACAAGTGGACTGTGCGGTCTACTATTTCCTCCAATTCCGTTAAAGGATTTACTTTATAAAATCCACCTCCAGTTTCGCTTAAACTTCTTTTATTTTCCGCGATTTTTGTCTTTGTGCGGGACTTTAAATCAGCCCAGGACTATAAAGAAATAGGAAATGTATTTGCAAAATAGATCAAATAAAAACACACCATAACTTACTTTTTTCCACTCAGCAATAGAACGTACAGGCGGCCCTAATGAGTTTAACTTTTTAACTATGGTTTTCCATTGATCTTCTATTGACATTTTTGAACTCCCAAATATTACACAGCCTCTAGCAAATTCAGGATTTTCTTCCATATACTCCACCAATACCCGCAATTGCTGTATAGTCGACTTTTTGATGCTGGAATGGATATTTTTGTGAAGAAGCAAATAGGTAGCCTTAAAAGTATTTCACTTACCATTTGTTTTCCATTTTTTTAAAATAATTTTTTATATTTTAAGCTAAAATTTTTTTTAATTTGATCAACACGAAAACTAAAACATATGTGAGTGATTTTGACATATGTTTTCGTGTAGCTGACAGGTAAATCAGATAGTGGGACGCAAATTTATATTAAAGTGTTTACGTTATCGTTTGCATTCATTTTCGTTCGACTTGTCGTGCTGAAAACTTTTAGTGGGACGGAAATCAGCTGTTTTTCGTTGAGAATGCGAACGATTGAAAACGTTCGATATCGTGGGATAGGCTGTTAGTTTTGTGTCTGACTTTTGAACATTATGATAATATTTGAGATTGTGTTATACATGAAATCATAGGTAATCTTCCTAGGAAGTACAAAAAATGCAGTTAAGGACATGATATCCGTTCAAAACCTACATATGTATGTATCTCATATATCAACGAAAATTTAAATTTTTTTATTTGCAAAAGGGAGAAATCCGTTCACGTTTAACAATTGCTCCCGTATAATTTCGCCTAAGGCAATCTCTTAGTAGCTAATAAATGACAAATTATAATAGATACGATGATGACATGTAGTATAAAGACGTTGTACAATATCGTTATTCAGAGCGATGGCTACTAAAATAAATTTTCTAGAGGGACAACATTTGACAAACGAATTTCTAATCTCTTGAAAAGTACACAACCCTCACTGGGCACTGTGTTTTTGGGTTGCATGCCAGAATACTTAATCTTCATCAAATTCGAAATCGAATCTTCGAAAATCGAGAACAAAAGTGAGGCTGCCTTCAACATCAGCCACCTTTTCAACTTAACCTTTGGGACCATAACTAGTCGAGGTGATGACGATACCTAAAAGCTTTTCGCTTTCCGACTCTTAATTTAAAGACTCTTTGCATATAATACTAGTATAAGCATATATTGCTAGGACTTACATTTAGTATGAACAAAAGAAAATTAATATACATATCAATCATTTGTGTGGGTCAGTAATCAGAAACTATATAATTATATATTCTTACTATTTTGAACTTTAATTTTGGAACATCATTGATGAAGGGTATCCAAGATTCGGCACAGCCCTAATATACCACTCTTACTTGTTTCTTTACAATTTGTATCATAAAACAAAAAATATTATTTTGCTACTTTTTTAAAGAAAATAATTTCAATCTTTCAAATTCTGCAGATATAACATGGGTATAGATATCACAATAAAATTTTGTAGTTATGTATATAAGATCTTAAAGCAATACCTAAAAAATTTTCCCAATTTTAAATCAAAAATTCCCCAATTCCCAACCTGGGAAAACCCTAATTCAAAAAATTAGTTTTTTTTATAAAAATGGCAGCACTGACACAACACATTTCAAAAAAACATTTCTAATCAATAACAGGTAAATCAGGAAATATAAATATAATATATATTTTTTTTAGATTGGTGCTTTGCCTTTTGAAAAATTTTTTTAATTAAATATTTTTTTCCTAATTGTTTACAAAAATAGGAAAGAAATCAACCCAGTATATCTTATCAAGGGCAACTTAAGTTTAAAGTTTCTTTTCAATAAATGTATTTTTGGCGAATTTTTAAAAAAATCGAGGTGACCAACTTTGAAGGTCCATCAATCACACTCCCGACTTCTCATGGATCAGTGTTTTTGAAAATCAAGTCGAATACTCCTTGATCACCACCATGCCGAATGTCATTCAAAGGTTACAGAATTATTTCCAAAAAAAGCGTCCGTAAACCATTGTGCATTGAAAGATTATAGACGAACGTGACAGAAGGAATAAAAAAAGTAAAAATATAGAAAAAAACTGCATTGCTTTTTGGTATTATTACTCGTCAAACAATCAGAGATAAAGATTCGTTGATCAATCGTGATCGTGTGTTTAAAGTCTAGCTGGGTAGTTTTTAGATAGTGTATTATTTATAAATTGGTGCTGGTAACCAATATATATTAATAATTTTTAAATAATATTTGGCTTACATTTTTATTAACCAGTCTATATATTTTTTTTTTTGTTTAATTTTAGTGGTGTAAGAGCTTTGGAATCCATAAAGAAACTACTTTTCGTTCTTTAAAGGCGGAACAATCAAAAATAAACTATGTAATTGGCGTGACTGTTCAAAGAGGTACTGGCATTTACTGTTGTACGACTTTTATTACACTCACACCACGTTTTCAACTATACAACAGAAGTGCTTATAAGCTGGAATTTGCACAGAAGTGCGATATTAAAGAGATGGTACGTATTAGAATTAGGAATTTCCTTCGAAGGCAAGAAGTTATTATCTATTGTTTCTTACTGAATCAAATATAAAATAATTACTTATTTATTAATATTTCCCACATTATGGAGACGCATAGTGCTACCACCAGTGGACAAAAATCAAAAAATTATTGCTGCAAATTTTATTAAAAGTAATTGATTTCGATAGATAACAATACAATTGACACAAATCAAACAATTTTTTCATTTTACCCTTTTACCCTTTTTTGTTGCCGCCAGGTGGCGACAGAGCTGAGCAAAATTATGATAAAAGTAGTTGTTCAAAAACAATTTTTGGTGGCTTCACAAAAAAGTCAAAAATCAAATTTTTTTGACGATTTTAAAGGTTTATAATTTTTTTAATACATAAGCGTATGTGGAAAAATACAAAAACTTAGTTTTCAAATTCAGTATTAATTTAGTAATGTTTTGTAGAATATTTAATTTTAATGGAAAATTAAACAAGTAAGAATGTTATATTCGGCTGTGCCGAATCTTATGTACCCACCATCAAGTTGTGTTAAATTCAGAAACAGGATGCAGCTAATTCAAAATCTGGACCAAAACTGAAAAAATCGCTAAGCTAATGCCGTTCAACATTTAAAAATATTTTAGTGGTTTCCCCAGTATTTACTTTGATCAAAAATCGGTCTCATAACCGGGTATAGTTTTACATTAATAAGTTGTTAAATACTTTTCGTTGTGCCTAATATGTAGTTAGGCTAAACACGTTAATAGTAATACGACAGGTCCATATATTTCGTTAGGAGTTCCTAATGCATTCATCATATATAAAGTCTGGGCTGAACATTGATTGATGCCTATCTAATTTCATAGCTACAATCTTAATATAATGAATGTACCTCCAAATCTTCTTGATTGTAGATATAAAAATGTGATGTTATATATATAAGAATTATAGCCAAATGTTGACCGATTGTAACAAAATTTTACACACTGGCTGGTATATATATATATATAGAGCTTATTCTTGCAAAATTTAGTGGCCATAGCTATCATAGTTTCTTATTTAATAGCTTTTAACTGGCCTTTGCTAAAATTTTTGGTTTCCGTGAGTGTTTTTTATATGAAAGCTAAAGTCAAATATGGACTGATTCCTATAAAATTTGATAAACTGATCAAAAATTGCATAAAACTTCCCTATTTTAAATTTAATCGTCATAGCTATTACAATTGTATTTAATTTATCAGCATTAATGTGTTTCCCAGGGCGGGGTTATATGGGAGCTCTAACTAAATTTGAACCGATTTTGTCCATTTTCAACATACATCTTTTTCAAGACATCCAAAATACTTTTGTAAAATTTTGTTCCTTTAGCTCTTTTCGTTAAGGCGCTATCGTGCTTTTATTTGACGGACAGACGGACATAAACAACCTTTTCTTTATGTATTTTTGTGTTTCCATAAGTTTTTTATATGGGAGCTATGTTCAAATGGTGACCGATTGTGACAAAATTTTGTATACTGGCTGGCATTGACATAAGACTTTCTTGTGCCTAATTTAGTCTTAGTAGCTCTTGTAGTTAAGGAGCTATCACGATTTTATCTGACGGACAGACGGACACAAGTCCCCTTTTCTTTTTGAATTTTTGTGAGTTTTTTATATGGGAGCTAGGTCAAATGGTGACCGATTGCACACTGGCTGGCATTGATATAAGACTTTCTTGTGCAACATTTAGTGGTTATATCTGTTATACTTTTAGATTTATTGGCATTTAAGTGTATTTTAGGTGAAATTTAGGCTGTTTTCGTAAGTTTTTTGTATGGGAGCTATGGCTAAATGTGAACCGATTTTGATTAAATTTTATACGCTGCCTAGGGCTAAACTATTATATACCAAATTTTATCAGCATAGCTGCTATAATTTGTCATTTATTAACAAATAAGCGATTAGCCTAGACGAGGTTATACGGGAGCTATGGTCAAATGTGAACCGATTTTGCCCAATTTCAATACCAAAATTTTCTCAGAGATGAAGAATATTTTTACTAAGTTTCAGTGAGCTAGCTCCTTTTGTTTAGGCGTTATAGTGATTTCAACAGATAGACAGACGGACATCGCTCAATCGTCTTAGAATTTCATAAGGATTCAGAATATATATCGTTTTTGGTTTTTGAGCCAATATTAAGGAAATTACAAACGGAATGACAATCTCAATATACCCCCCATTCTTTTTGATGGTGGGTATAAAAATACGTCAAATATCGCCTTTTTTTCTTCGATTTTATATCACTGTGGAGCCTTATCTAATAGATAAAAAGAAATCTCAACCACTTTCGTCCACTTTTTCCAGATATATGAATTTAAAAAAGTGTCTAAAATGATACATTTTGCATGTCTATAACGTGTAATTTATTTGATATTAAAACAGCCTGTCCTTTGACCAATTTTATAAAGATTTTGCACACATATATACCTATTCGGCATCAAGTTACACACCAAATTTCAATTATATATTGTGATTTTTTTTTATTCTTCCATATATAAGGATTTGTGAATACTAGGCATATCCTTAAGCAGATTTTGTCGAAAGTTTGCAAACAATTTTAATAATTCTATATCATGCGTCAAATTTTATTTGTGTTCAGTGATAGATATTTAGATATTTTAGATATTTTTTTCATTTAAGGATCTGTGCATCCTAGGCGTATCCTTAGACCAATTTTGTCAAAATTTTGCAAACAATTTAACCAAATTTTTATTAAATATGTAGGAGATATTTTTAGTTTTGTGAATTCCATTTCTTTTTAATTCTATTAAATATGTGGGCGGTAGGCGTGTCCTTCGACCAATTCTGTTAAAATTTCGAATATGATCATGTTGAATCAATATCAAAACGTTGATCTAAGACAACTGCTTTATTTTTGTTCATTGGTTGTATGGACGTGTGACGTGGTTTATGAATTTAAAACAATGTTGGGCAGAGTCTCTCTAATTTTATATTTTGCTAACCCTAGGGGTAGCAAAATACAAATTAAGGGTCTGACGAGCTACTTTTTTGGCCAAAAAACAACTTTTATAAATCTCAATTAACCGTTATTCTGCAACGGACAGAAGTTTAATGTTTTTAGCAGGGTTTAATATTTAGTTTTTAGTTTTTTTTTGCCTAATTATCATATTCGAAGTAAATATGAATCGTATTCATATTTTTATTTTAAACAAAGATAAAATATGACATCTCTCACCTTTTCATTTAAATAAGAACTGAAACCAAAAACTATTTCCAAAATTTTATATATAAATTTACTATTTCCTTTACATATTTTCGTGCTAAAATGATTTTAGCTTTTAGGAACTATTTTATAGGACAGTAAAAAGAACGAATATGAATTTTTTCATTTTAGCATTTAGTTTTATATTCTTAGTTATGAAAACGAAAATGTTTCTCGCAGTAAAATTTATTCTCATAACTATTTTGAAAACATGAAAAATAAAATTTTGACTAAAATGAACTAAAAAGGTTGACTGCCACTGACTAGAGACAAAAACTATCAAGAAATATAAAACAAAGAATCAAGAAACCTTCACAAATATTTCATTAAATTTAATTGGCACAAGTAAAATTAATTATTTAAAAGTGACTTTGAGTGGGTGGGGAGGCTGGTAAAAAGAATTATTAATAAATTAAATTTCTTTTAAACTGACTCGACTTTACCAGGAGAACAGAAAAACAACAACATAAGTTTCAATAACATATTTTTTCTTCTTTATGTTGTTGTTTTTGTGTACAATTTTTTTGCCTTGTTTGTGTTTTAAGTTTAAGTTTTTTGTTGTTTTTCTATACAGTAATTCGATGTTTATTTAAACCCTGGTTTTTAGTGCAAAAACCAAAGCTTAAGAGCCCATTTGTATGGTGAAAAATAGGTTATTTTTTGAGAAATTTCATTTAAAAACAAGTAAGAGTGGTAAATTCGGCTTTGCCGAATATTGGATACCCCTCACCAATGGTGTTCCAAAAGTAAAGTACAAGATCGTAAGAATATATTGATAATTATATAGTTTCTGATTACTGACTTAGTTGATCACCACACAAGTGCTTTTTTTTTTTTTTTTTTTATTATTATTTTTTTATTGAAAAAAGTTTTTAGTTACACATTTCGTCTTAAATCTAATCCCGCGAAGCCTTGGCGGCTTGTCTGCAGGGTGGTGAGATTAATTAATAAAATGATAACAAAATATTTATGAAATAGTATAAAAAAAATAGTTATAAAAATTGTAATATGACATTTAATTGCGTTTTTATAAAATGGGATTTTAGTTGTTTTTTCTTCTGGTGAGGATTTATTGTAAGCATTAGATTTATAGGCAGTTTATTTAGAATATTGGGAAGCATTACATCTAACGTTGCTTTGCCATAGTTGTTGTTATGTCTTTGGACTTTGTATCGTCCCTCCTTCCTTCGCCTCGTGTTGTGCGAGTGATCGATTTGCTGTAGGAACTTATTTTCATTGAAAAACTCGTTGACTAGTGTTGTGTGGTAAATGCTGTTAACGTTTAGTATTTGCAGTTCTGTTGCAATGTTAGTGACTTTTGTGTTGTTGCGTGAACTTGTTGTTCTGTTGGTGTTGTTGTTGTTACCAGGTCTGGTAGTATTGTTGACAATGGTGTTGTTTTGGCTGGTGATGATGTTGTTTGCATTTCTGTTGACATTTGAGTTGGTGTATAAGATGTTGTTGTTGGAAATTGTGTTGCTTCTTGTGTTGATGTTATTTATTTGATAATTGACGTGTATGTTGTTTAAGTCAGTATTTGTGTTGTTGTTGTCATTCGTGTTGATGTTATTTGTTGAAATGTTAGGATTTAAGTTGTTTATACTGATATTTGAAATGTTGGTGATATGTATGTTGTTGTGATTTTGGTTGTTGTTACTAGTGTTTGAAAAGTTGATGACATTTGTGTCACATTGGTTGGAGATTGTGTTGTTTCCATATATCAATGAATATTCAATATTTCGGTTGTGCTGTTTATTTTTTAATAATATTTTGAGGATCTGGTTTTGTGTCTGTTGGAGGCTTTTGCAGTGACTGGAGCTACCCCAAGATGTAATGCCATGACGCAAATACGATTCCACTAACGAAAAGTATGCCTGCCTTAGCACTCCGTATGTTGCGCAATTGCTCAAATGATACAGGCTGTATGATGATTTTTTGAGCTTATTTTGCAAGCACTGTATATGTTGCTTCCATTTAAAGTTTTCATCAACATATACTCCCAGGTATTTATAAGTTTTAACCTTTTCTATGATGACGGAGCACGAGTCGCTACTCGATTGTATACCAACATCGTGAATGCAATCTACATTGTGAAATTTCAACTGAATGTCGGTTTGGGGCATTTGGGTTGTTCTAATTTGCATAAGTTTCGTTTTAGATGCATTTATTATGAGTCCGTTATCGTGACACCATTTTGACATTTTATTGAACTCATCTTGCATTATTTGTCTTGCATTTTCTACATTTTTATTGCTTACTACAATTGCGGTGTCATCTGCGTATGCAAAGGTTGAGCTTTTGTTAAGTATATTTAGCATTTCATTTGCATAGATTATGTATAAAATAGGGCCAAGCTTTGATCCCTGGGGCACACCGTTAAACGAGATATTTTCGGTACTTAAAGTATCTCTTATTTTAACACGGTACGTTCTAAGTTCTAGGTAATTTTTGAACCAATTTAGACAGTCTCCTCTAATACCATTCCTATCTAGCACATCTAGAAGGTTTGAATGCGAGAGTGTGTCAAAGGCCTTACTAAAGTCTATAAATAAGACCAAACAGTGGATGTTCTCATTAAGACAGCTGTTTATACAATGTGAAAAATTTCCTAGAAGTTTATTTATATTTTTCCCTTTCTGAAAGCCGTATTGGTTTGGGTTAAGGATTCCATATTTTGTTAAGAAATTGTTCAATCTCCTAACTATTATCTCCTCCAAGACTTTTTCAATTACAGACAGTATTGCTATAGGTCTGTAGTTGTTAACGTCATTTTTTATGCCACTTTTGTAAATAGGACGAATTATGGATGTTTTTAAGAGATTTGGGATAGTTGATGTATTTATACTTGCATTTGTGAAAGATGTTATAATCTGGGTGAGTTGTAAGGCATTGTTTTTGAGATCCTTTGGCCTAATTCCATCTATTCCTGCTCCTTTTTTAGCATTAAGGTTTTTTAAAATATGATATATTTCTACTTCATTTGTGTTTGAGAGAAACATTGAGTTTTGTAATGTAGGTTTCTGATAGAAAAAGGTTGTAATGTCACATTTATGTAATATTTTTTGTACGTTTTCATTAAAACTGCCCGCAAAATTATTCGTAATTTCTAATATATTTTCATTTTTAAAGTTTTTTATTAAAATATTATCTATATTGTTTAGTTTTTTACCTGTTAACTCGTTAATGAGTTGCCAAGTGATACGCATGTTATTTCTATTTTCTATAAATTTAGTTCTATAGTATTCATTTTTGGCGAAAATTAGTTTTTTATTTAGTGAGTTTCTAAATTTCTTATAGTCACTTTCATGTGATTTATTATTTTTATTTTTAATCCATTTGGTATAAAGTTTATCCCGTATGTCACAGCATTTAAGTAAATATTCGTTTAACCACGGATTCACATTTCTTGGAGTTGATGTTTTACTTGATTGTTTGGATTTTTCATAAAATTCGTTAAAAGTTTTATAAATATTATTAAATATTTCATTTGCACTTAAGTTTTGCACTGGCATAGTATTCCAATCAAAGTTTCGTATACATTTGTTAATTTTATAATTATTTATTTTGGCACCCTGTAAATGTAGGCTTTCTTCACCCTGGTTTGTTTTCTTCTCTTTATCTTCGTACGTCGCAAAATATAAGGTGTAATGGTCACTGATGTCGGTTCTTATTACAGCAGCGTATGTTTTTGTTGTTTTATCATTTCTTACATGCAGATGATCAATACATGTACTTGTTTGTTTGGTGTTGTCTTCCCTTGTACTTTCGTTGATAACGCATAACAAGCCGTTGGACGACATCATCTGAATATATTTAGTTGTTGTGATATTCTGTGTACGAATATCAATGTTTATATCGCCAACAACAATCACATCTTGCTTACTTTTTATTTTGCTTAACATTTTATCGAGTTCTATTATAAACTCATTTACTTTTTTGCTTGGCGGCCGATAGATTGTAAGAATTGTATATGGTTTGTTATTGTTGCTTACATTTGTTTGGGTACCCTCAAAGGAATTTGCTTTAAGAGAAGTTGATGTTGTGACTATTTTTTCTCTTACATATACCGCAATACCTCCTCCCCTTCCTTCTCTATTCAAAAAATAAGAGTTAAAACCTGTTATATTATAAATATGATTTTCCTCATTTGTAATATTTGTTTCCACAAGTAATATAAAATTTATGTCGTTTATTATTGTGTGAAGAGAAGTAAGGAGATTTGTAAAGTTTGAGCGCAGAGAACGAATATTCATATAAATGGTAGACGTTGGATAACTTAAAAAAGAATTGTTTATTTCTGAGAAATTATTTAGCATTTTTGTTTATAAATTCAATTTTTGGAAGTGGTTAATAAAGAGACGTATTTGTTGTTTAAAATGTAGAAGTAATGAGTTCAATATCAGAGTTGTTGCTTATTAAAATTGGTTTTGAGATCTCATTTTTCTTGGCATGAATGTGTCCATCGCGTACCCATACGAATTTCCAATTCGTTTCTTTAGCTTTAGTTTTGGCTTGCCAGAGTAAACGTCGTTTATGCATCGTGAGTTGATCATTTATATAAATATATTTGTTTTCATTTTTATTCTCCTTTATTACGTGTGATTCAATTCGGTGGCGCGTAATTTTTTTCATCAACTCTTTTTTCTTTGCTATTGAGTTAAATTCAACTATTATTTTTTGCGACCTTTTAAGCTGGTACGATTCGTTAATGTCGGAATCATTTATTTCAACATCAACTGATTTACCAATTATTTTTACGATTTCATTTGGGTTAAGGGTTTCGTGGCATACATTTTTGATCTCTATATTCTTATTTATAAGTTTTTGTTCTATATCATTTATTCTGTTTGACATTTCTTGTATTTGTTTATCCTTTTCTTTATTACTGTCACATAATTCTTTTACTTGTGCAGTGAGAATATTTAGGTTGGTGGTAATGGAGCTGACCGCAGTCTGTATACTTGCAGCTAGTTCTTGCATTGTATTTTTCATATCATTAATATCTGTTTAACAACATTAACATCTGAAGTTAGGGCATTAAAACATTTTTTCATTTCGGTTGAAGATACTGATTCTTTGAATCTTTTTTGGTCCCCATTATCTTCGATATCGTCCTCTCTTTGTTGTTTTTGGTTCTGTGGTGGTATTGGAGAGTTGTCTAAAATGACGTGGTAAGCGTTGTTGCTACTTGTGGAGGTTGTTCGAGTTTTGCATTTTTGACATCTCCACTTGGCTCTCTTCTCCAAATTCATGCAATCGTAAGTTTTCTCGGCAAGTGTGCAGCATGAAGAGAAATGAAATTGCGAATTACAGCCTGTGCAGATGACAAACTTTGTAGGTAATACCTTGGTACAAAGGTCACAAGTATTCATTTTTATTGTTTTCTTTTGTTTTATGTTCGTAGAAAAACAAGAAAGTTTTAGGTTTTTTATTAATTTTAACAGTGTTTATTTAATTTTTTCAATATGCACAATAGTTTTATGAAAAACTTTAGAGTAGTTTTTTTTTTTTCAATACAGTTTTTTCAGTTTTTTTAAGCAATTTAAAGGATTTTTGACACAGTTTTTGTTTGTTCAATTGGAGCTCGATAAAAAACACAACCGCACGCAATGAGAGTCGATACGATTATATCTATATTGATTTTCTTTTGTTCATACTTAATGTAATTCCTAGCAATATTTGGTTATACTAGTATTATATGCAAAGAGTCTTTAAAATTAAGAGTCGGAAAACGAATAGTTATGGACCCAAAGGTTAGGTTGGGCAGGTGGCTGATGTCTAGGGCAGTGTCACTTGGGTTCTAAAGTGGTCCCTTTGTGAAAGATAATGATTACTAGACTACAAGTAGAGAATGCTTATTTAAGCCAGCCAGTA
Source organism: Stomorhina lunata (assembly GCA_933228675.1). Taxonomy (NCBI): domain Eukaryota; kingdom Metazoa; phylum Arthropoda; class Insecta; order Diptera; family Rhiniidae; genus Stomorhina; species Stomorhina lunata. Next base: position 84,415,367 of record OW121742.1, read on the forward strand.
GCTTACGAACATTTAATAAAGTTCGATAGACCAGATAAACCATGCAGAAAAGATGCTTCAAAATGTAGATGCCCTTAGATTTGCAAAAGCACATTGATCTGGCATGCAACCCAAAAACACAGTGCCCAGTGAGGGTTGTGTACTTTAATTATTACGAATTATCCAACTAGTAAAAATTCTTGATTAGTTATGTAAAACTCTGAAGTTAGCGGACTGATTTAGGTCAAAGCTTTAACAATAATTATCAATGTATACAAGCCTTAGAATTATAGGGTATACACTCTTAGTTTTAGATACATACGTAAAATATATAGCTTATGGATGGATATCAGCTTTATCGGAAAAGTTATTGAAGATTTACTTATTAATCTGAAGTTAACTATTTAAGATGAATACTTCATCAGGGATGTATTGTTCTTTCGATCTGTCCGATAGATGTTTGGAAAGTTTTGCTCTATTTTTTTGTGCAATTATAATATGATTTAATTTATCAGCATTAAAGTGATTCGCGGTCGGGGTTATATGGGAGATTTCACTAAATGTGAACCGAGCTCGCCCATTTTCAATACCGAACTTTTCAAGAGATCAGAAATACTTTTGTCAAATGTTGTCCCTCTAGAAAGTTTATTTTAGGTGCTATCGCCCTGAATAACGATATTGTACAACGTCTTTATACAAAATGTCATCATCGTGTCATTATGTCAATATAATTTGTCATTTATTAGCTATTAAGATATTGTCTTAGACGAAGTTATGCGGGAGCAATTGTCAAACGTGAACGGATTTCTCCCAATTGCAATTAAAAAACTTAAATTTTCGTTGATATGTGAGATACATACATACATATATAGGTTTTGAACGGATTTCATGTACTTAGCAGCATTTTTGTACTTCCTAGGAAGATTACCTATAATTTGATGTATAATACATTCTCAAATGTTATCATAATGTTTAAAAGTCAGACACAAAATTAAGATAAATACAGTGTGTCTGTCTGCTAAAATCAGATTTGTGGAGCTCCTGCAAGGTATACCCATATGTATTTTACACAAAATTTTAGGATATACCGCTTTTGATAAAATGTAATAACCTTGTTTTATATTGGGTCTATATTTTGGAGGTAGATTTAAATACACAAAATTTCAGGAATTACACAACATTGTAACATTTTGCACCTTGAGAGAATAATAAGAATATTTAGCGGACCTATTTAGAATAGACTTTTGGCAACAATAGTTTCGTAAAATATGGATAAAGGTCGTCATAATGTGCAAAAGCTACTTATTTAAGACATATTTCGGTATACTGAAATCAAGTTTAATGAGCTTCTAGATGACATACTGACATAACTTATATGTATAGGTATTAGATGTTAATAGTTTTCTACGAATTACATTATTAAATTGCAACATATAGTTCTACTTACAACTGAGATATAGCCAAAACGCGAAATTCGATGCCAAATTACAATTTTTTATTTTCCATCGCCAAAATTCAAAATTCGATGAGAATTAAAAAAATTTTTTTAATTACTGTATTTTTCAAAATAACTATGTTTTTTTAAAAAAATTATGTTTTTTTAAAAAAAAAGTATATCAAATTTTAAGAAATCATTGAACGCAACACACTATTGAATTTTATCAAAATCGGCAGATCAGTAACTGAGATATCGCCAAATTGGCACATTTTAGAAAAAAAAAATGTTTAAAAAACAATATTTAAAAAAAAATCGAATTATATATCAGATTTTAGAAAATACTCCATTGCAGAATGCTATTTAATCAATAAACTCCAGAGATGTCGCCAAAATTCAAAACTCGATGAGAATTTAAAAAAAATTTTGTTTAAAAAACTGTAGTTTAAAAAAAAAAAAATAATTTCGTCAAAAAACTGTTTTTTTTTAATTTTTGAACTGTATATAAAATTTTAGGAAATTATTCAACGCAGCACACTATTAAATTTCATCAAAATCGGTAGATCAATAGGGGAGATATCGTCAAAGCAAAAAGATATTGATGTACTCAAATTGATATATTATTTTGTTTTTTTTTTTTAACAGTATTATATATCAGATTTTAGAAAATACTTCAACGCAACACATTATTAAATTTCATCCAAATTGGTCTATGAACACATGTCGTCAAAATTCGATGAGAATTTGTTTTTTTTAAGACTGTATTTTTCCAAAAAAAAAATAAATTTCGTCAAAAAACTGTATTTTAATAAAAATAAGTTTTTTGAACTGTATATCAAATTTTAGGAAATCATTCAACGCAGCACACTATTGATTTTCATGGAAATCGGTAGATCAATAACCGAGATATCGCCAACGCAAAGAATATCGATGTACACAAATTGACAAATTTTATTTGTTTTTTTTTTAACAGTATTTTAAAAAAAAATTTTTTTATTATATATCAGATTTTGGAAAATACTCCAAGGCAACATGCTATTAAATTTTATCAAAATCGGTACATAAACACCAGAGATATCGCCAAAATTCAAAATTCGGTGAGAATGAAAAAAAAATTTTAAAAATTGCATTTTTTAAAAAAAAATTTAAAATTCATCATCGAAGTTTAGTATTTTAGCGATATCTCGGGCGTAGGTATATAATTTGTCTGGGTACACCTACCAGGAGCTCCACAAACTTGATTTCAACAGACGGACAGACAGACGGACATGGCTAAATCGACTCTCCTGGCGATTCTGAGTCGATCGGTATAATTTGTATGGGGTCTAAGACGAATAATGAAAAAATTACAAACTGAATGACAAACTTATAATACCCTTTCACCTATTGAAGGGTATAATAATATAATAAATTATGTATGTACATGCTAAAGGAGGATGGTTTTTTCCTATTTCTGCATATCATTTTTTCAACACACATTCTCTAATGCGTACTTTGGATACATCAAATTTAGTGTTTTGGCGATATCTCAGTTGGTTATGGACCGATTTTGATAAAATTTTACAGAGTGCTTTGGGGAACCATTTCCTACAATCTGATATATAATATATTATCACATGTACACTAGAGCGGTTCGCCTTCCATACAAAAAATAAAAGTTGTGTCAGTCACCCTCTATGATTAAAGATAATGTTAAAACAATTTCAAAAAATATTTTTTTATTTTTTTACCACGCCTACAAATACCGCCCTTTTAGTATTTTGTTCACTGCGTCGCCATTTTATGTCCGATCATAACATTTTATATATCGGCGTTCGCGGCTCTGTAAGGGCTACATTTCTCTCTTTGATAGTTTTTTACTACCACGTCAATTTATAGTCATAACTTTTAAAAACTAGATTTTTACTCGATTTGATTAGGGTGGGTACGTCTCGAATTTTAAAAAGTAATGACTAGAAATTGACGAGATTGTAAAAAACTATCAAAGAGAGAAATGTAACCCTTACAGAGCCCTGAACATCGATGTATAAAGCGTTATGATTGGACTAAAGATGGCGACACAGTTAACAAAATACAAAAAGGGCGGTATTTGTAGGCGTGGTAAAAAAATAAAAAAAAAATGTTTAGAATTATTTTAACATTATCTTTAATCCTAGGGGGTGACTGACTCAACTTTTTTTTTCGAACCACTCTAATGTACACCAGGAGTATCTTTTTTCTCTTGTTATTTAAAAGTGTGTTTCAATCAAAAATTTTAAATTCTAATTTTTGGTATTGTTTTTGATATTTTCGGTATTTTTAAAATCTGATATATAATTTTTGTAGGTCCATCCTCCAGACGGACTAGGGTTGCCAGTCAGGCTGGATTCGACTGGATTGTCCAGCTTTTTTAATGCTTGTCCAGTGCCAAGCTAAAAGAACACAAAAAAAGTGTATTTTTTTTTACTTAAGTGATTTATGCGTTGATTAATTGATTGCTTGATCAAGTTCAATTTGTTATAAAATTACCCTCTATCAAATTTCCCCATTGTTGGCAAGTATGATTCTACGTTTAAATTTGAAAATTATATCGTTAATTATGTTGGCGGCGGTACAAAGGTAAACAAATTATCTTACAACCTCGTAGCTATAGTTCTCAACGATCACATGTGGTCCAATTTTTAAGGATTGCCTGCTTGTAGAAACCAGCGGTTTTGTTTTGATTCATTGACAACTAGACCCATTTTATCACATTCCTTCTCGATACTTGATATCAATGTCGTCGACAAACGCAAGTAGTATGTGTTTTCTGTTGCTGATATCGCTGCAGGTTAATTACGGTTCATTAAAAATTTAAAGATTCATCGAAGCAAATTTGTAAAACAAGTTTTGTATTATTAATGTCCAGCTAATTTTTGGGTTGCCCAGCTTTTTTCTCTTATGTCCAGCTTTTTCGGGATTTGGTCTGGCAACCCTAAGACGGACAGACAGACAGACAGACAGACAGACAGACAGACGGACATCGCTTAATCGATTATCCTCCCGATTCTGAGTCGATCGGTATAATTTTTATGGGGTCTACGATCACTAATAAAAAAATTACAAACGGAATCACAAACTTATAATACCCTTTCACCTATTTCACCTAGTAATAATAATAATAATAATAATAATAATAATAATAATAATAATAATAATAATAATAATAATAATAATAATAATAATAATAATAATAATAATAATAATAATAATAATAATAATAATATTAATAATAATTATAATAATAATAATAATAATAATAATAATAATAAAAATAATAATAATAATAAAAATAATAATAATAATAATAATAATAATAATAATAATAATAATAATAATAATAATAATAATAATAATAATAATAATAATAATAATAAAAATAATAATAATAATAATAATAATAATAATAATAATAATAATAATAATAATAATAATAATAATAATAATAATAATAATAATAGTTCAGTTTTGCTTCGAATTTACTTAGTTTTTTTCATGTTGAAAAATGGTACATTTTTCTCAGATCGGTTTAAAAAATCATTTTTAATTTTTCGAAAATTTTGTTCAACAAATATTACAAATTTAGAATATACTCACCAGTGTGTTAACAGAGAAATGGAAGAATAAAACTCAAAAAAATATCTTGAATAGTTTCGCCGTACCAGCGACTTAAAATTTAAAATTTTTGGCCCAAATTCTAGTAGATTTTTACTTGTATTAAATTTTAACAAAAAAAAAATAATTAATATTATTGCTTAGTTTATGGAAAACCTATGCTGAAAGGTCTTTTAATATTGGACGAGATTGACCCTTTCTTCACCGGGGTGAAATGTTAAAATTTGTATTTCCTTTAAATTTCCATAGCGAGATTACGAAATATCAAGTAATAATTAGCGAATTTTAATAAAAAAGCATGAAAATAACTGTTTTTGGCAAGATTAATTGTTTTTTATTTAAATTTTTTTTAGTTTTATTCTCCTATTTGTCTGTTTTAACACATTGTTGAACAAAATTTTCGAAAAACTAAAAAATGATTTTTGAAACCGACCTGAGAAAAATGTACCATTTTCCAACATGGAAAAAACTAAGTAAATTATATTATATTTAAGCAAAACTGAAGTATTCAATACTAACGAGTCATTTAATGATAAATTATGTCTAATTTTCAAGGACATAAATTTTCAGGGGAAAAATGGAATAACTCCAAAACTACTTAATGGATTTTTGTCTTTGAAATTTCTCAAAAATAAAAAAAAAATAACCCATTTTTCATAATACAAATGGGCTCTTAAAATTTGGACCCGATGCGCGAACGTTGTCCGATTTGGCTCAAATTTTCAGAACTAAACTTCTAGAAATAGTCACCCAAATGTACATAAATTGAATATAGTATGTTATGTATGTCACTCCTTTGATTTTTTACAAATCTGTTTCGAATAACATTTAAGAACTTTATAAGTTTGTGTTGATGTATGTAACGCATAGAAATATTGGTCTTAGACCCACCTTTTAGCATACCAATAGTCTTAGAATCACTTTCTGGGTCGATTTAGCGATGTCCGTCTGGCTGGCTGGACGGCTGGCTGGACCCCCATGTAAACCTTGTAATCAAACTACAGGTCGCAATTCTAAAGATTATTTGAAATTTGGTACAGATCATTTTTTTATTGAAATAAGTCAAAATCGGTCCATTATTTATGGTACCTCCCATAGATCCCACCTCCCGGAATTGATATATTGACCACAAATATCAATATTTTTTCATTAAATTTTTAACAAATATTGCTTATGTAAACTAAAATCACCGTACCAAATTTCATTGAAATCGGCCCACATTTGACCAAATTTAGCAAATATTTGCCTTTATACACGAAAAAAGGGTATTATAAGTTTGTGCTGATGTATGTAACGCATAGAAATATTTGTCTTAGACCCACCTTTTAGTATACCAATAGGCTTAGAATCACTTTTTGAGTCGATTTAGCGATGTCTGTCCGTCCGTCTGACTGGCTTGCTGGCTGGACCCCCATGTAAACAGATGATTTTTTGATAGTGGGACCATGGCTATTGAAATTCATCAAAATCGGTCCATTAATTTTAGTACCTCCCATATGTCCCACGTCCCGGAATTTATATTTTGACCACAAATATCAATATTTTGTCATGAAATTTTAATTAAATACGGCTTATATAAACCAAAATCACTGTGTCAAATTTCGTTGAAACCGGTCCACATTTGACCATAGCTCCCATACAAAACGCACTAAATGAGACAAAAATCTCTAACAAAATCGGTAATTGATATATTTAATTCATTACGGTTTTGATATTTTGTAATACAAAAGATATACCTGTCTCTTTATTTGTTCTAAATGTACAATTAGATAGTTCATTACGGTTTAATTTTTTTGTTTTCCAACTCAATTATTTTTCCATTTTTCTTTACAAAATCTACATTCAACCTAAGTACCAGCTCTTGATAATCGGAACTGGCAATATCTTTAAACTAAGGTGCGTTGCTAAATCTTGAGGGGCAGTCAACAAAAAAATATATCAAATTTTCTTTAATCTAAACAGAAGTTTTGATCAATTCAAACTGTTCTGCACTCAGGTGTGATACAGTTTCAAAGTCAATAATTTTCGGATTAATGATGCCCAGCTTGTTTAATTGTATCCCCATCTGAAAAGAAAAGAGTCGGCTATAATTTTACGAAAAAAAGAATTTTGAAGGGTGTTTGTTGAATTTCTTAGTTCATTCAAATCATATTTCCAGCGTTTGCACATTTAATGACAGCATTTGTATTCATGTCGCTGTTGTGAATTCTGTTCCTTATATCAATAATAGATTCTTCTATTGTGTCCCTATCCTCACTGTCAAGGGTTCCAAAAAGAAATTTTGGGCCACTACCTAATGCATTGCATTGCCTCTTAACGAATAATTGTTTCTTTTGATCCGCCATATTAAGATATTTGGTTATGATGGCCGACTGTAAATACTCATGATTATTGTGCTCATTCCACAATTGAGGTGATCCATGCGAAATCTATCCTCCTTTTCATTTATTTCTCATACCTGAAATGAAAAATCGTAACATATACGCTCAACATGAACAAAAATGTGCTGAATATAATTTAAAACAACTGAACCAGTTGCTCTTAAAGAAATTGGGTTTGTTCTTTGCTCTATTGTTAATAAGATGTTTTTTAATTATACTAACTGATGACCAGGTATCGATAAGAAAATGAGTTGGTTTATTCTCTAATAAAGTATTACCATTTGCATCGTCCTGCTCCAGTGAAACAGGAGCTCTGTATCGTCTGATCCTAGACTAGTTCGAATTATTCCATCCAGATCCTCTAGCTACCTATTTATTTCCACTAAAATGAGTTTGTCGTGAAATATTGCTATCATCGAATGGTACATAATTATTTTTATTAGTCTGATTAAAATCACCCGTTTGGTAATTTGAAAATTGCTGTCCGGGGCTGTAAAATTGCGGAGCGTTTGTTTGATATTGAGATGGGTTAAAATAATGGGGCTCTCTCCGAATAAGGGATATAGGTTGAAATGTTTTTACTTGCGTGTAATTGTTATGATCAATGCCTCTATTTTTTTTGGAATTTCTATTCATTATACTCGAAAAGATGTAAACCACTCTCCCTCAAGATTTTGAGGGCCGATTTAAAATCGAATACTGGATTGGCATTAAGTATGCCGGTAATATGGTAGGGATTCACTTTCTACACTCAACTTTATACAGTTTTTTATTTTTCAAATATCACTGTTTCACAAAATATTTTAACACATTATCAAAAAGCTAAATGAAAAGAAAAAAAAGAAAAAGTAAAGCTGACTGATGCAGCTGACTGATCGTTTATTTTGGCTGACGCACACAGTCCAAGAGAAAAACTTGTAAATTTAGCTGATGCTGCCAACTTCAAGTTTTTTTCTCTTTCGCCTTTTGCTTGACTTTTTCCTATGAAGTTTTCTCAGCTAAGCACAACAGTTAAACATACACACCATAAATTGAACTTCAAATCAGTCAGCTAAAAGCGACGCAGCGCTTGTAGTTTTGTATTAAGATATCTATGTGTGTCGTATTTATGAATATGATGAGAAAGAGACAAGGAGGAATATATGTAATTGCGTGTGTATGTGTGTATAGTTATAATACTAAGAAAGGGTGCAATATCAGAAATATTCAAGTAAACAGCAAATTAAATAAAAACAACTTGAAACTGAAAAAGTAGCTGCTTTCAGCAAAAGCAGCAAATACAAGTAAATTTCTTTGACTGTGCTGCACAAGCAGAGACTACAGAAGCCGACAGCCAGAACAAACGAACTCATTTAGTTTGTTGGCTTCTACTTTTGTCTTGATGGTTCAACAAAATTCAGGTTTTGCAAATTCTATTTTTTCTTTGTTGTCCGGCATATTGAAGATTTTGCAAATTACTCAACAATTTATTTACTTCATCAATTATGCTATCCTCTGTCATTTATTTAGAGGGAGTTTTTATACCCTTCACGAATAGGTTAAAGGGTATTAAAAGTTTGTCATCCAGGTTGTAATTTTATCATTATTCATCTTAGATCCCATAAATAATTATACCGATTGACTCAGAATCGTCTGTCTGTTGAAATCAAGTTTGGGTGTACCCAAATAAATTATACACCCTACGCAGCACGCTTAAAAATTTCATTAAAATCGGTACATAAACACCCGAGATATCGCCAAAATACTATACTTTGATGACGAATTTTTAATTTTTTTTAAATACAGTTAAAAATTTAATTCTCATCGAATTTTGAATTTTTGCAATATCTCTGGTGTTTATTGACCGATTTTGATGAAATCTGATACATAATTCGTTTTTTTTAATACTGTTTAAAAAAAATTAATTTGCCAATTTGCGTACATCGATATCTTTTGCTGAAATTCACTAGTGTGCTACCTTAAATGATTTCCTAAAATCTAATAAACAGTTCAAAAAACTTAAAAACAGAACACAGTTTTTTGATGAATTTAATTTTTTTTAATGTTTTTTAATTCTCATTAAATTTGAATTTTGGCGATATCTCAGATATTTATAAATCGATTTTAATGAAATTTAATAGCACGCTGTGTTGGAGTATTTTCTTAAAAAAATTTAAGTTGCCAATTTATGCACATTGATATCTTTTGCTTTGGCGATATCTCAGTTATTGATCTACCGATTTTGAAATTCAAAAGTGTACTGCGTTTAAGGATTTTCTAAAAAGTTCTAAACACGTTTTTTTAACGAATTTAAATTTTGTTGTTTTAAAAATACAGTTAAAAAAACAAATTTAAGTAATTCCAAACAAATTTTGAACTTTAGCGATATCTCTGGTGTTTTAAAAAAAATTCAGTTTTTTAACGAATTTAAATTTTGTTGTTTTAAAAATACAGTTAAAAAAACAAATTTAAGTAATTCCAAAAAAATTTTGAACTTTAGCGATATCTCTGGTGTTTTAAAAAAAATTCAGTTTTTTAACGAATTTAAATTTTGTTGTTTTAAAAATACAGTTAAAAAAACAAATTTAAGTAATTCCAAACAAATTTTGAACTTTAGCGATATCTCTGTGTTGGAGTATTTTTTAAAATCTGATATATAACTCTCATTTTTTGTTAAATACTGTTTTAAATTTTTTTCCAAGATACACAATTTTTAACAATAAAAAAATTGTTTTTAATTTTAAGTGTATTGAAGTTACCATAAACATGATATATAAGTTTAGCACATCAAAATGTACATTAGCTTTCCACGGTATACACAGGAAATAACTTTCACACATTGCCTTAATATCATTCCAAAATCTATACACAATATCTTTTATGTGTATGTATCTAAAACTTAATACTTGAAACAATGCCTACCAAATATTATTACCAAAGAAATCATCGAAATTGGTACCTTTACTTACAAAATGTTCGTGATTAACCATAAACTTTTCAAAAAGGTATATACCAGATATCCACAATCTATATATTTTATGTATGTGTCTGAAACAAAGATCCTGTATAGATTGTAAAAACTTTCAGAAAAATACCTCCCAAATATTATTCCTGAAAGACTTTTAGAATCAACTCAACTAACTTCAGAGATATATGTACCATTAAATTTTCAAATATGGCCCTGATATACATTTAAATGAATTCAAGAGTCTGGTATACCCACACTTTTCAAATATTATATCTAAAGTATTCATCAAACCAAGAACTTTTTTATATAAAATAGTACGCACTAATTCACATGTTTATGCAATATTGACGTGATATTCATTAAAAATCTTTATATCTTATGTAAATATCTAAGACTAAGAGTAAAGAATCTAAGATATTATTGCTGCAGAACTCACCCAAAATCAGTCTTCAGAAACAAACATACTTGTAATTGACTTAAAACTCTTTCCATTCTGTACTTTACTTTTGGAACAATTTTGGTGAAGGGTATTTAAGGTTCGACATTGCCGAATATAGTACTCTTACTTGTGTTTTTTATTAAATTTCTTAAATAAAAATTTTATCGCTTCACTAGTTGTTAGTAACAATTACTTTGTTCCTTAATATTTAAATTTTTAATACTAATGTAGGTTCGTTTAAATCGACTGCGCCAATTGAATATCAAACTTTTTAGTTGAGTTGTTAAAATGATATTGATTTTGATTTCATCAAAAATTTACATTCTACTTAAAACTCTAAAATATAAGAATGAATACTTGGCATTTTATGGAATACAAATAAAGAACGGAAGGGTGTCACATAACAATTAATTTAAACTTTTGAACATTATGATATTTGTACTTCCTAGGAAGTACAAAAATGCAGCTAAGTACATGATATCCGTTCAAAACATACATATGTATGTACGTATCTCACATATCAACGAAAATTTAAATTTTTTAATTGCAATTGGGAGAAATCCGTTCACGTTTGACAATTGCTCCCGTATAACTTCGGCTAATAAATGACAAATTATGATTATCTTTATACTACGTGTTATCATCGTTTCTATTATAGTAGATACGATGATGACATTTAGTATAAAGACGTTGTACAATATCGTTATTCAGGGCGATAGCTCCTAAAACAAACATTCTAGGGGGACAACATTTCTGATCTCTTGAAAAGTTTGGTGTTGAAAATGGGCTAGCTCGGTTCACATTTAGTGAAATCTCCCATATAAACCCGACCGGGAATCACTTTAATGCTGATAAATTAAAACACATTATAATTGCACAAAGAACTAGAGTAAAACTTTCCACACATCCATCGGACAGACCGAAAGAACAATACATCCCAAATATTATTGTTGAAGTATTCATCTTAATTAGTTAACTAACTTCAGATTAATAAGTAAATCTTCAATAACTTTTCCGACAAAGCTGATATCCATCCATTTAAAAGCTATATATTTCCAGTATGTATCTAAAATTAAGAGTGTATACCTTATTATTCTAAGGCTCGTATACATTGACAATCATTGTTAAAGCTTTGACTTAAATCAGTCCGCTAACTTCAGAGTTTTACATAACTAATCAAGAACATTTTCTAGTTGGATAATTCGTATGCATTAAAATACACAACCCTCAGTGGACACTGTATTTTTCGGTTGCATGCCAGAATACTTAATCTTCATCAAATCGATGTGCTCTTGCAAATCTAAGGACATCTTCATTTTGAAGCATCTTTTCTGGTCTATCGAACTTTATTAAATGTTCGTAAAATAGACACATATATCGAAGCTACTGGCTGCATTCTCTACTTGTAGTCTAGTAATCATTATCTTTCACAAAGGGACCACTTTAGAATCCAAGTGACGCTGCCTTAGACATCAGCCACCTGCCCAACCTAACCTCTGGGTCCATAACAATTCTAGATGATGACGCCACCGAAAAGCTTTTCGTTTTCCTACTATTTGCATATAATACTAGTATAATCAAATATTGCTAGGAATTACATTAAGTACTTTTGGAACACCATTGGTGAAGGGTATCCAAGATTCGGCAGAGCCGAATATACCACTCTTACTTGTTTTGTTTATTTTTAATTAAACACAGTCACAGCTAATAAATGACAAATTATAATAGATACGATGATGACATGTAGTATAATATCGTTGTACAATATCGTTATTCAGCGCGATGGCGACTAAATTAAATTTTCTAGAGGGACAACATTTGACAAACGAATTTCTGATCTCTTGAAAAGTACACAACCCTCACTGGGCACTGCGTTTTTGGGTTGCATGCCAGAATACTTAATCTTCATCAAATTCGAAATCGAATCTTCGAAAATCGAGAACCCAAGTGATGCTGCCTTCAACATCAGCCTTTTCAACTTAACCTTTAGGTCCATAACTAGCCGAGATGATGAAGCTACCTAAAAGCTTTTCGCTTTCCGACTCTTAATTTTAAAGACTCTTTGCATATAATACTAGTATAACCAAATATTGCTAGGAATTACATTTAGTATGAACAAAAGAAAATTAATATACATATCAAGCATTTGTGTGGATATCAACTAATTCAGTAATCAGAAACTATATAATTGTCAATATGATTACGATTTTGTACTTTACTTTTGGAACACCACTGGTTAAGGGTATCCAAGATTCGGCAAAGCCGAATATACCACTCTTACTTTTCGGGGACTTATTTCGCGGGGAGTTATTTCATGTCATATAACCCTGCCCCGGGAATCACATTTATGCTGATAAATTGAATAAAACTGTAAAATCTATGACTACTAAATTTTGAACAGGGAAGTTTTATGCAACTTTCAGTCAGTATATCAAATTTTATAGGAATCGGTCCATTTTTGACCATAGCTTTCATATAAAAATCGCTCCCGGTAACCACTAAAATGCCACAAACGCCAGTTAAAAGCTATTAAATTATAAACTATCTCAGCTTTGACCACTAAATTTTGCACAAATAAAGTTTATATTAACACCAGCCAGAATATCAAATTTTGTAACAATCGGTCAACATTTGGCTATAGTTCTTATATATATAACATCCCCTTTTTATATCTACAATAAAAAAGATTTGGAGGTATATTCAGTATATTAAGATTGCATCTACGAAATTTGATAGCTATCAATCAATGTTAGATCCAACCTTTATACACGGTAGATGCATTAGGAACTGCTAACAAAATATATGAACCTGACGTGTTGCTATCAACATGTTTATGGTACAACGAATTACCTGCACTCTCGTACAACTTGATGGTGGGTATACAAGATTCGGCCCAGCCGAATATAACACTCTTATATGTTAAAAATAATTTTAAATTCGTTATTCGCTTATGGGCCGATTTTAATGAATTTTTTAGTAGCGTTCTGCATAGGGAATCCTAAAATCTGGTGTATAAGTTGTGGCTCCTCAAACTTGATTTAAACAGACAGATGGACATGGCTCAATCGACTCTCCTGACGATTCTGAGTCGATCGGTATAATTTTTATGGTCTAAGACGAATAAATAATAATGGTCTAAGACAAATAAATAATGAATGAGTAATGAAATTACACTGAACTGAATGACAAACTTATAATACCCTTTGACCTATTAGTGAGGGGTATAAAAATACTAAAAAAAAGTATGGAAATGTTTTTACTCGAGTAACTCGACTACTCGTGGAAAATTGCTTAAATAAATTTGTATTTGAAAATTACCATTTTAATTTACTCGAGCGGTAAATCGATTTAATTTTTCCGTTTAATCGAGCAAACATTAGTCGAGTAAACACGCTGTTCATAACCCAGAAATCAGTAATTTTAGAAATTTTTTAAATTTTTAAATAAGGATTGATCTTATTTTTAATTAAATTATTAACAAAGTCAGAGACATAAATGTATTAGATAAATATGAGGGATATAGGGTTATACTAATTTTGACAAAAAGTATGTATATTAGGGTGCACCTTATTTTACGAAAGTGAAAAATTGAACCGTAACTCTCCCCAGAAACGATCTATGTAACACAAAAACATACTGTGCCCATTTTTTTTTTCAAAATTGCATTAGAGGAACTAGTGTCGCATCCGTCCACAAATTATTAAACTTTTGATGTGGGAAAAAGTAGGAGTATTTTCGGTTTTGCCCAAATTTTAAGCACTTATAATTACATTATTTAAAAAAATAAATGGAATATAAAGGGAACTAGCTTTATTTTAAATCATCAAATAATTATCATCAAATCATAGTATATATATATATATGAAAAATCACATTTTGCGAAATTGTGTGATTTTGAATCGCAGCTACAGCGAAACGGTTTCAGATATCGTTAAAGATATTGTGATACCGGAAAGAAAATTTATTATTTGCAATATTTTGTAAAATTGTAAAATTTTTAAAAAATCTAAACAATGATTTTTGAAACCTCCCTGAGAAAAAAGTATGTTTTTAAATATGAAAAAAAAAAACTAAGTAAATTCGGTTATATTTTAACAAAACTGAACTATTAAGTACAGTGCAATTTAAAGTAAAAAACTTTATAAATTGCAAATACAGATAGAATAAAAAAAATAGTTTGATACTCTTAATAATAATTTAAACAAAAAACCAGTAGGAGTGTTATATTCGGCTTTGCGAATCTTAGATACCCTTCACCAATGGTGTTTCAAAAGTTAAGTACATAATCCAAAGATGTTATGGTGAATCCAGTAGAATTGGTCGACATATGGATTTGCTGACCAGTTCGAGGTCATTGCAATTTGTAAAACTCAGAAAACGTGAAACTTCACTGTTGTAAAAAATTCATAAATATGCACTTTTATCTGAACTTAGTAAGCCGTTGAGTACCTTTTCAATAATATTTGATTAATACTGTTCCTTATTTATGTATAATTAAATTCATTAACTACATATGATGGATGTAAAAAAAGTTCTTGGTTAGTTATCTAACTCTAGGCGAACCGATTTGGATCAGACCTTTGGCAATAATACATTTGCGGGAGTGATTGCTTTGTCAAAATATACAAGCCTTAGAATGTAAGGGTATATGGAATTAGTGAGATATAAAACTTTAGAATTGATATCAGACCTTAATTATAAAAACTAATGGTTACTAACGTAAAATATCTATATCGGAAAAGTACTTCAATAGTTATAATTTTAAAGTTAATGGACTTATTAAGATGAATACTTAGGAGTATTATTCTAGCTTTGGTATCCAAACTATACTTTAAAAGTTCATATTTCATGAATGCAATATTAGAAAGTCAGTGGTTAACCAAGTTGATCTCCCAAGTAAGTGGACCGATTTCGATGGATTCTTCATAAACAATATTTGAAAGTAATCTTTTATCGCACCATATCAGAGTAGGTTCGTAACTGCATATATTCTACGAAGATATTGCTTAAACAACTATTAGGTTTAGATCAGGGGTACTCAACGGGAGAACATCTTAAAATACTTATGTGTTTGTGGTTTTACATGTGTTAGTGTAAAAATAACCTTATGCAGCGTTACCGATGATATGTAAATAAAACAAAAAATGCGTTAAAAGTAAAACAATGATATGAATACACAGAAATTTTAGCATTGGCAATGCAGGCTGAATAATTTCATGTGTGTTTGTTGTTGTATTTAAGAAATCTGAGCGACATCAACCTCCTTCGTTGAAAGCAGCAAAGAGACTAAGTAAAATATTATTGTTTTCCTTTCTCACTTATTGGAATTTGATTACAGTTCGTGTTATGTCTGTGAATATATGTTAAAAAGCCGATTAGTACTCGGCTCCTGAGTGCAAAGGCTGAGTAAGGCTGGTTTAGATCAGTGGTAGCCAAAACATTTGTATTAGTAAGTATTAGTTGTATTGGTGAGAAATAATTTTCACACTCGAAAAAATAAGTAATTATACTGGTTTTAATAGTAAGTAAAAACTTATTTTTAAACAGAAGAATTTTATTATACCAAAAAACTATTTGTATGAATACACAAATCTAAAACATATTGTATAATATAATATAAAAAAGGCAAATGTAAAAACTCTCTTTAAAACAGCTCTAATTATTGCATTAAATAAATTTGTAACGTTATATTTTAATTTAAAGTATTAATTTCACAATAGTATTCTTCCTTCTTTAATTTTTTTATTGTCATAATAAAAATTCAATAAGCGAGACGACAAAAATTTGTTGAGTGTATTGAAATTATAACAGAAAATGTTCATTTTTCGGTGGTTGATTGAAGACTTAATGAAAGAGCATAAGAATATGTGTAATTTCAAAGGGCTCAATTGAGTTCGAGCTGGCGACCATTGGTTTAGATGTATGTTCAGAATATATTTTTAAAAAAATATTTGGCTGTCAATTTGACTATGCTCCACTGGGAGTCAAGGATAACAGAAGAAGAAGAAGAATTTGACTAAATTATTTTTCCTAGAAAGATAATCTTTATTTCCAAATACAACAATTCAATACAAATACAGTCACAAAAGTTCTATCGCGATATATCGTATTAAATTATTAAAAATGACATCTTGATTCTGGTTTCTTGGCGATATATCTATTGTAATGAGTTATATCAGAACTGAACTGAGATGTATTTAATGTATGTTCTGAAGATTACCTACAATTTTATACATAATATTTTAATATCATACATACTATAATAATTTCACAATGTTCGAAAGTCAGACCACAAATTCATGTCATGCAGGTTGCTCATCTAATATCGCGTTTGTGGAGCTTCTGGAGAGAGTACTGATAAGAAATTATATATCATGTTTTAGAACTGCAATTTGAAATGTTTTAAAGAAAAAATATTGCCCTGCTCTCTTCATTAATGTATCAGAAGCATTTGACAAAGTATTGTCATATATTCATATACATGCTTTTAGATAGTTATCTAACCGATGGTAAATATATAAAATATATGTTCCCCAAGGCAGCATATTAGGACCAATTCTTTACACAAATATGCCTACAAATATATATACAAGCACGTCCACATTTGCAGATGCCATCCTAAGTATTAATGAAAACCCAGTTGAAGCATCTAGGAATTTACAGAACCACATACTTCAAATAGAAAAATGACTAAACCAATAGAAGATAAAAGAGAATGAACAAAAATGCATTCATATCACCTTTACATTGCGCAGAGACTCGTGCCCCTGTTAAAATTAATTAATAACAATCAGAAGTGAAATACCTGGGTATTCACTTGGATCGACGGCTTACGCGAAAGATTCACATTGATGCCAAATTGACCCAAATTAAACTAACGTCAGCCGTCAGGCTTGTTAGTAAAAATTCTAAGCTTAGCCTAGATTGCAAAATTTTTCTATACAACTCTATTATTAAACCAATATGGTGTTACGGAATTCAATTATGGGGCACTGCCTCTGAGTCAAATATTGAGAAAATACAAAGGCGGCAAAATAAACATTTAAGAATAATTACTGGCGCCCCGTGGTACATTAAAACCACCAACTTATAAAAAGACTTGAAATTCCGTTAGTTAAAACGGAAATAGCAAAGCGTGTCACCCAAACCCACTAGCTCTAAATATACTACTAGCGACCTGTACAGCAGCTAAGGAACATGGATTTTAATAATGTAAAAAATTCTACTTACACAAAGAATTATGAAGTTACAAATGGACTTCCATAATTATGCAGTTAAGAATTGATTACCTATTGTTAGTTCGTAGTAAATGAATATTATTGTATCTAGACAACAAGATGCAAAAAAAAATTTTTTTTGGCTGGAAATAACCATTATGACCAAAAATTTTTTTTGGTTATCATTTATGTGGGTTGTTTCATAAATGCTAACCAATAATTTTTTTTTTTTTTTGGTAATAATGTTTACTAATAACCAAAAAATTGTTTTCCATTGTAATTGGTAAAGGTAACTAAAATAACATAAAAGTGACGATAATGGTTAAAAATTCTCAAATGCAGACAGAGTGCATTTTTACGTAACCTTTATGATCAGAAAAAACTAACAATTATCTGGTTACTGACGTGTTCTGTCTATGTATGATTTAAGTTATTTTTAATCTGAAATTATATAGACTATGTATTTCAAATTCAATACAACGTGACAAAAAAAAACACCCAAAAATTATTATATAGCCATTGAAACCCAAAACAATAAAAATTAGCATAATTCGCTCCAGTTCTTCGCGGCCCACAGTGGTTTACGGACACTTTTTTTAATAATTCTGTAACTGAAGGAATAGAGATATTTGAATGAAGTTTAGCACGGTAGTAGTCAAGGAGCATTCGAGTTAATTTTAAAAACACTAGTCCATGTTCATAACGGGTTGGGGGAGTGATTGATGAACCTTCAAAGTTGGTCACCTCGGGTGTTCGACTTTTTTAAAAATTCGCTAAAAATCCATTAACGGATGGATTGAAAAGAAATTCCCGAGTTGGGAATTTTGCAGTTAAAATTGGGATTTTTTTAGTCTCTTGCTTTTAGATCTGATTGGTCTACATAACTACAAAATTTCATTGTGATACCTTTATCCATGCCATTTCTACATAATATTAAAGATTGAAATTGTTTTCCTTAAAAAAGTATAAAAATAATATTGTTTTTGTTATACGATACAAAGTGTAAAAAGATTAACGCACTTACAAAAGATTTTTACTTGGTGTTAATCTCCTGGTTTTTCCCAATCCAATGATACTAAGCGCGTTTATCGAGCTCACTTAAAAGCTCTGAAAACTTATCCTCCCATAGCATTTTTACGCTGAATATTGGTGTATAAGAAATTTTGTTTACATTTTGTAAGTAGTGTTTCAGCGATATCTCAGGTGTTTATGGAACAATTGTGAATACCATTAAAATCGTACTCAAAATCGTCCGTCAGCCTACCTGCCTGTCCGTCAGCCTACCAGCCTGTCCGTATGTCTGTTAAAGTCAAGTTTTTGCAGCTCCCGTTTTGTCGATATCTCATATGTTTATTTTGATGAAATTTAAAAGCATTCTTCGCTGGGAATTACCTAAATTCTGATGCATTAGGTAATAGGTGGTACATTAGTGTTTAAGCGATATTTCAGGTGTTTTGATCGACAATGATGAAATTCATGGTTTGACGATATCCTAAAATTTTATGTAAAATTCATGTGGGTATACCTTTCAGTTTAGCAGACAGACATACTGCATTTATCTAAATTTTGTGTCTGACTTTCAAATTATAGGTAATCTTTCTAGGAAGTATATAAAATGCAGCTAAGTACATATATATGTATCTCATATATCAAGGAAAATTTAAATTTTTGGATTGCAATTGGGAGAAATCCGTTCACGTTTGTCCATATAACTTCGCCTAAGGGAATCTCTTATTTGCTATTAAATGACAAATTATAATAGATACTTTGACGAAATTTAGTATAAAGATATTAATAATCGTTATTCAGCATTCGAAAACCATTGAATTTGGTTGACATTTAGTCATACCTATATAAATCTCTTAATGGCTTAAATTGCTTGAACCAGAATGACGGATAAACTTTTAAAACAAACTTAGCGAGTTTTTGCAATATAATCGAGGGTTGCGTTCACATCACATAAAAACGGAGGCTGTTGTTTATTTAAATTAATTTTTGATAGTTTATAATTAAAATAAACACAACACGATTAAATGTTACAGATACAGACGAAATTTAAACAATTATTTTGTGAATAAAACGAATAGCAAGAAAACTAAGAGACTATTTGGGTATTTAAACTGTGAATTTTGACATGATATTTTTTCATAATTTTAAATAAATACTAGAACGGATATCTGAGACTAATAATTTTTAAAGCAAAAAAAGTACTAGAAGAATGTACTTGAGGTCAATGATTATTAACCTAAAACATTGACCTTCGTTTGACAAAAAAAATTGATATATTACACTTTAAGATCCGACTGTAAATGGCGAAGATATAACGAAAAATGTATTTTTACGATCCCTATGTGCGGTAAAATAAGAAATTCCTTGTTTTTAGTAGATCGGTTTGAAAAATCGAAAAACTTCCTTAGTAAAAGTTTACATTAGGGTGGTAGGAACAGAGGTTTTCAGAGCTTTTAAAGACTATGTATTAAAGCTTGATATACGCGCTTAGTATCATTGGATCGGGAAAGATCAGGAGATTAACACCGAGTAAAAATCTTTTACAAGTGCTGTAATCTTTGTACACTTTGCATCGTAAAACAAAAAATATTATTTTTCTACTTTTTTAAGGAAAATAATTTCAATCTTTGGATATTCTGCAGAAATTCCCCAATTCCCAACTCGGGGAAAATGGGTTTCAAAGATAAAATATGACACCTCTCATTGAAATAAAAACTGAAACCAAAAACTATTTCCAAAATTTCATATATAAATTTACTATTTCCTTCACATATTTTCGTGGTGTGCTAAAATGATTTTAGCTTTTAGGAACTATTTTATACGACAGTAAAAAGAAAGAATATGCATTTTTTCATTTTAGCATTTAGTTTTATATTCTTAGTTATGAAAACGAAAATGTTTCTCGCTATAACTATTTTGAAAATATGGAAAATAAAATTTTGACTAAAATGAACTGAAACTGCCACTGACTAGAGACAACAACTATCAAAAAATATATAACAAAGAATTACATTCTAATTGGTTTTGTTTATTAAGTTGCGATAATTCTGCACGCAGTTTTCTACATCTGTTTTGTAGTTCATTCGTTATTGTTTATTGTTGTTTATAACATGTAACACTTCCATAATATAGAGTTTGTTGTTGTTTTTCTCTCTTTGCAATATTCCTACTTTGTGTTTTTTATTTGTTATCTTTCCTTATAATTAGTTCTTATATAGAGTTCTTATTTGGCTATCTTTCCTTATAATTAGTGCATCAATACAAGAATTTCTGGACATAAATCTGATATGAAAAACAGAAATAAATTTTTGACACACAACAACAACAATAATAGCAATAATGGCCCACTGTGCAGAGAAAAAACACAAACCATTATTTGACAAAGTAGAAATATTGTAAAGAGCGAAATATAAAAACAAACGCTAGATTTTGGAAATGTTACATAATAAACAACAATGAACAAGAACGAATGAACTACAAAACAGATGTAGAAAACTGCGCGCAGAATTATCGCAACTTAACAAACAAAACCAATAAGAATGTAAACAATTAGTGCAATTTTAATATTAAGGCAAACTAGACGTAAACAAATGTTGTCACGTTTATTGTGACTCAATGTAAGTGTAAACTTGTGTTATATTGTTATAAGTGTTTAATGTTTTTGGTTTGATTTTTGAATATTTTAGTTTTTTTTATTATACCCTTCACCAATAGGTGAAAGGGTATTATAAGTTTGTGATTCCGTTTGTTTTTTTATTAGTGATCGTAGACCCCATACAAATTATACCGATCGACTCAGAATCGGGAGGAGAATCGATTAAGCGATGTCTGTCTGTCTGTTGAAATCAAATTTCTGAAGCCCCTGGTGGATGGACCTACATAAATTATATACCAGAAATTATATAGGAAATTCTCCCGCAATGAACGCTATTATAAGAAAGATAACAATTGTTTATTGGACCTTAGACATATTTATAGGGTATGTTCAGCCAATTTACGTTAACGAGAACTTAACTACGCACAACTTTAGCATATTTAAAGAATCCTTGAAGCTAAAAAGACAAGGGAAAATTAAATCAGCTTTCTCTCTTCGTGGCCTTGTTTATGTTTATGTTAAGAGAAGTGATGCTGAGGAACCAATCCTTATAGAGTTTTTGGACCAATTAAACCAACTTTTTCCCTAACTCAAAAAATATGTTTTCGTTGTTTTTTTGTAAATTATGTAAAACATTAAATTCTTTACATTTTGATTTATTGTTCTTGCAAATTTTTCATTTCAAATTTATTAATCTTAATATAAAATGCCAATATTTCTTGCTAAGAATTTTCTTAAACTCAATTATAAAGACTACTAAATTTATTATAATCATACTTTTCTTAAATTTCCTCTGCATCGAATTCTTTTGGTATTGCTCTAAGCAATATGGATAATACATACAGTTGTTCCACTGATAGTATTTATGCAATGGTTCGCATACTCGCTAAACAATGTAATGGTGTTCGTATTTATCACATAAATGCACAAAGTCTTGGTAAAAAAATTGAAGAATTCAGATTAATATTTGAAAACTCCCACATTGACGTGATATGCGTTACTGAAACATGGCTTAATGAAGATATACCTGATATTCTCATTCATTTAAATGGCTATGACTTATTTAGAGCTGATCGAAAAACTCGCGGTGGGGGTGTAGCGATATTTATTAAATCCAATATCACATCAAACTTCAAATGTAAAGCTGCAATAGGAGAGGAAGTTGAATATATATTTGTTGAAATTTTATCGAATGGAAGCAAATTTCTCGTTGGATGCGTTTACAGGCCGAACCGTTATATTGATACATCTACTTTTTTAACAAAAATTGCCACAATAACTGAATCCTATGCAGATCTGTTAATCGCTGGTGACTTTAATTCTAATTTATTGGCTGAAAACATTCTTGCTAAAGATATGCAACAACTTGGGCTTGTAACAATAAATAGTGAAATACCAACCCACTTCTCTAACACTAACAGTACTCTTCTTGACCTGTTTTTTGTCAACTTTGATTCAAAAATACTTCTGTATGATCAACTCTCGGCATGATTTGATATACACATCGTATGATTTCTGCCTTCAGCGTAAAAATGAAACTATCAAATATCGTGACTTTAAGAAAATTAATTTTCAAAATCTTGAAGATCAGTTTTTTTCAATAAACTGGGACACCATGTTACATATGCACTCCGTAGATGACCAGCTAAACTTTCTAGAAGATAACATTCTGAGATTGTATAACGCATGTGTTCCGATGATAACAAAGACTATTAAGCCAACAACAAGATCGTGGTTTACTTCGTCCATAAAAATTCAAATAGAAAAACGCAACAAAGCTTATACCAGATGGAAAAGATTTATAACTGATACTTTGTACACTGAATACTGCAATAAACGAAGTAAAGTAAACGATCAAATCAGAAAAGCCAAACGTGATTATTTTCTCGAACGATTTGGGCAGGCAATAGATGGTAAAAGAACTTGGAATACTATACGTGATATTGGAATATGCAAGTCTAAAAATGATACTATAAACACCAATTTTACTGCAGATGAACTAAATCGTGTATTTACAACGCTACCATCTGTCAAAACTAGCATTCCCGTAATACTCCACTTAACTTAAATCCAATGCTATTGGCAGTGATGATGTTAATCCCAAATTTATAAAACTACTACTGCCACAAATACTTCCGTACCTCACACATCTTTTTAACTCCATTATTATATCTTCAAATTTTCCCTATCGATGGAAATTTACAAAAATAATACCAGTGCCTAAGTCAAATTCGGAATTTAGACCTATAGCAATATTACCTTATCTATCCAAAGTTTTTGAAATAATAATACATTCTCAAATAAGCAATCACCTGGATTCGAATAATCTATTGACGGACAGACAATCTGGTTTCCGTCCGAAACACAGTTGTACTACTGCACTTGTTGACGTTGCTGAGGATATCCGTAGTGAGATCGATGTTGGCAAAATTGTAATGCTTGTCCTGCTTGACCATTCCAAGGCATTCGACACAGTAGATCACAGCATACTTTGTTCCAAACTCTTTAATCAGTTTAATTTTTCTAATTCTGCCGTATCGTTATTAAATTCATACCTATAAACCGTTCACAATCTGTTTTCTTGAAAGAGAAGCTCTCAACTGCTTTACCAGTCACCAGGGGAGTACCTCAAGGATCAACACTGGGCCCGTTACTTTTTTCAATGTATGCGAATGATTTGCCACTGCATGTATCACACTGCAAAGTACACATGTATGCAGATGATGTTCAAATCTACCTTAGCTCAACGTATAACCTTATACATCAAAACATCAATAAACTTAACATTGATCTTAATAATGTTTCTATTTGGGCGTCTAATAATGGTCTATGTTTAAATCCCAACAAATCAAAATGTATTATATTTTATAAAAAATCCAATTTTGATATAATGACAAATGGTGAAAAAATTGAAGTAGTAAAATCAGCGAAATTT
Source organism: Stomorhina lunata (assembly GCA_933228675.1). Classification (NCBI taxonomy): domain Eukaryota; kingdom Metazoa; phylum Arthropoda; class Insecta; order Diptera; family Rhiniidae; genus Stomorhina; species Stomorhina lunata. The sequence goes on from OW121742.1 coordinate 84,439,937, forward strand.
CTTGTAAATGCTATTAGATTATGGAATAGATTACCCACTAGAATTCAGACAATAAGCGATGCAAGCAAATTTAAGACTGAAATAACAAAATATTTTTCAAATGAATAACTTAAAGTTTTATTTCTTAAACGTTTATCAATACTAAATATTTTTATTTTTAATTTTATTATTGTTTTATTTTTTTTCTTTTGCCTTTTATTCTTTTACTTCTAAAATATTAAAATTTGTGTATTATTTATATATATATAATTCCCCGACAACATTCCAATTGGAACAAGGGGTACTTCTCTCAGACAATGAGCTGCATCCGATTCTATTTTTAGACTCATTGAAAGGGACCTACGTTTTAACGCCGGCTCCGAACGGCAAATGCATTAGTTAGAGAAGTTTTTCATAGCCTAATACTCAATAACCAGTGGCTAGCTGAGTTATGAGGTGAACTGCCGCTTTTTTGAAAATTAATTTTTTTCAAGTGGGTCTGACAGGGATTGAACTTGGGACCTCTGGTATGCTAGGCGGATGACTAACCTGCTACACCACGGCGGTATTATTTAGTTATGTAAAAAATTGTGATACTAATGTATAACGCTATATAAACCCTGCTGTAATTTATAAGATTCAAATCTTGTTGCAAGGGTAAAACTATAAATAAATAGTACGTGTCTAAGAAATTTTGTTTACATTTTGTAAGTATTATTTCAGCGATATCTCAGGTGTTTATGGACTGAATGTGATGAAACGACAGCGTTCTTTGTGGGAAGATTTCCTAAAATCTGATATATAAACTCCACAAATCTGATTATGAATACCATTCAAATTGTACCGATCGATTCAGAATCGGCAGGAGAATCGACTTCGCGACGTTTGTCCGTCTGTTTGTATGTCCGTCCGTCCGTCTACCTGGCTGTCCTTTTTTCTGTTGTAGTCAAGTTTTTGGAGCTCCTGTTTTGTCGATATATCAGATGTTTATTTTGATGAAATTTAATAGCGTACTTCGCAGGGATTACCTAAATTCTGATGCATTTGGTAATTTGTGGTAGATATGATTTAGTGTTAAAGCTATATTTCAGGTGTTTTGATCGACAACGATGAAATTCAGGGTGGGACGATATCCTAAAATTTAGTGTAAAATCCATATGGGTATACCTTCCAGGAGCTCCACAAATCTGATTTTAGCAGACAGACACACAGCATTTACAATATATTAATTTTGTTTCTGACTTTTGAACATTTTTTTTCAGCTTATTTGTATTTATTGTATCTTCATTTAATATAATGAACTAACAATAGGTTATCAAATCTTATATCTAATTATTAAGTTATAAAAGTCCATCCATTGGCGAGCTTTTCTTTTTTTACGATTGGATTTTATATTAAAATCCTTTTCCTTTAGCGGCTGTACAGGTCGCCAGTATCCCTCCTTCTGAGGCGGATGTGGCCACGACTATTTAAAATGTTTCAGGCTAGTGGATTGGGGTGGCATGCAAACTTATTAATGTAATTGACAACACGATTTGATATTTCGGTTTTAACCAGCGGAACCTCAAGGTCTTTATGTAAGTTCGAATTTTTAATATACCACGGTGCACCTGTAATGATTCTTAGGAGCTTATTTTGTCGCCTTTGAATTTTTTCAATATTTAACTCTGAGGCAGTGCCCCATAATTGAATTCCATAGCACCATATTGGCTTAATAATTGAATTGTATAGAAGGATTTTGCACTCTAAACTAAGTTTGGAATGTTTACCAATGAGCCAGTTAATTTGGGCTGATTTTAGCTTAATTTGTGCGAGTTTGGCATCTATATGACTTTTCCACGTGAGTCATCTATCCAAGTGAATGCCAAGATATTTCACTTCTGTTTGGTGGGGAATAGTTTGGTTATTTATTGTTACTGGAGAGCACGATTATGAACATTATGATAACATTTGAGAATGTATTGTATATTAAATTATAGGTAATCTTCCTAGAAAGTACAAAAATGCAGCTACGTATATGATATCCGTTCAAAACCTACATATGTATGTATATATCTCACATATCAACGAAAATTTAAATTTTTTAATTGCAATTAGGAGAAATCCGTTCACGTTTGACAATTTGCTCCCGTATAACTTCCCCTAAGGCAATCTCACAGTAGCTAATAAATGACAAATTATGATTATCTTCATACTAAATGTCATCATCGTATCTATTATAGTAGATACGATGATGACATTTAGTATAAAGACGTTGTACAATATCGTTATTCAGGGCGATAGCGCCTAAAATAAACTTTCTAGAGGGACAACATTTGACAAAAGTATTTCTGATCTCTTACGTATGTATCTAAAACTAAGAGTGTATACTTTATAATTCTAAGGCTTGTATACATTCACAATCATTGTTAAATCTTTGACCTAAATCAGTCCGCTAACTTCAGAGTTTTACATAACTAATCAATAACTTTTACTAGTAGGATAATTCGTATGAATTAAAGTACACAACCCTCACTGGGCACTGTGTTTTTGGGTTGCATGCCAGAATACTTAATCGATGTGCTCTTACAAATCTAAGGGCATCTACATTTTGAAGCATCATTTCTGCATCTTTTATCTGGTCTATCGAACTTTATTAAATGTTCGTAAAATAGACACATATATCGAAGCTACTGGCTGGCTTAAATAAGCATTCTCTACTTGTAGTCTAGTAATTATTATGTTTCACAAAGGGACCACTTTAGAATCCAAGTGACGCTGCCTTAGATATCAGCCACCTGCCCAACCTAACATTTGGGCCCATAACTATTCTAGATTATGATGCCTCCGAAAAGCTTTTCGTTTTCTGACTCTTAATTTTAAAGACTCTTTGCATATAATACTAGTATAACCAAATATTGCTAGGAAATACATTTAGTATGAACAAAAGAAAATTAATATACATATCAAGCATTTGTGTGGGGCTCAACTAAGTTAGTAGTCAGAAACTATATAATTATACTATTTTGTGCTTTACTTTTGGAACACCATTGGTGAAGGGTATCCAAGATTCGACAAAGCCGAATATACCACTCTTACTTGTTTATTTCTGATGATGCTATCTAATGGATGGCGAAATATTGATTAAATATTAAGTAAATATATTTGATAAATAATAAAAAACAGAGACCTCAAGCTCAACGAGATTTTTATTTTTGCGAAAAAGGAAGAAGGTCAAAGAAAGAAATATATATTGAAAAATTCATGTTCCACAAAAAAAGTTGCCAAAAATTAAACTTTTTTAAGCTAACAATAGCTTAATACTTCTTTTGATCAGATTGGTTAAGCGGTGATAAGTTAACATTATGCAAATAGTGATAAATTTTGTTACTTTTTCTGTCAAATTTTGAAAGTATTTTTTTTCTTGTATAAAGACAAATATTTGCAAAATTTTGCCATCATATAAACATTTTATCAAAATATATATATGTATATATATATAAATAAATAAATATATATAAATAAATATATATATAAATATATATATATATATATATATATATATATATATATATATATATATATATATATATATATATATATATATATATATATATATATATATATATATATATATATATATATATATATATATATACATATATATACATACATATGAGAGCTAGTGTCAAATGTTGACCAATTATCTCTAAATTTGGCGAATTGATTACAGTTATTACAATTATTACAATTAAATTACGTATGCAAAAAATAAACTTTAAATTCTCATTATCTTCAGATTTACGAGCGTTTTAGTGATTTTTGTCTCACTTAGAGCGTTTTGACAGAAGAGTTTGTATGGGAGCTATGGTCAAATGTGGACCGATTTTAACGAAATTTGGTACAGTGATTTAAGTTTACATAAGCAGTATTTGTTTTAAATTTCTTGGAAAAATATTTGTGCCCAATATATCAATTCCGGGAAGTGGGACCTATGCTATGTACCATAAATAATGGACCGATTTTGACGAATTTCAATAGCCATGGTCCTATCAAAAAAATGATCTGTGCCAAATTTCATCAAATTATCTTTAGAATGACGACTGTAGTTTGATTACATGGTTTACATGGGGGTCCAGCCGTCCAGCTAGACGGAAATACAAAAATTTCTTTGCGTTACATACATCAGCACAAACTTATAATACCCTTTCCATATATGGTAGTGAAGGGTATAATAATTTGTAAATTGCTTTTAAAGGTCGACTTAAAGAAAGTGTTGCGAATTTAATACCTGTTCAATAATGTTTATACATACTTACAATTATTACAACAGGTTGTAAACAAATTCTGTATTTTTTTGTTTGTTTCAGAAAATTACTTCAACAGATAAAGTCATAATAGCATTACCTGGATGCAATTTTCCTTTTCATTGGCCGAATTGTGAAGAAGAGCCATTGTTATGTGTTAGAGTATTTAATGAAGAATATTCTTATTGGTCAAGCGGATTGCCAGTAAACGAAGCAAAAAGTCTTTACATAAACGTTAGAAATGAATTTGCTGAAATGACATTTTTAAGATTGGAAGTTATATTACATGGAGGAACATACCTATTACACTTTACAGATGCCAACACGTTACCACCACCAATAAGAATAGATAATTATTCTGAAGTATCCATATATTTTTCCCAGAAAGGAATAGAACCAAAATGGATAACAAATGTTAAACCTCAATCATCACTGGCATATGTATTAGACGACCCCATTGGGCATCAAGCCCTTTTAATAGAAGCACCAGGTGGAAATTTTATTGAGTATTCCATAAACAAAAATGATGCAGCAAAAAGTTTAACATATGCAAATTTTATATATATTGCCTTCAAAGAAACATTTCGTCAAATATTGTCCGATTGTGATATCAATAATATCGGAATAGAAGGCCAACAATTGGTGTTAGGAGTAAGGGACAAACGGGTAGTAATAACGAAAAAATGCACTGGTGATCGCTCTCAACTATGGTTAATGAATTCGTATGGTCAATTAGAACATGAAGGTTCTTCTCCACCGACTGAATTTTCTAAATCAACTCATGCAACGCCTCGTCTAGTTTTAGATCTTGAAAAACCTCCGAATCCTACAGATTATACCAAGCTCGTTGTTCGACCTCAAAATAATCAAAGAGTTACTACACAGACATGGCGTTTTGAAAATGGAAGACTGATGTGTCATGCAAATATGTGTGTACAGGTGAGTTTTAAATTTTTTCATTTGGTAACCATAGATCTCTGATAATACAGCTGAAAATGAAATGTAACTATTGTTACAAATTTTTCATACCATATGAATCTGACTAAAAATCTATATATATATTGTTCGCTTTTTATCAAATTAAAACAAGATGTTGGGTGACTGTGGTTCCGTATGTGAGAGGCCGGAAATAGTCACAGTAAGCGAAGCAATTCAACAGTTTTAAGTCATTTTTAATATTCATTGTACAATATATTTACTTTTTTAGGTTTTGTTTATTTTTTTATTGTTCTTGCAGTGAACTGGATCCTATTGAGCACAAAATGTTGGTATTGAAATAGGCTAACGTCCTTAATGATTACACTGTGCAAAACGAAAAATATATATATCAGGGTGCACCTTATTTTACGAAAGTGCGAAATTGAACCGTAACTCCCTCAAAAATGTTCTACGTAACATAAAAAAAATGCTGTGCAAATTTTTTTCGAAATTGCATAAGGGGAACACGTACCGCATCCGACCATAAAGTGTTTAACTATTTTGAATGGGAAAAATGGGAGAATTTTTGGTTTTTTTAACCACTTAGAATTAAATTATTTAAAAATTTAATGGAATATATACAGCCAAAAAATTTACTTAAGGATAAATAAATTTCAAAAAGTAAGGCATGATTTACAATTCTATGAACTGTAAGTACTAAATAGTCGAGTTTTGGTAAAATATAACCAAATTTACTATTTTTTTTATATTAGAAAATTAAACCGGCCTGAAAGGTTTCAAAAATCATTTTTAAATTCTTTGAAAATTTTGTTTAACAAATATTACAAAGAATAAATTTGCTTTCCAGTGTCATAAAACAAACAAGTAGGAGAATCAATTCCACCGCCGTACCTGCGATTTGAAATCGTAAATTTCTGAAAAATATGAATTTTTAGTAATAGTTTGTATATTAGCTTGTTAAATTGTACCACTGTTCAATATTAATATAAGTAATAGTGAATATTTTTTCTAAGACTATATAGAATGTACACGGTATTTGTTTTTGTTTGGGAACGTTTAACCCCTTATTCCCGCGATCAAAGGTCAGAATTTGGAGTTTTTTCATTTTCTAAAGGAAAATGATGGTATATTAAAAATTTATTACCAAATGTTGTTTAAAACGCAAAAGTATATTAATTCTTTTTAAAAAATAACAAAATTGTCGAGATGTAAATATGATTCAAAAAGAAAAATGATTTGCATTTGATCTCGATATGTTACATTTATTTATTAATGTAACAAACAATTTATTCATAAAAGCCAAAAAATGTTTGTGGGGATAACCAATTCCTCGACGCTTTTTGGTGGTTGGTTAAGCCATCTCTTCAGGAGGAGTATCAGTACTTTTAGACAGATCAAAAACCTCGCATTATTACCAATTTTACAAACACAATCAATACGAATTATATTTGTAAACCATAAGTAAAAGCTCAGATTAAAGAGTGTTACAACAGTTTTGACATCTGAACGAAACTATATGCACTTGAAATAGTAATTTACAAAATCAAGCGCATATTTAATTGACAACAAAGAAGAATCGATAAAAATTGTATGTTTAGTCAAAATAATGAAACTAGAATATATGTATGTATATAACAAATATTTTTTTTATGCCAATATGTTTAAGAAATGAGAATGAAATTTTAGAACGTAAAAGAACATAAGCAACTTATTAACACAAAATTTTTTTTCATTAAAAAAATTTCAAAGCATATTTTTTTTAAATATCGTCCTGGAGGACCAATTTGGAAAATCGTTTCAGTTTACTAAGATTTTCTCCTTTCGTTTAATACCTATATTGCTAGAAAAAAACTGTATTTATATATTAAATAATTTATTTAAATTTCCATGTCCTAAAAAATTTGAAGTTTAAAAACGAAAATTGGAGACCAGTTGAAAACTGTGTATGTAGTTTTACTACACTCAGCTTCTAGTTTCAGGTGCATATAGTTTCATTCATGAATGATGACAAAAATTTTGTCTCACTGTGTAATTTTTAACGCTAATATGTTAAAGATATCAGAATTAAATTTTAGAACGTACTAGAAAATATGCGACTATTTAACAAAAATATTTTTAAAATATTCAAAAAATTTCAAGGATATAAAAAGACAAAATTTTCAAATTACATTTTTGTTTAAATTTCGTCCTAGAGGACCAATTTCAAAAATATTTTCAGAATATGTGGAACGTTTTCTTTCGTTTAATACCCGTTTTGCTGTATGTATATTATAAATAATTTATTTAAATTTGTATGTCCTTAAAACTTTGAAGTTCTTTAAAAAGAAAAATCGAAGACCAGGTGAAAACTGAGTACGCAGTTTTACTAAGCCCAACCTCTGCTTTCAGATGTATATGGTCTCATTCAGATGTCAGCGCAAAAGTGTCAATTTGTATCGCAGTGTTATCAACTGAAGAAAAGTAAACACACAAACATTTTTCAGTTTCATCTTCTTTCACTTCCCACATTCATGCTGCAGCCGTTAGCTGCAGAAGTTTATTTTAAAAATAAACTCTTTATTTTACTTTAGTCCATGTCTGTTTAGGGTTAATACATATTTTTTAATTAAAATTCTTAATGTTAATAAAAGTTAAAATATTTTTGCATTTTAAACAGAATTTGGTAATAAATTCTTAAATTAAATTCTAAAATTATACTAAAATTTGTACAAAAAATTCACATTTTTGCGAAATTCTACGATTTCAAATCGCAGGTGCAAAAAAATGAATTTTCAGAAAAAAGCGGCGGTTCACCTCATAACTCAGCTAGCCACTGGTTATTGAGTATTAGGCTATGTAAAACTTCTCTAACTAATGCATTTGCCGTTCGGAGCTGGCTTTAAAACGTAGGTCCCTTTCAATGAGTCTAAAAATGAAATCGGATGCAGCTCATTGTCTGGAGAATTATATATATATGCTTTTATACTCTATAGATCAAAATCTTTTTGTAGAGAATGTAGATTATCATTTTTCGAATACAAACCTATCAAATCAATGATCATATTTTTTTAATAAAAAACACTTAATCTTGCCAAAAACAATTATTTTCATGCTTTTTTATTAAAATTCGCTAATTATTACTTGATATTTCGTAATCTCGTTATGAAAATTTTAAATAAATCCAAATTTTTACATTTAACCCCGGTGAAGAAAGGGTTAATCTCGTCCAATATTAAAAAACCTTTCAGCATTTATTTTCCATAAACTAAGCAATAATTTTAAATTTGTAATATTTGCTGAACATACTTTTCAAAAAATTAAAAAATGATTTTTGAAACCTACCTGAACTATTCAATACTACCGAGTCGTTTAATGATAAATTATATCTAATTTTTAAGATTGTAAATATATTATTGAAATAAAACACTTTTTGGGTTTATTTAGTATTAAAAAAAACTTTATTAGGTTTTCTATCCAATTTGTAAGTGGCACGTCCGGTACTAAATATTAGTCTGGACAATGTTGTTCACTTCTTGGAGGTAGAAAGCAGAGAAGCGCAATGGATCAATACTAAGCCACTTCATTTTCATTCATTTTAGAGTATAAGTGACTACACGTCATTTAAAAAAAAACCATCCAGAGCTACTACAAATACAGCTAAAAACAAGTAAGAAAGCGCTATAGTCGGTCAAGCCGACCATACGATACCCTTCACCACTAAGGTCAAAGGTGTTATTTTTCCTGTATAAAGACAAATATTTGCTAAATTTTGCCATCATACAAACATTTTCTCAAAACGTATATATTCAACCTGTTTCCGTCATTTGGACTTATATGAGAGCTAGGGTCAAATGTGGACCGATTATCTCGAAATTTGGCAAATTGATTACAGTTGTTACAAAAATTATGTATGCAAAAAATAAACTCAAAATTTTCATTATATTTAGATTTACGAGCGTTTTAGTGATTTTTTGTCTCATTTAGTGCGTTTTTGAAGAAGAGTTTGTATGGGAGCTATGGTCAATGTGGACCGATTTCAACGAAATTTGGTACAGTGATTTAGGTTTACATAAGCAGTATCTGTTTTAAGTTTCATGAAAAATATTGATATTTGTGGCCAATATAGCAATTGCGGGAAGTGGGACCTATGGGAGGTACCATAAATAATGAACCGATTTTGACCAATTTCAATAGCCATGGTCCCATTATCAAAAAAATTATCTGTGCCAAATTTCATCAAATTATCTTTAGAATTGCGACCTGTAGTTTGATTACAAGGTTTACATGGGGGTCCAGCCAGCCAGCCAGCCAACCAGCCGTCCAGCCAGCCAGACGGACGGACGGACATCGCTAAATCGACTCAGAAAGTGATTCTAAGTCTATTGGTATACTAAAAGGTGGGTCTAAGACAAATATTTCTATGCGTTACAAACATCAGCACAAACTTATAATACCCTTTCCACCTATGGTGGTGAAGGGTATAACAAGTATGAGTCGCAAATTGATTCGAAGCTCACACAACTCAAAATATGAATGAGTCGTAAACTATCCATTTGTATTCATAAATTCAAAAAAGTACTTAGAGTACTATGGATCATCCAAAGAAGAAGAAAACAAAATATTCAAAAATGAAATGTGAACCAGAGAGTAAAAAAAACAATTTTCTTCTCTCTTTGCTTTTTTCACGTGTTTGTATAAACAAACGTGTGTCTGTATATACAAATTTTGTATTACAAAACGATGAAATTAGTATTTCGGTTTCCATTTTTATGCTTGTTTCAAATACGATCGTCTTTATTGCAGAGGTGCTCATTTCATACAGCAATTGATTATTGGCGACACCCACCACTTTGTTATGCTCTTTGAATTCAGTTGTCTTTCAGACGGCAAACATGACACATGCTTAGCGGATGCTTTGCTTGTTTTAAAAAAACAGTGACTAACAAAAGATGTTACCATTTCGTGATAAATAATGGATTTGGTGATCCACAATGCCTTTTGTGTTTAAAAACATTTAAAGGGCACTGGGATTATGTTATCAAAATACATTATAGTGTTTTTCATAGCGATATGCAAAAATATAATGAAGATGACAAAAATTAGATTTCTTCCGAAAAGAAAAATATATATTTGAAAAAGTTTAATAATGGATAAAAGAGGAAATACATAATGATTAAAAATTTGATAAGATTCTTTAAAATAAAAAATATTGTTCTTGCTTTTAATTACAATTTTATCAAAACTTTTCTGTTAACTTTTGCGTTTTACTGTACCTTTAAATTTTTTTTCATTTTCTCACCAATACAAAAGCATTTTGATTTTGGACACCAATGCTTTAGGGTGTATTCATGTTGGAGTTATTTATACTTGTTTTGCATAGGCTGTATATATGAAGTAGAGCAGAGTCAGAATCAAAAACGTCGTAAGTGCTTCTAAATATAAATATCGGGTGGTTAAATTGTAAGGGCCGATGTTGAATGTGAACCACACATTTCTCTACTTCAGACTTACTCAATTTGAACCATGGAGAGAGATAACGTGTTAAAGTTATCCAGACTTATTATGAAAATGGGCGTTCAAATCAAAATGCATATCGTGCACTTCGTGATTTTTTTGGTCAATTTGATCGTCCAAATTTGCGTACAATCGCAAAAATCGTGGAAAAATCCGAGCAAACCGGGTCTGTAGAAGATGTGAGAACACCAGTGCATGCTCGTACAGCTGCTGTTCGCGATAGTGTGGCTGAAGAGTCGTCCTCAACTGGTCGTCCTCAACTGGTCGTCATGCCCAACAATTGCACCTCTCACGCTCGTCGTTGATGAACATTATGCATAAAGACTTGCATTAACACGCCTACAAGGTGCAATTGACTCAAGAACTAAAGCCTCTTGACCATTCCAAACGTCGTGAATGGGCAGAATGGTGGCAAGAAATGGCAACAGTGGATGATCAATTTTCGAAGAAAATCATCTTTAGTGATGAGGCACATTTTCACCTCAGTGGAGTCAATAAACAGAATTGCCGCATTTGGGCGAATGAGAATCCATGAGTGATTGTCGAAAAACCAATGTGAGTGACTGCTGGTGCGGTTTATGGGCTGGCGGCATCATCGGGCCGTATTTTTCCAAAATGAGGCCGGTCAGGCAGTTACTGTGAATGGTGTTCGCTATCGTGAGGTTATAACGAACTTTTTATGGCCCGAATTGGAAGATATGGATGTGGACGATGCCACTTGTCACATGGATGTGGACGGTGTCACTTGCCACACAGCTAACGAAACAATGCCACTTTTGCGCAACAAATTCAATGGCCGTGTTATCTCACGTAATGGCGATGTCAATTGGCCACCAAGATCATGTGATTTGACACCGTTGGACTTTTTTCTTTGGGGTTATTTGAAAGAAAAGGTGTACGTCGATAAGCCAGCAACAATTCAAGAGCTAAAGGATGAGATAATTCGGCACATTAGCGGCATAGAACCTCCATTATGCCTCAGGGTCATCGAAAATTTGGACCATCGGATGGAGGTGTGCCGCCGTAGGCGCGGCGCCCATTTGGCCGATATTTTGTTCCATACATAATTGAGTAATACAAGTATATCATAATAAAATAAAATTACAATAAATTCCTAAATATTTAGTTTGTGTTTTATTCAAAATCAACATCGGCCCTTGAAATCTAACCACCCGGTGGACGCATCTGAGGACCAAAAAGAATATTCCCTAAATTCTTAATAAAATTCTGAATAATTTTTGTAAAAGAATTAATTTTTTGAAACCCATTTTTCCTGAGTTGGGAATTTGGGAGTTTTTCAGTTAACACTGGAATTTTTTTTTAATTTATTACTTTTAGATCTTATTGGTCTACATAACTACAAATTTTCATTGTGACACCTTTATCCGTGTCATTTCTACAGAATATCACAGATTGAAATTATTTTCCTTAAAAAAGTAGAAAAATAATATTTTTTTGTTTTACGATACAAAGTGTAAAAAAATTACCGCACCTAAAAAATATATTTACTTGGTCTTAAAGACCAGCAGACTTTCCCGATCCAATGATGTTAAACACGTATATAAAGCTTTAGCATTTTTACGCTGAATATTGTAGTAGTATTGAAGAGTGATGCGTGCATATTAAGTTAATAGAGCACAGAAGGGTTTGCAGTTCGGTTTTAACCGAAACCTCGGTTTTTATGCCTCATAACCGAAACCGAAAACCGTAGAAAAAATTGCGGTATTAGCTATTTATTTTTCATAATTTTTTGTTGGTATTATTCAGAAATAACATTATAAAGAGTGCTCTAAATAAAATTTGTAGTTGGATTTTCTTAAATAAAAATCAAACCTTTTAATATAAAAACTCTACAAAATACGCAAATATAATGACATATTATACAAAATCATTTAGCATTAAAATGTTTACTTAGTACTCGGGTTTTGCAAAATTATCGACTTTTTTCGGAAACCCTCCCACTAAAGATTTTACAGTTGCTTCTGATACCTTTTTGGAGCATGTGTTCCACCTGCGCTTAAAATCGGACATGTTCTTGGAAATCTTTCCTGTGTTCTTCAATTCCTTTTTTACCAGAGCCCAATACCTTTCCACAGGCCGAAGTTCTGGACAGTTAGGTGGATTTGCCTCTTGTGGTACAAAAATGACATTATTCTTTGAGTACCACTCAAGTGCCTTTTTTCCATAATGGCATGATGCCAAATCGGGCCAAAAAAATGTAGTCACTCTGTGCTCTCTTAAAAAGGGTAGCAACCGTTTTTGTAGGCACTCCTTTATATAAATTTCTGTGTTTATTGTGCCAGATGCCACAAATACTTTACTTCTTTTGCCACAACTGCAAATAGCTTGCCACACGAGAAACTTCTTAGGGAATTTTGTTTGTTTTTTTTGTGCGAAACTCTTGCCGAACATTGCCCCGTTTATCAGCAACATCAAAATCTTGACCAGGAAGTTGAGAAAAGTCTGCCAGTACATATGTTTCATCATCCATCACACAACAGGTGTATTTTTTTATAAAATCAGACTTCAATTTTTTCGCTCGTTTTTTTGCTTCTAAGTTCTTTATAGCATTGCGATCTGGAACCTTTTGGACTTTGTATGTCTTCAGTCCAGCATAGGCTTTGACTCTATGTGCAAAATTCGTAGAACATTTCACCGTACGAGCTGCTTTTCTTAAAGAAGTGTTAGGCGCTCTTCGAAAGAGTCGCTCGACTTCTTTTGCCTTACCAATATCTGTAGGACCTTTTTCCTCCCTTATCCAGGTTTTCTTTCAATGCTCAGGTTTTCCTTATACCGTCTGATGGCATTAGAAACCGTTCGAGGGTCAACTTTCAAATTTTTAGCTATTTTTTTAAAAGTCCATGACGGATTTTTTTTTGAAAAGTTTTAAGTATATTTTCACGAACTTTTTTTTCGCAGTCCATTTTGATTGAAATAAATATTGAAAATTAATAATTTTTAAAATAATAGTATCTGACATATCTATAAAAACTAACTTGATCAAAAAATAAATTATTTCTTGCACTATGGATAAATTTTGTCTAAAATAGTAAATGCATATTTTTTTAGAACACTCTTTAAATTTGCACGTAATTTGTCTATGAAATGAGGCAGAACAATGAAAAAAACAAAAGGTGCCTTACAATGGACAAGTACAAGGATAAGACAGTATGTTACGGTATATTTTATAACCAGGGACTCAGCCGTATTTTTTGAATGTGTAATTCCAAGAAAAAGCTAGAAACAATTAGACAAAAGATAATGGGGTTTAATATTTCATTTGATACAAACATCGTAGCATGTACTATAGATGGAGCAGCAGTCAATATCAAATTCGGATCTGAAAATCAAACACTGCTTCAGTTATGGTTGGCACACGGAATTCATCTTGCAGTCACTGATGTTTTTTATGAAAAATTTCTTATAAATCCAGATGTGGATGAATTTTAATTGTGAACCGCCGTGGTATAGCAGGTAAGTCATCCGCCTAGCATACCAGAGGCCCAAGTTCAATCCCTGGCCAGACTCACTTGAAAAAATAAATTTTCAAAAAAAAAAAAGCGGCGGTTCACCTCATAACTCAGCTAGCAACTGGTTATTGAGTATTAGGCTATGTAAAGCTTCTCTAACTAATGCATTTGCCGTTTGGAGCCGGCGTTAAAACGTAGGTCCCTTTCAATGAGTCTAAAAAAATAGAATATATAGAATATATATGGCCAAGGCCGCGGAAAAGGGGAATTCAATGAAAATTTTTTTTCTTATTAAATAGTGCTTTTGTAATTGTCATTTGTTTGTTTACAGTCCAAAGCCTCACAAAACAAAGAGAGTACATTTGTGAAGTATTAATATATAAAAATTTTTGAGCATCGGTTTCTATTTTATTTTATTTAATTTTTTCTTTACAACTTTATGAGAAAATAATTTCACTTAATATTGTTTTTGAAAGAAATTACGTACCTACTGAATAGTATAATCAAACATGAAGTGATGTTGTTTTTTTATCCAATAAAAAATAAACAAATAAAATTTTTTAAGTAAATTTTAGTGTTTTATTTATTCACATTGGTCGTTTTTGCATGGCTCCTAAGTAAGAGAACTTTATGTGTTGTTCCAGTCTTTTTTTGGTGACGTTCCAGTCTCGCATTTTTGCATCCAAAACAACAACAATAAATACAATTTTTTATAAATTTTTTGTGCGTAGAGTATTCTTTGATCTTTCACCTACGATATGTTAGAGGGAAACGTGTCCGGGTTTTTGAAAACATTACGAAATTTTGGAAAATGTTGTACAAGCTCTTAGACCACTTCTCTTTTAGTGTGACGTTCCAGTTAACTTCAAATGGCTGTAACTTTTAATTTGCAAGAAATAGAAGCACATTTTTTGCGCCAAAGTTACAGTCTGAGAATATATTTTGAGAAAACAAAAGTTATCGCTACTTTTTTACTTTGTTCATCAAATATACGTCGAAAATTTTCAAAAAAAAAAGCGGCGGTTCACCTCATAACTCAGCTAGCAACTGGTTATTGAGTATTAGGCTATGTAAAACTTCTCTAACTAATGCATTTGCCGCTTGGAGCCGGCGTTAAAACGTAGGTCCCTTTCAATGAGTCTAAAAAAATAGAATATATAGAATATATATGGCCAAGGCCGCGGAAAAGGGGAATTCAATGAAAATTTTTTTTCTTATTATCTAGTGCTTTTGTAATTGTCATTTGTTTGTTTACAGTCCAAAGCCTCACAAAACAAAGAGAGTACATTTGTGAAGTATTAATATATAAAAATTTTTGAGCATCGGTTTCTATTTTATTTTATTTAATTTTTTCTTTACAACTTTATGAGAAAATAATTTCACTTAATATTGTTTTTGAAAGAAATTACGTACCTACTGAATAGTATAATCAAACATGAAGTGATGTTGTTTTTTTATCCAATAAAAAATAAACAAATAAAATTTTTTAAGTAAATTTTAGTGTTTTATTTATTCACATTGGTCGTTTTTGCATGGCTCTTAAGTAAGAGAACTTTATGTGTTGTTCCAGTCTTTTTTTTTGGTGACGTTCCAGTCTCGCATTTTTGCATCCAAAACAACAACAATAAATACAATTTTTTATAAATTTTTTGTGCGTAGAGTATTCTTTGATCTTTCACCTACGATATGTTAGAGGGAAACGTGTCCGGGTTTTTGAAAACATTACGAAATTTTGGAAAATGTTGTACAAGCTCTTAGACCACTTCTCTTTTAGTGTGACGTTCCAGTTAACTTCAAATGGCTGTAACTTTTAATTTGCAAGAAATAGAAGCACATTTTTTTGCGCCAAAGTTACAGTCTGAGAATATATTTTGAGTGAACAAAAGTTATCGCTACTTTTTTACTTTGTTCATCAAATATACGTCGAAAATTGCGCAAACTGGTGGCGTTCCAGCCCACGGCTGGATATATATATATATATATATATATATATATATATATATGTATATATATATATGTATATATATTCATATATATATATTCATATATATATATATATATATATATATATAAATGAATTTCAAACCGCCGAAAGCAACGATGAAACTTTGAATCATTAAAAACCGATTGCCCATATAAATTTGAACCTAGAGGCTGTAAGAAAAACTGTTCGGTATTTCAGTAATTCGTCAGTTCGTAATAATATTTTACAAACAAGCGTTAAAAAGCATCATAATCGTGAATTAAGTTTACTCTTAGATTTCTGCTTTTAAAAGAAAGTATGAAAGTTTAAAGATTCGTTGCTGTTCGTAAAAATGACTGTTGAAGCAATTTGTCTCTCGGATGCAAATAATGTACAAGCTAAAGGGGCTCTGCTGTTTCTCCAAAAAAAAAAACAAGACGTATTTAAGAAATTCCTCATATTTAGGAAACGTGAATTAATTTCCTGAATTTTATTAAATTATAAATATGAGCTTTAATAAATATACCTTTACACTGTTTTAATTAAATTAGCTAAATTTGACTACAAATTTAAATCAAGGTAGTTTTATTTAAAAAACCGAACCAAGTCCGGCCGGTTTTGGGTGTTTCAAAACCGAAACCGCGGTTTCTCATTTTCATGGTTTTTTGCAAACTCTACATTATAGATAGAGGAAAATCAGAGGATTACAAAACATCTTTTACAAAATATTTTAAAGTTTCCAGTTTCACCAAAAATCCATAAATGAACTGTTGCGGACGCTACGTGACGGACGATACAGTTTTTACTTTAATGTTTTTTATTAGTAAAAAACTTTTATTTAAGGATTCGTTAATCAATGAAAATAATGGTTTTATTTGTTCCCGAATTTCATCTCCGTCCTTTTCATGTTCGCGGTTAAAATGCTATTTTTGGGCACAATTTAATATATTTCACATAACGGCTACACATATATATATATATATTTATTTCAAGTTTTACACTTTTTACATCTTATTTTTCAAATTTGAAAAGCATCAAATTTGCCCCACTGTATGTTTTTTTAACACCTAATGACTTAAATTTAATCTGTGGATATATACACTATTATTGCTTTATGAATAAGACATATAAAGCTCGTAAATTTTGTATTTAATAAATATCATTTTGTAACAAATATATACTGTGACGGACGCTACACACTTTCCGATACATATTATATTGTAAAATGCTATATTAACGTCTGTATATTTTTAGCCTAATGTAAAGCATACTATAAGTTCTCTTTACGAATCAAGTTTAATTGGAGAAAAAAGAAAAATTGCACTAGTCAAATTAAAAAAAAAACTTTATTTCTGTGACGGACGCTACATACTGTGAGCCCGTTTTACTTGACGTTATTTATATCACTCCAATTACTATTGATGAGGTCTTTTACATCTAATTGTATAAAATTAAGCAGACTTTGAGCTCCTACTGAAACTTGATACCTAAATGGATTTAAATGGATGTTTTTGCGATTTTTATGAACTTTTAAAAAAATTATAATATTTCGAGATGGGTGCAAAAAAAAGACCTGCCATTTACGAAGAGAGCAATCAAAAATTGTATCTATAATATATTCTAAAGGATCAATATATGGTAAATTTTTCCATAAACACAAATACTTGATTTTACCAGTTTTAAAATTTTGTCCTTGGTTTAATGTTTTTCGGATTTGCCCATATCTTAGGTGTTTATTGACCAATATTTATGGAAGAATTTCACGGAAGAATTTCCTAAAGTCTGATATATAATTTATGTGGGCCCATCGCCAATAAAAATTGTTTTTCTTATTTTTCGATTATATATATTTTTTAAGCAAATGAGCACTTTCGGCAATTTGGGTAACATCAAATGTAGTGTTTTGGCTTTGCTGGGGGATTTCCTATAATATATATATACATTAATTGAAGGCTAGACCTTGAGTATGGTTTTGTTTTCTTTCTGAAATGTACTTTTCAATGAAAAATTTTATGTGTGACATGAATTTTGGTATTTTGGCGATATCTCAATAGCGTGCTGCACTTGATTTTAACAGGCAGATAGACAGACAGACGGCATCGCTTAATCGATTCTCCTGTCGATTCTGAGACGATCGGTAAAAATTTTGTGGGGTCTGCTGCAAATAATGAAAAAAATACAAACTGAATGACAAACTTATAATACCCTTTCACCTATTGGTGAAGGGTATAAAAATGATTTACGCCCGATTAGAAGGTATAACATTGTTTTTGCTGAGTTGAATTTTTCAATCTGGTTTTTGATATGTTCTTCAAATATTAATTTGTTATCTAGTAAAACTCCCTAGCTTTTTCGATATCCAGCGTAACCAATACTGTTGAGTTTCCATTTATAAATTCCATTTATTAATGTGTTTACATATACGTTTAATTTGATGAACTGTACTATAGAAAGTGGTAAAACCAAACTGGGTTAGTGGCAATATTTTATGGAGATCTATTGGATATATGTGGTACTTAAATTTTCAAAAACTCTGTGAAATTATGGCAAGTTGACTCACTTTTTCTTCGTCTGTATATATGTGGTATAAATATACGTTTCTTTCTTAAGCCTTTATCTAAACTTTGAATTTTGGTGTTCCATATTTTATTTTTAAATTTTGATATTTCACAGCGAATCATACTATTATGGTTGTTCATAAAATCAGATTCATTTCGATAAATTAGCCAATTACGTCGATAAAAGTTACGAGTACTTAATAAATGTTTAATATAGGGTGGTAACACTTGTTTGTTCAAATCATTATTTACTTTAGGAGTTGCAATTTCAACAGTTTCGATCATGCTTTTTGTGAAATAATCTACTCTAACATCAATAAAATTTTTCCTTGTAACGGCGCCTTTATCAGGTAAGGTAAATGAGAAACCGATTTGTCTAACAAATGCCTATAATAATTCCAATTGGTTTTATTGTAGTTATAAGATAATTGGCTAGAACGTAAAGAATTTATATTTAGTTTAAATGACACAGGAAGGTGGTCAGAGCTAAGGTCGTTAATTGTTGTAGGGTGGGTAATGCATTGTGGAATATTTGAAACAATTAAGTCAATAACATAAAGTGTGTGGTTTCTATTTGGAACATAAGTTGACGATCCAGAGTGTAAGATAGTGTACGAAAGAACATAGACAGTGTCAAAAGGATATTTCCCCAAACATTTGCACGATTAGAATTCCAAAATCTATGTCTACTATTTAGGTCTCCACAAACGATAACATTATTAACTGAAAGAAGTTTTCTAATATCTTTCTTTAATAATCCTTTAGTTTCCGAATTTGCAACAAGCTCAGGAAAATATACCACGAACATATTTTTTTCCATATTAGCAGCTGTCGTTATACATATTCCAACATTTTCAATATGTTTAGTTTCAACAAAAATTGGTTTAAAATTTCCTATTTCTTTTTTATTAAGAACTGCAACTCCTCCACCAACACCAATATTTAAAATATCATAAAGTTCTATGTATTTATTTTTAATACTTCTAAAGCTCCAGAAAATAATATTTAATTGTTGAGCCATTATGAATAATTATTTACTATACAAATATTTAATAGCTGATTGTGTGGTAACATGGAATTGTTCCTCTTTAGAATTACTCGTTTTCAATTTATTTAAAACTTCTAGTGTAAGTTGACTTTTCTCTTCAGCAGTAAAGAGTTCATATAAATTTTGAGTATTTCTTCTAGGAATATTACGATTTTGAGAGGCTGACCATACATTTGTGCTCATTTCACGTCTATTGCTTGGCTGAGGTAAATTTGGAAAAGAGTTTTTATCAAATACATACGATTATTTTTTCGTTGGATATTTTCTCTTAGATTTAAATACGTTTCCCTTACTGGAAAATTGCGATCTGTTGCAGAGTGAGCTTCATTGCTATTTGCACATTTACGGTCTTATGCTAAAAAATTTTAAAACTTCTAGAGTTATCCTAAAACGATTATTAGCTTAACAAACCGATGTTAATCTTTTGTTAACATCAAATAATTTAAAGTAGCTGTCTACATAATTTAAAGCTACGTTAAATATTTTACTGTTTTGACAAATAATATTTTATGAAAACTTTTAAAGAAAATATTTAAGTTTCCAGACTTATCTAATAAGAAATAATATTAAATTTAGTTATCATATTTTTTCTAATTTGCTATTTTTTATCATATAAAAGGTTTCGGATGTGGGGAATTTATGAAATATAATTTCCATGATATTTCATACTCTATTTTACATATTTCATACTAAAACCAAACTTTTCAAAGAAATTGATAATACAAATTCTAATTTTTAACAAAAAATTCGTGTTTTCAACAAAAAACAGACATCGATCAATGAAATTTACAAAAAACATTATAGTGATGTATATATATTCAACATGAGTTAAAAGTACTCGATTTTTAAATAATCGGTTTAAACCCTTAGTAAAAATTTGTCTATTTATTATTTTACTGTATTATAAATGTGTTTAGTTTATGCTTTTATATAACATAAACATAATTTTACAGTAAGAAAAGAAGAAAAATGTTATTTTATATTAAAAACATACAAAACATTATTTAGAAATTCGACTACCCGGAGGAAACAATGAATAATTAATTCGTTGTTTTGTATATTTAACTATAAAGAGACAAGAGAGAATGACGATGTTGCCAGCATTAACATGTAAAATTGACTTGACGTATTCATTAGTTAAAGAACTGTTTTTGGATACTTTTTTTTAACAATCGTTTGTTAGCCTTAAAGTATTTGGTAACTAACGTGTTCTTTAAGCAATATTTAAGATTATTTTTAGCATAAGACCGTTAACCTTTTCTTTGTTGGTGCAATCTAGTGTTTTGTGTCTGCCTGAACAGAGAGCATGAATACTTTAGTTTTAATCGAACAGCCTTTTTCTCCGTGGCCAAACATTTGGCAATTACAACACTGAACCGGTTTATTTTTAATTCTTCTTTGATAATCCGAATTTATTACCATATAAAAGAGAGTTTTTAGATTCTTTTTTAAATCGTTTAATTTTACCGAGCTTTTTTTGAAATATACTATGTAAAGAGTATCAACATCTGACAGTTGTGTTCTTTTAATATTGTAATAATAACATTAAATGTTTCTTTTGATTCACAAAAATTTTTAATACCAATTGATATTTTTAATATAATTTTGGTCATACCAGAGTTTTTAAACATATTATGAAACTCTTCACTGTTATGTGAAAGCACTTTAATAGGTGAAATAAATTCTTTAATATTTGGAACTTGCACCTTTTAGAAATTTGTTTAATTTTAATAACTAATCGCAAAGAAATTTTTCACACAGCGCGGAAATAAATCACAGTCAATAATCGTGAGACAAACTGCATACATGAAATATGAACTTATAAAATATAGTTTGATGCCAAGGACTGAATAATACTTCTCAAATATTATCGTCTAAGTATTCATCTTAATAAGTCCATTAACTTTAAAGTTATAACTATTTAAATACTTTCCGATATAGATATTTTACGTTAGTAACCATAAGTTTTTCTAATATAGGGGTGATATCCATGCTAAAATTTTATATCTCACTAATTCGTTTTTTAGAACCGTGAAGTTTTACGTTTTCTGAGTTTTAATTTTCTTTGAACCACAAACTATGTATATGGAATATACTTATGTATAGATATTTAAACGGCAATATAAGCCGCCGTGGTATAGCAGGTTAGTCAAATCAGAGGTCCCAAGTTCCCCGGCCAGACCCACTTGAAGAAACAAAATTTTCAAAAAAGCGGCGGTTCATCTCATAACTCAGCTAGCCACTGGTTATTGAGAGTAGGCTATGTAAAACTTCTGTAACTAATGCATTTGCGGGAATTAAAACGTAGGTCCCTTTCAATGTGTATAAAAATAGAGAAGTACCCTTGTTCCAATTGGAATGTTGTCGGGGAATTATATATATATAATTTTTTCATGATATATATATATATATATATACACATATATATATATATATATATATATATATATATATATACGGTTCTATATATATATATATATATATATATATATATATATACATATATATATATATGTATATATATATATATACACATATATATATATATATATATATATATATATATTTATATATACACTAGGCGACAATTGAAAGTATAAATTTGTAACCAAGAATATCATGTGGCTCTACATAAAAAAGTACTCGAAGTTTCTTTTTTTTATGAAAAGTTTTTATGAAAAGTAAAATAAAAATGGATTAAAAGAATAAGAACTAGTTTAGAGATTTTAAGTATAGAAAAAATTCAAATTTTATTGTATTAAGGAAAATTAAAAGTATTTCATATACGACAATTGAAAGTAAAAAAATTTAAATATCAATGTTTAATTGACTGCACATTAAAATTAATAATCCGTGTTTCCTCCCTTATTGTTAATAATAGCGCGGAGTCTGTTTGGTATGCTGTTAACCAAATTTGTTAGTGTTTCAGGAGGTATTTTTGCCCATTGTTCCTGTATTTCTGCCCAAAAAGTCGTAGACAAGATAAAATTTTGTTTTAGAGCTTCTAAGGATGTAGAGCATCGATTTTTAACCCAGGCGTATCGAATTTCAATTAAAGTTGTTTTTCGCTCCACCCTAATGTACATAGCTGTCAAAATGCGTGCGCAAGAGTGTCATTTACACATGTCATTGTTGCTAAATTAAGCTGGTTGTGTGTAAATCCTCCGTAAAAATTTTGTTTGCTGTATATAACATTTATTTTGCTCACAGTTTCCACAGTGGTTCGGAATATTCCATGGACATGTCAGTAAAATCCAAAAATTGAATAAGCAGAGTGCAAGATAAAGACACTGAAATTCTGAAAAAAAAATTATTTTACAGCGACAGATGTTCATCCAAAAACAGAAATGTGACTATGGATTATGCTTTGTTGAATGCAGCTATTAAATATTAAATAATATTAAATAATAGCGAAAAACATTTTAGTACACATGCAATTGGAGGATGACACCGTTCACTCTCTTACCGAACATCGGACTACAGAGTTACCTGTAGAATACACTTACTTACTTAAACAGCCTATATTTTAGAATTCCATGCGCGTCGTTTTTGTGTGCGAATTCTCTAATTTCCTAGGCCAAGTTTTTAAAGATTTAAGTTTTGGACGTTATCTTCTAACATTAGGGGGGGTGCGTTTTTATTCTAATTTTAGCTTTTTTATGGTAATTGTTTTTTCCAGCAGTGAGTTACTAGCCCGACTTGAGGCAAATGTTAGCTTAGTACATAAACGGATTTAAACATAGTTCCCCGGGTGATACCACGAGGAGGTTAGTGTCCACAGTTGAGATTAAGAATAACCAAGATATTAGAACCGTGCTTCCAACATTTTTTGTTTATCTGCCTATAATCTATTACGAGTCGCCATCTTTTGCCTTCTGAATTGGGTAATGATTTCTTTGGTACCAATAGAATTGGGCTGTTATATTCAGAGTACGATGGTTCCACTATTTTATCATTTATCAATTTCTTTACCTGTTTATCTATTTCTTCTTTGTGTGAATGTGGGATTCTATAGTTTTTAATGTAAACAGGGGTTGTATCTTTTACTCTCAACTTTTGTTCATAGAAATTATTTGTTGTTATTGTTTCTGATTCTAAACCGAAAATATCACAATATGAGCTGCAAAGTTTTGTTAATGTAATTTTAAATTGTTCAGGAAAATTTTTCTTCAGAATTTTTAAAACTTCTTTATTTCTTTCAATGTTGGAATTTGATTTACTTTTAAATATGTTATAGTTTGAGATGTTTTCGGTTTTTATATTTTTTTGGTTGAATTTACTGATAGTATTGTTAGTATTTAATATACGGATGAATGCTTTATCTGTCGTTACTATTGTATTTGCAATAAAAATACCTGATTCTATTTCTTGGTTAGGAATCAATAGTTCATTTTCCGTAGATATTAATATAACTTGACGTATGACTTCTGACCTTGGTGGCAAAATTATATCATCACCATTATTTTGAATTGGTATTTCTATTGGATTTGTTAAGTAAAAAGGGCGTAGGACAAGGTGATCACAGGTATTATTGAAATCTAAAATACAATTATATTTTTTAATAAAGTCCATACCAATAATTCCATCGCATGGTATGGGAAAGTCATTTTTAACGATTTGGAATTTGTGTGGAATTAGCCAATTTTTATGTTTTAAATCTAAAAATATGCTTCCAAGCGATTGTATTTTACCCTGTCCTATTCCGCTTAGTGTAGTTTTATTGTTAGTATTTATTTCATTTATAGAAAAGTGTGCTATTTTTAAAAGTGATATATCAGCTCCTGTATCTATTAGTAGGGTTATTGGTGTATTAGTTCTGTTTATTAAAAATTGTATACAGTAACATAAGTTGAGGTTAAGATTGTATACTTTGTTATTTATTGGAATTCTCTTAGGGGGTCTTGTTGGTTTTCCGAATCAATTTGGTTTGATTCCGTTGCCCTTACGTAGTTTCCGTTCCTATGATAATTGCTAGGCCTTTGATTGTACATGTTATTATTATTACTATTGTTATTATTATTATTATTGAAATTATTTGATTGTCTTCTGTTATTATTGTTAGAAAATGGTCTGTAATTTCGTGAAAAATTATTTCTTCCACGATGGGTATTTCCGCGGAAAAAACTATATCTATTATTTTGTCCTTGCCGGTAGTATAGTATAGCATTTTGATGTCCAGTTGCTTCTGTGCAACTGTTGACAAATTTGCTTATAGCATCGTTCATAGTATTAAATTGTCCAGCTTCCATGATAAGCTTTACTTTATCGATGGTGCAGTTTTTGGTTAGTGCCTTCACAGCGACTTGTGTTGAATATTTTGTAGCCAATTCGCATGGCAATCCATCGGAAATGTATGCATTTTCCAAGGATTTACTTAAAGTTTCAATTTCGCTGCAATAAGCGTTAGCCGTTTTATTGTTTTGTTTAATATTCATGATTTTTGCGGTGAGAACTTCAACAGATTCTCCTTTCACTGACGTTTTTAGTTTCTGGATTATTTCATTTATTGTATTTTCACTGCTTATTAAATTTCTTGCAGTGCCTTTCAACTTTGTTTTGATTAATGAAACTGCAACTGATTCGTGACTTCCCTGTATTGTACTTATCAGGTTTAAGGAATCAAGAAATGACGGAAGGTTTTCTGACTTGCCGTCGAATTCTGGAATCAGCTTCGAAGCTGTGTTTAAAAATTCGACCACGGTTTGACTCATATTGTTTTCTGTATAAATTTCAATATTGACGTGTTCATGTATTGTATTTGGTAGTTCAATATCTATGCCCTTTTTGGTTGCTATTTTTGTTGTGCGAATGGTTAGATCGAGAAAAAATCCATCAGCAGCTTTTTGGTGAGCTGTTGTTAGCCTTTTGTAATTAACGTTAAATAAAATTCTTATTTCTTCCAGATATTGTAATAGATTTTGTAGATGATATTTTATTGTTTCATTTTTCGTTGGTCGATCATGATTTAAACATTTGTATGAACGCTCAAAATTTTCCTTAATGTTTCTAGCTTTTTGAAGAATGTCTTTCCAGTCCATCAGAAATAAATTAAACTTTATCTAAGTCATTTGCTCTACTGGCATATTTCTTTCTTAAAGATCTTTTATGAAATATGTATATTTTAAGAGATAAGTTTGCTGCTGCAATAATTACTAAAATTAATGTCAAAACCCATAAAGAATTTATTTCCTTACTATGATCTATTATTTCTACGTTATTTACCACATTGGCGTTTGGATTTTCTAATTTTGATTCTGTTTTTCCCATTTTGTAGTTATTAATTTTAATTTTGTTTTAGTTCCTTTTCTATTTTTTCTGCCCATCTAATTGAGGCTATTGTTTCTTCTTCTACTTTTTCTTCCACTGAACGTTCGGGTGATATACTAGCTGGTTTGCATGGGTTTTTGCCCTAATTCTACCCCTATTTCTATTCATTGCGAAGCAAGGACCAAAAAGGAAAAAAAAAAAAAAATTGTTACTTATATAAATCAAAAAATTGTTTCTTAAGTTTGAATTAAGCTTTTACTTATACATTGTGAATAATAATTACAAAATTT
This sequence comes from Stomorhina lunata, assembly GCA_933228675.1. Classification (NCBI taxonomy): domain Eukaryota; kingdom Metazoa; phylum Arthropoda; class Insecta; order Diptera; family Rhiniidae; genus Stomorhina; species Stomorhina lunata. The sequence goes on from OW121742.1 coordinate 84,466,230, forward strand.
TAATAATTTTTTTTTTTTTTTTTTTTTTTTTTTTGTAATTAACTGAATTATTTCTTTTTTGTTTATTTTGTTTCTTCTTGTTTTTATCGATCTCTTTAATTTCTTCTTTTACGTTTTTGATTTGCTGGCAAACCTTTGCCAGTTCTTCCCCTGTGGCGTATGTTTCGTGATACTTTAGTGCACGGAGTTGCACCTTCAGGATGTTTTTTCTTCCACCTCTGGTTTTTATTATGTTTGGTATTAGAAAAATGGGATAACTTGGCTCTTCGTTTACTAGCCTTCTTTTAATTATTCTTGGCCTTGGTCCTACGGAAAGGATGGCTGGTTTTTCTGTTTGGTCTGCACCTTCTTCTAAAAGTGCCTTCCATCTGGCTTCTGCCTCTTCGACATTTTTAAGAATTTCCTCCAGGCTTTCTTCCATATGGGTTTTTGATTTGGAGGAAGATTTAAAAAAAAAAATAGAGATCCAATTAAGCTTAAGCTCTATCGATTGGATCCTATTGTCCTTTTTTTTTTTCTAAATAAGGATAAGCAAAATTTGCTATATTGTCCTTATAAAGAATTTGGCAGGATCGCCATATAAACCCAAAAATTTAAATGAAAATAAAAAATCAAAATTTATCTTGATTTTTATAAAAAATGTAATCCTTTATTAAAAGCAATGTAGCAACGCGTGCTCTGTCAATTGCTTTAGAATTCAGATTAATTTAGTTCTTAAAATTAACTCAGCTTATATACTTTTTCACTGTGGGAATGTTTTTTAAGAATTTTAAATGTAAGTTGATTTTCTTAAAATTATTTATTGTTTCCCACAGCGGCGAATGTTTTGGTGTAACTCAATACGCGTGGCCAGTTTAAGGTAAGCAAATTAACTCCACACGGGAATCTTAATTGTGCCACGTTGATAAATTTTTAAGTGACACTTGACACTCTTTTGGCTGTTTTATGAAAGCCTTTAAAATGATTAATTCTTTCATGTTGGTGTGGTTTAAAAGAATGAAATCATATTATGCTACATCTACATCACCCAGAATATATTACAATTTGTAAAGGTGCTTGAAAGAACCCAGAACCTTGTGAAGTGGAAAATTTGAATCACACTTTTTTCGAAACATTTAAGGACCATCAATTCGTGAAAAGCATTCGTCCCGGCCGGACAAAAGCCTTAAAAGAAACATAGTGTCGAAGTTGTTTTGTCAAATTTCGTTCGGGAGATTTTCCACTAAAATATAAGCCGTTCAGGTCGGCCAAGTGAAGTTGATGATGACGATATCAAGGCTTTTATCGAATCGGACCGTCATGTAACTAAATTGGAGATTGGAGAGAAGTTGAATATACCAAAATCATAACCATATATGACGTCTTGGAGTCGTAAAAAGCTTAATATTTGGGTACCTCCATTGAAAAAAAATTATTTAACAAACCGTTTCAACGCTTGTAATATGCATTTTAAATACATGATCCGTTTTTTTCTGTTCTATCGTTATTATAATGGTAAATGCTCTAATGAAATTAGGGAACTTGTTCCTGAAACACGCTCATTTTTACGTAATACTCGCACCTCAACTAGAGCTCATCCATTTGTAGTCGACTGTCCAATGAATCGCACAACACACTACAGGGAAAACTCAATTTTTAGTCGAACACTTCGTATATGGAATAAACTCCCAGCAGAAATATTTCCCCCCAGTTATAATATAAAAAAGTTTAAATCAAATATCCACAAACACTACTCCCTCTTTCCTCCTTCCCATAAAATATTTTCCTAATTCCAACACTATGCGTTGCATATGTAGGGGCCATCCCCTGAGTGCTGGTCTTATAAATAAAAAAAATGAGCTGCTGCTGTAAGAATCACAGGATTAATTCGGATGTCTACTGTGAACACATGGACAAATTGTATACAGCCATCAACGAGAAGCGGTCAGAATTGATCAATCGTAAAGGTGTCATATTCCACTCGCAACGCTATACCATACACATCTTTGGTCACTTGCCATAAACTTAGAGAGCCTTCACCATATAGCCCTGACCTTGCCCCGTCAGACTTCTAAATGGTAAAACTTTCGTTAATGACAAATCGACAGTTTCTACAATATATGTAAGGTGATGCAACAAAGTTTCTTTATTTTATTTTATAAAAGCAGCAACAAAGTAAGACTGCAAACTTGATTTTATGTGATAAAAGCCTAAGAAATTAATTGTTTAATTTAGATTATGTTATAGAAAAAGATATTTAATGCTATCGGCATTTAAAACACAAATGAAATCATACTATTTAAGTTAAACAAGAAAATTGTTCATATTATTTCTTTTACGGAAAGGGTGGTAATTGACTTGCTCAAATTAAGATGGTGCTAATTGACAAAACTTCTAATTAATCAAAGATATATTTTCTTTTTATTTTTTTACTTACTGTATATGTACATATGTAAAAACAAAGCAAATAAAATTCCATTCATAAACATTTTAAAAATATTATGTAAATTTTTTATACAGTTTTTTTGTCTCTTCTGAAAAATTTCAAAAAGTGCAGTTGGAATTAGAAGTTTTATAATTAATTTTTATAAGTAATTTTTTGAAAGTTTTCCAAAAATGAGTATTTCTTTTTTTTCCTCTAGTTGTGTGGCCACTTTCAGGGCGACAAAGTACTTTTGCAACGTAATTAGAATGGATCAAATTTATGGATCAAAATTGAAATTTCCGTAAACATTATGTCTAATTCTAGAGATTTTGGAACTAACACCGAATAAACAAGTAACTATTTATACCCTTCACCACCATAGGTGGAAAGGGTATTAAAAGTTTGTGCTAATGTATGTAACGCATAGAAATATTTGTCTTAGAATATTAGGCTTAGAATATTAGGCTTAGAATCACTTTCTGAGTCGATTTAGCGATGTCCGTCCGTCCGTCTGGATGGCTGGCTGGACCCCCATGTAAACCTTGTAATCAAACTACAGGTCTCAATTCTAAAGATAATTTGATGAAATTTGGCACTGATCATTTTTTTGGTAATGGGACCATGGCTATTGAAATTGTTTAAAATCGGCCATTATTTCTCGTACCTCCCATAGGTCCCACTTCCCGGAATTGATATATTGGCCACAAATATAAATATTTTTTCATGAAATTTAAAATTAATACTGCTTATATAAACTAAAATCACTGTACCAAATTTCGTTGAAATCGGCCCACATTGACCATAGCTCCCATACAAACTTTTCTTTAAAAACGCACTAAATAAGACAAAAATTCACTAAAACGCTCGTAAATCTAAAGATAATAAAAACTTTGAGCATATTTTTTGCATACATAATTTTTGTAACAACTGTAATCAATTTGCCAAATTTCGAGATAATCGGTCCACATTTGACCCTAGCTCTCATATAAGTCCAAATGTCGGAAACAGGTTAAATATATAAGTTTTGAGAAAATGTTTGTATGATGGCAAAATTTAGCAAATATTTGTTTCTATACAGGAAAAATAACACCTTTGACCTTAGTGGTAAAGGGTATCGTATGGTCGGTTAGGTTAGGTTAGGCAGGCAGCCGATGTAGGTCAGCGTCACTTGGGTCCAAAAAGCGGTCCCTTTGTGTTACCTGCAAGGGATAGACTGGAAGAAAAGAACAAAGGCAATTACTCCAGGCTATCAGTGAGAGGCTGATCAAGCCAACCTGAAGCCCTGATAAATGAGTCTATTTTACGAATGTCAATACTCGCTAGATCCGATAAATCATGCAGAAAAAGTGCCCCCAAAAAGAGAGCCATAGGGGTCGAAAGGGCGGGGCAGTGACAGAGAAGATGAGTCACTGTCTCCTCCTCTTCTATGTTGTGACAGCTGCGACAGTAGTCATAAAATTGAAGATTAAGTCTCCTGGCGTGAAGCCCAAAAACGCAGTGCCCTGTTAGGGTCGAGATAAGATTGCGAAGTCTATGACGGGGTAGAGTTACCAAGATATTTGAACGTTTAGTGTTGTAGGTGCGCCATGTTTGCCTGGATATGGAGCAGTTCGTTATCGAAGACCACTCGTTTTGCGCTGACGCATAAAGTGATTGCCTAATTATTGATTTGCAGGCGGATAGCGGTAAGCCCGTAAATTGGTCGATGCTATCCTGACTCAGGAGAGCACCGGATTTAGCAAGTTTGTCCGCGGTGGAGTTACCAGGTATGTTGTTGTGCCCGGGTACCCATAAGAGTTCGATTTTGCAATGTCTCGCCATCTCGTTAAGAGATGCCCGGCATTCGCTGGTAAGAACAGATGTCGTATGGACATTAGATAGGGATTTTATTGCAGCCTGACTGTCGATACAAAAGCGAATATCCCTGTCGTATACTCTGTGGTATCTCAACCATTTGACTGCTTTGTGGATAGCCGAAATCTCGGATTGTAGGACACTGCATTGATCCGGGAGCCTAAAGCAGTTTTCCTTCCCAAGCAATGGGATGAAGAAGCCCCCCCTACGCCTATCTTTGACTTCGATCCATCAGTGTAAACCTCTAGACAGCCATCATCTAACGATGGGGGTTCTCCAGAGATAGTCACAGTGAAGGATTTGTCAAAGATAGGAGTGGATATGCAGTAGTCTATATGTTCAGGGATATTAGTGATTTTGCCCAGGATGGTGGAATGTCCGATTTGTGAGTGGGACCAGGTTCCAATTGTGCTGAGACGGACAGCCGAGTTAAGAGCAATTTGCATTGCCATTAGTTCAGCTGGGAGCCAGTTTAGCATGGTGAAGAGTGCCTTAGATGGAGTAGTTCTTAAAGCACCGGTAATCATTAGAGCGGCAGATCTCTAGATTTTGTTAAAATAGTGCAACTGGTTTGCCTTGGTGAGTGCAGGCCACCAGACCAGCGCACCATACATTAATATAGGCTTAACCACCATGTTGAAGAGCCAGGCAGTGTTAATGGGATTTAGACCCCAGGTTTTGCCAATGGCCCCTCTACACGAATATAGTGCAATAGATGCTTTAGACACCCTAAGTTGGGTGTTCAGGCTCCAGGACAGTTTTGAGTCCAAGATGACCCCCAGGTATTTGGCATAGTCAGTGAGCGAAAGTTCAACCTTGTTTAATTTTGGAAGAGTGAAGGTGGGAATTTTGTATTTACGTGAGAAGAGTACAAGTTCCGTTTTAGTTTAATTGACTCCAAGGCCGTTGGAGACGCTCCATCGATAGAGTAGGTCAAGAGCTATTTCGAGACGTTGTGACAGTGTGATAAGAAATTTCCCTGACACTGCTATAGCAACATCATCCGCGTATGCGATGGTGTTAAATCTCAGAGAATCCAGTTCAGTGAGTAGTTTATTTATGGCAAGGTTCCACAAAAGAGGTGATAGTACGCCTCCTTGTAGAGTACCTCGACAGGCTACTTTATAAACAGTAGTAGTGCCCATGGTTGAGCAGATGACTCTATAGGTGAGAAGTTTATCTACAAACGAGATAATGGATTTGTCGACCCTTAAGTCCTCCATTGCCGATAAAATCGACTCAGGTCTAATGTTGTTAAAGGCGCCCTCTATATCTAGGAAGGCGGCAAGTGTGAATTCGCCAAACTCAAGAGATTTTTCAATATGACTAACTAATGAGTGGAGTGCTGTCTCAACTGATTTGCCTTTGTTGTAGGCATGCTGAGAGTTGGACAGGAGCCTCGAATCTAATGAAGCACGAATATGAGCTTCAATGATACGCTCCAAAGTTTTAAGAAGGAATGAGCTAAGGCTAATAGGCCTGAAATCCTTAGGTTTCGTGTGCGAGGTTTTACCTGCTTTAGGAATAAAGACAACGTTGCACCTGGTCCAGGATTCTGGTATGTGAGACAGTCTAAGACAGCCATCATATAGCAGGAGAAGCCAGGGCATTAGGAGATCGGTATTATGTTGAAGATCAGCTGGAATAATACCATCAGGACTCCTGTACGGTTCGAAGCTATCAAGAGCCCATTGGATTCTATCCCTAGTAAGAGGGATGGGGGTGGACTCGAGAATATAGTCGTTAGCAGATGTGTCCGCACCTAGAGGTTTGCAACCTGGAAAGTGGGTGTCTAAAAGGACCTCGAGGGTTTCGAATCCGCTTGTCGTCCAATGGCCACTATCCCTTTGAATATAGGCAGCTACCGTGGGCTATGAGGTCAGGATTTTGCGAAGTCTACTCGTATCGGAGGAACCTTCGATGCCGCTGCAAAAGTTCATCCAGGACTGTCTCTTCGCTTTCCTGACTAGATTTTTGAATTTATTAACGCAGGCTTTATAGGGGAACCAGTTTGCGGTCCTTTGGCCTCGTTAAAAAGTCGGCGACATTCCTTTCTAAGTGATGCAATGTCGGTGGACCACCAGGGAGGTTTCTTTTTGCCTCTCCTGGTGGTGAGTTTACATGCCTGGTTTGTGGCTTAGTTTAGGGCGTCGGTTAGTACATTAACCGCGTGATCTAAATCATTGCGAGTGCTGATGCTCGGTAAGGAGGGGAGGAGTCGCTCCAGGGTGCCCCTGTGGGTATCCCAGTTTGTCTTCCTCCTGTTACGATAGGGAGTATCTATTTCCTGTTGTTGAGTTATTTCAAATTCTATGTAGCGGTGATCCGAAAAGGAGCAGTCGTTTGAGACCCTCCAGTTCTTGATCAGAGCTGAGTGCATGTTACTAACTATCGTGATGTCGAGGACCTCCTGTCTGTTAGCAACGACAAAAGTGGGTTCTGACCCGGAATTAACTATCTCTAAGTTGTTACAAAAATTCAAAAATTCAAATCAAAAATTGACTCACCTCTTGTGTTTGTGTCGGAGCTTCCCCAAATGACGTGATGTGCATTAGCGTCAGCTCCAATGACTAATGGCAGATTTTGCCTGTGTGCACGGTCCACTATCTTGCGAACCAGAGCATTTGGTGGGGGGCTGGGTTGGTCGTGCCCCATGTAGCACGAGGAGACCATAATGGAGCCTGTCTTGGTCTCCCAAGCCGCTACGGTGGTATCTTCATCACTGTAGTCAGAGAGAATGAAGATATTAAGTGAGCTCTTTGCTAAAATACACGCCCTGGGCCTACCTGTTCCCTTGGTGTAGATTAGCTTATAGCCTTTGAGCGTTAATCCACAGATCCTTTCACGGTTGATCCAGGGCTCTTGAATTAACGCTAGATCGTCCCCACGTTCGGCCAAGCGGAGGAGCAGGGCAGCAGATGCCGCCTTGGAATGATAAAGATTAACTTGCGTTGTCTTCATCATCATCATCAATCTCGGAGAAGGTGAGTGGAATGATCGTGACGTCGGAGTCATCCTGATCCCCGTCCTCAGGGTCGGGATTCAAGAGGGATTCCTCGTCAGCATCCATGTCCATCACATCTTCGGCAGCGCTGAGAGAGTTTATGCTCTCCAGAGATTGCATAAGATGCGATGAGCCGGAAGCTTCATTCCTAGCAGGGGGATCAGATGAACTGTTAGCCTTCCCACTTGAAACCTTATCATCACCTCGGTATATATGCAGGGAGATCTCTTCGAATCCGTAGAAGATCTTCCCGCGCATCTCCCGAAGCGGAGCTAAGGTTTCCTGTGTAAGGATAACAGTTATCCTTCTGAGAGCTCCTTCAGGTTCAGAGATCTTAGTTACCTTCCATTCCTGGACGGGTAGGCTAGGATTGCTAATCTGAAGGAGCTCCAGTATCTCCTTGGCAGAGGACTTGCCATCGGGCACAAGGGCTGTGGACCTAGGTCTGCGAGGTATCTCCTCCCTGGAGACCACGTCAAGCCTAGCTCCATCCCAGATGCCCTCAATGAGCTGAACTGCTTTCTTTAGCAGAATAGCAGAGCGCTCATTATGACAAGCCATCAGTTTGACACGTCCTTGATACCAACCAGCGTCACTGCAGTGCAGGCGCCAGGACTGTCCTTTAGGACATTAATGACAACTCCCACTAACTTAACGCGGATTATTTCCCACCTTTCGGGGGAAATAGCTCCGTCAGCGTCGCTACGGTCAATGACAGCCTTAACGAGGTGGCCTTTGGCAACCTCGCTGAAGGATCTGTCCATTAACCTGGTTGGTTTAGGACGTTTGGTGTCTGGCTGCTGGCTATGTGGACTAGAGTCTTCCTCCGAGCGTTGCCGTTTAGGCGCGTCCGAGGACGTGGAGGGAGTCTTGTCCAGAGATTCAGCCAGCGCACAGTGGTTTACGGACGCTTTTTTTTGGAAATAATTCTTTAACTTTTGAACGACTAGAGATATTTGAATGAAATTTGACATGGTGATAGTCAAGGAGTATTCGAGTTGGTTTTTAAAAGCACTGGTCCATGAGGGGTCGGGAGAGTGATTGATGGACCTTCAAAGTTGGTCACCTCGGGTGTTCGACTTTTTTAAAAATTCGCCAAAAATCCATTTATGTATGGATTGAAAAGAAATTTTAAACTTAAGTTGTCCTTGAGAAGATCTACAAAAAATACGCTTAAATGTGTAGGTTATCTCCTTTGGATTTCGAGATATTTGGGTAAAAAGGAATTTTTAGGTTGATTTTTTACCTCTTTTTTTAAGCTTTTTTTGATCTGGTGGACGCATCTGAGGACCAAAAATTTTTTAAGAATATTCTTTAAATTTGTAATAAAATTCTGAATAATTTTTGTGCAAGTTAGTTATAGAAATCTTCTTTTGTTTAAAAGTTAAAAATATTCAAAGTTGAAACTTACAAAAAATTTCGCTTTTTTTTTAGTTTTTCCCCAAAAGATAGCTATATTTTTTCACTAATAAAAAAATATTTTCTTAAGAAACATAAAAAGATTTTTAAAGTTTTTAAAAGAAAACATAATGAGAATGCGTATAAAACAAATTTCTTGCTAATTGGACTTTTGGTCCTCGCACATGTCCTCTCCAAAAAATGGCAATTTGTAAAAAAAAAAATTAGTTTAAACAAAAATTTCTCAAAAGGCAAAGCACCGATTTGAAAAAAATTATAATGTTCATATTTTCCAATATATCTGTTATTGATTAGAAAAGTTTTTTCTGAAACGCGCTGCAAATAGAGACAGTGTTGCCATATTTGTAAAAAAACTCATTTTTTGAAACACCTTTTTCCCCAGTTGGGAATTGGGGAATTTTTAAGTTAAAATTGGGAATTTTTTTTAGTCTATTGCTTTTACATCTTATTGGTCTACATTACTACAAAATTTCATTGTAATATCTTTATCCATGTCATTTCCACAGAATATCAAAGATTAAAAATATTTTCCTTAAAAAAGCAGAAAAACAATTTTTTTTTGTTTTACGATACAAAGTGTAAAAAAAGTAACGCACTTAAAAAAAACTTTTACTTAGTGCTAATCTCCTAGTCTTTCCCGATCTAATGATACTAAACATGTATATAAAGCATTAATACCGAGTCTTAAAAAACTCTGAAAAGTTTGGCCCCCGTAGCATTTTTACACTGTTTATTTAAATATAAGTGATGAATTTGTGCATATAAAGTTAATTATCATACTCAAATATTTCACTATTTTTAAGATGACAATGATCCTTCGCTAATAAACAAATATTTTCTTCAAAAAGATATAAATAGTTTTTTATTTTTTTAAAGAAAACATTATAAGAATGACTTAAAAAAATTTTATTCGATTTTGCCTTTTGTTCCAAGCTAAAAAATAAAATTTTAGTAAAAGATTCTAAATAAGTAAGTACGAGTAAGGCACCGATTTTGATAACAGTGTAAAGGTAATATATCCATAATTTGTAGCAAAAGTTTAATTAGAAGAGTACTTTTATAGTAACAGTGTGACAATTTATTTAAAATAAGATTTAAAGGCATTTTTCCGGTATTTAAAATTGGTGTATTTGAAAAAATTGCAAAATTATGTTAAGGTTATAAAATGTTTTTTAATGTGAAAGTTAATGCAATAGGTAAAAATTGTTACAACTTGGGTTTTTCATAATGGTCAGAAAGGATATGGTTACTCACCTCCATACAGGTAGGTTTTACGAGACGCACATATTGGTTGAGTTATATATGCACCTATTTTTAGAGGTAAAAAATACATTAATTCATTGATTTCTTTATTATTCTTTGGATACAGGTATATATAAAAAATGTTTTTTTTTTAATATAAAAAAGAAAGTTTTAAATGTAACTGCTATTAACAGTTAAAACATCATGGCTATAACATTGGAATTTAAAGTGTTGTGCGATATTCTTTTTGAACAACCAAGCAGTTCGAGAGCAGAAAAAATTAAAATAATCATGCGATATGCTAAAAGTCAAACTAACTCCATGATTCTCAATAGTGAGGAAGACAAAGTCGTAAAATTTGTAAAGTTATTTGAACTTAAAATTAAGTCGGTTAATTACTGTTTAAAAAGATTTGAATCTAAATTTAAAGACTGGCTGAAGGACTCAATTGAGCTTAAAACTTCTGGTGCTGGAGCCCCTCTAAAAAACTATGATGATCTCGGAGAAAGATCTAAAAAGATGCGATTATCCGAAGTTCTTTCTACTCATTCGGATACTGAAATCAAAGATTCCTTTAAGGAAGTGCTCAAACGAAATAATCAACCAGCTGAAGCTAAACAAATAGCAGATATTCTCCCAGAGGCTTCTCCTAAACGTCTTAAGCGAATTATTAAGAGTATACCAACTCCTTCTTCTCAATCAGAATTTTCGGAGGAAGAAGCACTTGCTCTTATGCTCGAGTTGAAATTGAGTAAAAATAAATATATTAAACTCTGTAAGGCATTACGAGACAAAGGACACTCAATTTTACCAGGATATAATGCGTTATTAAAAACCAAAAAAAACTTAATACCAACAAACGTGATAGGAGACGAAAGTGCATCTGTGGATTTATCAAAATTATTGGAAAATACGGCATCAAGGCTGATATCTACTACATTGTCTGAAGAAGAAGCCAATAAACTTGACAACAAGGACTTAACTTTAATATGTAAATGGGGATGTGACGGTTTATCTGGATTACCGGAATACAAACAATCAACATCTCATCAGAACACAAATGACTACAGAAGCGTTTTTATGGCATCCCTAGTACCACTAAGATTAAGAAAGAATCGTTCTGAACCATCCACATCAAAAGAGCGTACTGAATATGTGTGGGTTAACACATCTCCAGGATCAAAGGCATTTTGCAGACCGATCAGATTCGAATATTTAAAAGAAAATGCAGCAAGCACAAAAAATTGGGTTGATGATATCAAATATTCAATAGACAATTTGAGTCCAGTCTGCATAGACATACATGGATATTTGATTAATGTAAATTTTGAGCTTCAATTGACAATGATAGATGGAAAAGTAAGCAACGCTATAACGGAAACCCATTCAACTTGGAAATGCTCATTATGCGGAAAGAAGAAATCGGAATTTCTACAAACTTCAGAAGATGCATCAGCTAGTACTGCAATTAATCAAGAGGTTCTGGAATTTGGTATATCGCCCCTACATGCACGTATCCGATTTTTAGAATTTATGCTACATATAGCATATGATCTGAAATATAGGAATATACCTGATAATCAGCTAAAATCCGTGAGAAATAATAAGGAACTGATTGAAATGAGATCCAGTGAAAAAAAAAGGATTCAGGAAGAATTCAAAACTATGACGGGTCTAAACATAGACAAACCACTTGTAGGATATGGCAGTACAAACGATGGTAATACGGCCAGGCGATTCTTTGAAAATTATGAAACAACTTCAAAGATTACTGGAATTGATGAGGAAGTTCTTCGTAAATGTTACGTAATATTATCGGCAATAAATAGCAAATATCAAATAAATGCTGAAAAATTTCATTGCTATGCCCTCAACGCGTTAACTCGTATACGACATTTGTATCACTGGAAAGAAATTACACCAACAGTTCATAAAGTCCTTCAACATGGTCGTGAAATAATTGAATCAAATCTTCTCCCACTTGGTGAACTGACAGAAGAGGCCCAGGAAGCGCGGAATTCAGATTTCAAGTATATCCAACTATTTAATACCAGAAAATGCTCAAGAAAATCGCAAAATCAGGATCTAATAAATTATCTCTTGTTGTCTTCTGATCCTGCTCTATCAACGATAAGAAAGAAATGGTGGAGCAGTTATACAAAAACTTCTGAAAACGAACACCTGGAAGAGGTTCTTGATATAATAGATTGTACTGATTATTTTACTGAAAATAAAAATTAAGTAAATAACTACTTTTATATAAATATGTAATAAAAACTGTAAGTTTAAACTTTAACTACAAATACTTCAATAAAATGTATTTCACCTTTTAATATAAGTACAAATTATTTACATTTTGATATTTCATAAATCCTCATGATATTTTCTTTAAAAAAATAAAAAAATATTTGTTTGTTATCGAAGGATCATTGTCATCTTATAGTGAAATATTTGAGTATGATTATTAATTTTATATGCACAAATTCATCACTTATATTTAAATAAACAGTGTAAAAATGCTACGGGGGCCAAAGTTTTCAGAGTTTTTTAAGACTCGGTATTAATGCTTTATATACATGTTTAGTATCATTAGATCGGGAAAGACTAGGAGATTAGCACTAAGTAAAAGTTTTTTTTAAGTGCGTTACTTTTTTTACACTTTGTATCGTAAAACAAAAAAAAATTGTTTTTCTGCTTTTTTAAGGAAAATATTTTTAATCTTTGATATTCTGTGGAAATGACATGGATAAAGATATTACAATGAAATTTTGTAGTAATGTAGACCAATAAGATGTAAAAGCAATAGACTAAAAAAAATTCCCAATTTTAACTTAAAAATTCCCCAATTCCCAACTGGGGAAAAAGGTGTTTCAAAAAATGAGTTTTTTTACAAATATGGCAACACTGTCTCTATTTGCAGCGCGTTTCAGAAAAAACTTTTCTAATCAATAACAGATATATTGGAAAATATGAACATTATAATTTTTTTCAAATCGGTGCTTTGCCTTTTGAGAAATTTTTGTTTAAACTAATTTTTTTTTTTACAAATTGCCATTTTTTGGAGAGGACATGTGCGAGGACCAAAAGTCCAATTAGCAAGAAATTTGTTTTATACGCATTCTCATTATGTTTTCTTTTAAAAACTTTAAAAATCTTTTTATGTTTCTTAAGAAAATATTTTTTTATTAGTGAAAAAATATAGCTATCTTTTGGGGAAAAACTAAAAAAAAAGCGAAATTTTTTGTAAGTTTCAACTTTGAATATTTTTAACTTTTAAACAAAAGAAGATTTCTATAACTAACTTGCACAAAAATTATTCAGAATTTTATTACAAATTTAAAGAATATTCTTAAAAAATTTTTGGTCCTCAGATGCGTCCACCAGATCAAAAAAAGCTTAAAAAAAGAGGTAAAAAATCAACCTAAAAATTCCTTTTTACCCAAATATCTCGAAATCCAAAGGAGATAACCTACACATTTAAGCATATTTTTTGTAGATCTTCTCAAGGACAACTTAAGTTTAAAATTTCTTTTCAATCCATACATAAATGGATTTTTGGCGAATTTTTAAAAAAATCGAACACCCGAGGTGACCAACTTTGAAGGTCCATCAATCACTCTCCCGACCCCTCATGGACCAGTGCTTTTAAAAACCAACTCAAATACTCCTTGACTACCACCATGTCAAATTTCATTCAAATATCTCCAGTCGTTCAAAAGTTACAGAATTATTTCCAAAAAAAAGCGTCCGTAAACCACTGTGCAGCGTCTTAATAGCCCATTCCTTGGATGCTTTCTCCTCAGGAGTAAGGGTGTCTTCAGGCTTGTCTCCAAGCGACTGAAGTTTCCTTGTAGCGGCACCCCGCTGAAGGAAAGCCCTTCTGGCCGGGGTGGATTGCCTCTTAGAGGGACATGCCGCAGTAGGTGGACCCGAAACCAGGTTTGGGGTCTCCTTGCTGTGCTGAGTAGGAGTCTGTCGAGTAGGATTTCGCATCTCTGCTCTTGGACTCCTAAGGGGAGGTGCAGGGAGGGTACTAGAACCGGAGTTCGTTGTACCCTTGGTTCCCTTAAGCACAGGAGGCATTGGGTTTGAACCCGAAGCAGGGGATTTGGCATCCTTAGAAGTGCTCGGTCCCGTGAACAGAGCATTCTTGCCAGTGTTGGCTGATTTGTAGCTGGTTGAGGTTCTATTCGGGATAGATTTCCTTTCCCCAGCAGATTTAGGCGCACTTGTAGCTGGATTGGCTTGGCCAGGTGCATTTACCAAGCAAGTCCCAGTAGCTTTCGAAGCCCCACGGCCTGAGACTGACACCGTGGAAGATTGTGTTTTAGATCCGGAGATTATAAAGCCCTCGACCGGACACAGGGGGCGTGATTTCTTTTGTGAATTTTCCATGGTTACATGGTTGGGGTTTTTTGCCGTTTATACTTACAGCCAAGTCAAAAGAAAGCTTCCGCCCCATCGGGGAACAGACGCAGACCACAGGGCCGCCCAATGTGGGAAACAGACGCCCTGTGGATTTACAAAGAGTTCGGACAAAAAATTAGGATTAGATATCCAAACGGACTGAATCCCAGCTACAGTTCAGTGAAAGCTGCACTGAAGGACTGCTGTAGTGGGGTTCAAAAAGGTATCATCTGGCCGCCCAATATGGGAAACAGACGCCAGATGATACAGGGGTGGGTAATTCTTGGTATAGCACTCCCCATAAGCCTGTCTGGTATGGGTGTCCCTGCCAGAGATACAAAGATATCTCCACCAGCATAGCCTTATGGTTCATTGCGCGTAAGCCTCTGCATCGCGACAAGATGACTACCCATCGCAGAGGATCGTATGGTCGGGCTTGACCGACTAATTATAAACTTTGTCTTAATTATAAACTTTGTGAAGTTTTCTTTCAAAAAATTGTAAATATGTTATATTGCTAGCTTATAGTGCAAAGGTGCCAACTGCACTTTTTGAAATTTTTCAGGAATAAAAAATTTATACAATATTTTTAAAATATTTTTGAATGGAATTTTATTTGCTTTGTTGTTACATACATATACAGTAAGTAAAAAAAATAAAAAAATTACAGTATCTTTGATTAATTAGAAGTTTTATCATTTAGCACCTTTTCTGTTGCATTTTTTTTTATTTAAACAAATCAATTAGCACCTTTTACATAAATGACATAATATGAACATTTTTCTTGTTTAACTTAAATTGTATGATTTTAATGCCGATAGCATTTAATATTTTTTTTTAAAGAAACATTTGAATTTTATATAGTCATACATCGTAACTATAACTAAATCTAATTAAAAAAAAATTTGCTTAGGCTTTTATCATATAAAATCAAGTTTGCAGTCTCACTTCGTTGTTGCTTTTATAAAATAAAACAAGTAGGTCCCTTTCAATGTGTCTAAAAATAGAATAGGATGCAGTTCATTGTCTGAGAGAAGTACCCCTTGTTCCAATTGGAATGTTGTCGGGGAATTATATATATATTTTTTTTTCATGTTTTTTTATTTATTGAATCTTAATTTACCATAAACTAACAATAAGTAATCGAATCTTAATATATAAATATATATATATATATATATATACACTAGGCGACAATTGAAAGTATAAATTTGTAACCAACAATATCATGTGGCTCTACATAAAAAAGTACTCGAAGTATCTTCAAAATTTTTATTGAAAAGTAAAATAAAAATGCATTAAAAGAATAAGAACTAGTTTAGAGATTTTAAGTATACAAAAAATTCAAATTTTATTGTATTAAGGAAAATTAAAAGTATTTCATATACGACAATTGAAAGTAAAAAATTTTAAATATCATTGTTTAATTGACTGCACATTAAAATTAATAATCCGTGTTTCCTCCCTTATTGTTTATAACAGCGCGGAGTCTGTTTGGTATGCTGTTAACCAAATTTGTTAGTGTTTCAGGAGGTATTTTTGCCCATTGTTCCTGTATTTCAGCCCAAAAAGTCGTAGCGTTAATTCTACTGTTCAGAGGTATTTTTGTATCCAGAATTGCCCAAAGGTGTTCAATAGGGTTTAAATCTGGAGATTGGGCCGGCCAATCTAACGAGATGCTATTACTTTCAAAAAAGGATCTTGAAATACGCGAAGTGTGCTTAGGATCATTATCCTGTTGAAAGACAAACGATCCTAAACCCATTCTCTCTGCAGATTCTGTTAAATTTTACTGCAGAATATCCACGTAAGCACTTGCTGTCATTTTTCCATCGATTTTGACTAAATTTCCGACACCATTCTTGGAGAAACAGCCCCAAACCATTTTACTACCCCCACCATGTTTCATTGTATTCTGAACGAACTTTTATTTGAGTCGATCTGCTTGTTTGCACCAAACACGTTTTCGCTTTTTAGGGTTTTTTAATTCAAATTTTGATTCGTCGGACCAAATTATTTGCTCCCAAAACGAAATTGGCTTGTTGACGTGTTCCTTGGCAAATGCAAGACGTTTTTTTCTATTATTATTCAAGTTCAGCTCTTCTTTTAACTCTCGGGCAGAGCTTTCTGGTTTAATAGCAATCTTAGCCCCAATTTGAATGGTATTGTAAAGCAAAGTTTATTTGTAGTTAATGACAAAAACAGTTTTTTTCGCTCTCCTGTAAAATTCTGAATTTGTAGATACCACTATTTGAATATAAACCCTCGATATACTGTTAAAACTGTGCAAAAATAACGTGTGGGGCCCTTTATAATGTGATCTTCGGCAGTTGTAGCAAGTTATATTTTTTCTGACACAAACAATGTGATGCCATTTCGTTTACTTTAGTACCGGGGTTACATATTTCAATGTGTAGTCAACAAAAAATTGTGGTAGATTTTGAAATTAAGATTACTTATTTGAGTAAATAAATATTTTGAATAAAAAAAGAATGCTAAAAAATGCTAAAAATATAATTGAAAAATGCTACAAAAAATGCTAATTGCAATATGGAAAATTTGCAGCTAAAGTAAAAATAAAAATGCTAAATCTAGCCGCAAAAATGCCAAAATGGCCACACTGCCAGTGAGGGTTGTGTACTTTAATTCATAAGTATCATCCAAATAGTAAAAGTTCTTAATAAGTTATGTAAAACCCTGAAGTTAGCGAACCGACTTAGATCAAAGCTTTAACAGTGATTGTTTTGTCTATGTATAAAAGCCTTAGAATTATAGGGTATACACTCTTAGTTTTATATACATACGTGAAATATATAGCTTTTAAATAGATAGATATCAGCTTTGTCGGAAAAGTTATTGAAGATTTACTTATTTATCTGAAGTTAGTTAACTAATTAAGATGAATAATTCATCAATAATATTTGGGATGTATTGTTCTTCCGATCTGTCCGATAGATGTGTGAACAGTTTTGCTCTAGTTCTATGTGCAATTATAATGTGATTTAATGTATCAGCATTAAAGTGATTCCCGGTCAGGGTTACATGGGAGATTTCACTAAATGTGAACCGAGTTCGCCCATTTTCAATACCGAACTTTTCAAGAGATCAAAAATACTTTTGTCGAATGTTGTCCCTCTAGAAAGTTTATTCTACTACTTCCTAGGAAAATTACCTATAATTTGATATCTAATACATTCTCAAATATTATCATAGTGTTCAAAAGTCAGACACAAACTTAAGATAAATGCAGTGTGCCTGTCTGCTGAAATCAGATTTGTGGAGCTCCTGGAAGGTATACCCACATGCATTTTACATAAAATTTTAGATATCGTCCCGATCAGAACACCTGAAATATCGCTTTAACACAGAATTATATCTACCACAAATTACCGAATGCATCAGAATTTAGGTAATCCCCTGTGAAGAACGCTATTAAATTTCATCAAAGTAAACATCTGAGATATCGACAAAACAGGGGCTCAAAAAACTTGACTTCAACAGACATACGGACAGATGGACGGACGGACAGACAAACGGACGGACGTCGCGAAATCGATTCTCCTGCCGATTCTGACTCGATCGGTACAATTTGAACGGTATTCACAATCAGATTTGTGGAGTTTATATATCAGATTTTAGGAAATCTTGCAATCGGTCCATAAACACCTAAGGTATCGATGAAACACTACTTACAAAATGTAAACAAAATTTCTTAGACACGCACTTTCGGCAATTTGCTGTACATCAAAATTAGTGTTTTGCGATATCTCAGTTGTTTATGGACCGATTTTGATAAAAATTAATAACGTACTTAGCGGGTTATGTCCGTGCTCCAGGAGAATGGTTTTTCCTATTTCTGCATTTCATTTTTTCAATAAACTTTCTCTAATGCGTACTTTGGGTAATTTGCGATACACCAAATTTAGCCTTTTGGCGATATCTCAGTTGTTTATGGACCGATATTAATAAGATTTTACAGAGTGCTTTAGGGAACCTGATATATAATATCTTATCACTCGTATACCAGGAGAACCTTTTTTCTCTTGTTATTTAAAAGTGTTTTTCAATCAAAAATTTTAAAATTTTCATGTTGTCTCTCCAATACTGGTTCTTTTGGTTTTAGTTCCTGAGTCAATTGAACTTTGTATGCATGAAGATGCAAATCTTTCGTCAAAATTCGCTGTATAGTGGATTTGGAGACACCAATTTGCTGAGCTCGGTGTCGAATTGAAGTGGATGGAGTTTGAGCGACATCATCACGTACAGCCGCGACATTTTCGGTCGATCGACCTTGTCGAAGTCGCGTTGTTGTCTTTACATCACTAATAGACCCATTAAATTTATCCATTAATCTCTTTATAGTTGACTCTTTTGGAGCATTATTGTGACCCCAAATTGATCGCAATTTACGAACTGTAGCCGCAAAACTTTCACCATTTTGGTAAAACAATTTTACAATGAGAATGCGTTGTTCATTCGTGCAGTGCTTCATTTTTACTAACCTCGTACCTTCTATGAGCAAACAATAACAATTGTTCAAATGTCAAACAATGACACTTTGATTCGCGCCAAATTTAAAAATTGCGTTCTAGTTGGGACACACTGCGTATACTTGTTAGAAGCGATTCTTGAGCGGTGCGCAACCATATGTCTTGATTAGAGATTGTACAGGGCCATAAAATTTTTAGTATACGTCTAAGGCACCGATTAACAAAGGCTTGTAGACTGTTTATTTCACGGCTAGAGAAATTCCAAGTCTCACAGCCGTATGTAAGCACGGCTTTAACATTGGTTTTAAAAACTTTAATTTTGGTGATGGTTTAGATATTTTGAGATCTCCAGAATTTGTTTAGAATTTGTTTTTTGTTTTGCTTTGCATATTGGATATCAGCAAGATAAAATTTGGTGTCACTTAGTGAGTTCTGCATTGACTTAGTTTTTTTAATGTTAATCTTAAGACCAGCACGAGAGGCAAAGGTTTGAAATTTGGATTGCATTCTAGAGAATCGGTGAGGGAACAGACATACGTCGTCAGCGTAATCAATGTCATCTAGTCTATCGTGAAGACCACAGGAGATACCATGTTGCCCAGACATCAAGTTATTCAATACAACATCAAGAACTATATTAAATAGCAATGGGGACAGCACACATCCTTTACGGACTCCTACCCTCACACTGATTGGTTGGCTCTGACAACCTTCATAAAGAATATAGCAGAACGCGTTATATTAGAGCTGGTTGATGAGTCGTATAAGCTTCTCAGGTACTCCTTTGCATCTTAAAGCTTCTCAAATGGCGCTGTGCTCTAATGTGTCAAATGCACGTTTAAAATCATAAAACAGTATGTAAAGGGGAAATCGCCATTTAACTGATTGTTCCACAATAACCCTTAGGCAATTGATGTGATCAATGCATGATTTATTTGATCTAAAGCCTGTTTGTTCGCGTCTTAGCTGTGGTTCGACAATGGATGCCAATGCGACTGTGCAGAATATGAGCTATGACTTAATTGACCATGTTAAAAAGAGGGTATCACTTCTTAACATGGTCAATAAAGTCAGTTCGAGCAGTGATAAATTTGAATCACTAAATTTGCATCACCTTTTTTTAATTTTTATAATTAGACCTTCTCTTATGAAAGTTGGGAGTCTTTCGCCAGGTCAGTATTTTGTTATCAACGGCTTTAAAAGCTTTATGGATAGTATTGTGTCAGCTTTTAATAATTCAGGTGATATTCTGTCCGTATCTGCAGATTTTCCATACTTGATGCGTTTAATTTTAGCAGTTATTTCTAGAGATGATGGTGTTGATGTATCAAACTCATTATTTGTGTGATGTTCAGGATCGCAATCAAAAATTTTACAGCACTCAGCAGCATTGACCGATAGTAGCTTTGTGTAGTAGCCTTCCCACAGTTCTGTTGATCTGATCATCTTTGGCGTAGATCAAGTCGCCCTGCATATTCATCAGTGGCTTTGAATTGCAGTTATTATGGTCAACAATTTCCTTTGTGATTCGATATAGGTCCTTGGATCGACCCGTATCACTAGCTATTTGGGCTTCTTTTGCTAAATTATAGCCCATCTTTGCTTATCATCCCTTCGCTTCGTTTGATTTCTTCATTTGGATGTTGATATTCGCGCTGTCTTTGTTTTTTGATCTGCAGGGTTTGTGCATCATTTAATTTACCTTTGGCTAATCTTTTATCTTCAATCAGCTGCCACGTTTTACCAGAGATCCAAGGCTTATTAGACTTTCTTTTATATCCTATTTCACTTTTATACCCTATTCCAGTAGGTTTCTGCATTTTGGAGACAGAGATATTGCAAGGATCTGTTCTATTTCTCAACGCGTTAGAGAACCTGGCTTCAGCCGAACCTCAGCTGCAATCAAATGATCGCTGCCAACATCTGCACCCTTTTGTTCCTCATATCTAGCATCTTTTGTTCCTCACAACTAACATCTTATGACCCCATCCACATCCTACTTATATTATATTAAATGTAGAGTCCCCAAATGTTTCTTTGTCTTTTTTCTCCAACAAATGCATGTTTTCAAAATAAACGTAAAGTAACTCTCTCCACTCGTCATCAGTTTCTTGAATTGAAACAGATGCAAAATGTTTGGAAAAATATTAAAATCATTTTCGAAGTCAAATTCATTTACGAGAGAAATAAAAGTATCACATAAAATTGCAAACAATTATTTTTAAAATCATGATCTTCTTTATCATGTAATTTGTTTGTTGTGTTTAGAGCTAAGTATGTTGCATTATTGACATCAATTCTTTTTTTACAATATTTTGTATACAAGCGATTGATTTCACTATTCAGCAAGTGTATTTGTGGCTTTTACTTTGAAATAGACAGTTAAATTTATTTATATCGTTTAAAATACATTTTAAGAAAAGCAAATAAAGTTTAAAATTTGAATTCAACAATAAAGCTTTAATCCTTTCAGTCGAATCAAAATTGTTTAAGTCTTCATGTAAAAAAAAAATAATTTAAAGATATCAAGTTGAATTTAAAGTTGATTTACTGTTGCCTCAAGAGAAAGCCAACGGGTCTGTGAGGGATGCAACATCTTAAGAGGTCTATATTCTTATAGTAAGGAGTGCACACGAAAAAATAGACCTACTTTTAGGCTTATAACTTTTATCATTATCGAAAAAAAATTAAAACCGTTACACTGTTTTTGTTAATCATCTATTTCAAAATCCACGTGCCAAATGACATCTAAACAAGGAAATTAGTTTTTTTTTAATGTCGCAATAAACGATTGCTATGCTCGCAGGTATTAACAAAAAACAGTTTTCAAGTTTATTAAAGAATATAAAGCATCTTTGAGCATTGAAAAAAAACAAGGAAATGGGAGAAAAAATGATTTTCCGTCCAAAGCAGAAATGATTTCTTTAATTTTTAAATAGCTATAGGGTATCCACATTTTTTGGCCGGATATTGCAACTTGCCACTGCAATAATGTTGATTTTGTGTTAAAACAAGCTAATCCACCAAATTGCCCAGAACTCCGCCCTATTGAGAGGTATTGGGCGTTAGTAAACATAAATTTAAAGGACACGAAGGGCTTAGCAAAAAAAAGACTTTTGCAGAAAACGCGACAGTGCTAGCAAAATGGTAAAAAACGATACAATTAAATCCTTTATTGACGATATTAAAGAAAATATAAAAAAGATCTTTATACATTTTAAAATAGTATTAATTTGGTACACAAATGAATTCGAACATTATTTTAAAACATGTGCCAAGTTTTAAAATAAACTTTTGTTTATTTAAATCTATCTTTGAACCCCCTTTATAGCATTTTTGTCTTAGTCGCCAACAAAGCAACAACAGAAGTGTGTTTCTATTCGGATGATAATCTACGCTTTATGTTTATATTTGTTGGACACAATAATAATTCGTATTTATTTTGTCCCTCAATATACGTTTTTTCTTTAAAAACGCGGAAGGAATTCTTTTTGCAAACAACCGTAATCAAATTAATTAAAACACTTTATTTAGTTTTCTAAAGTTATATTTTTACTAACTTAAGAGCAGTGGTTCAATTATGATTGTGTTGGTGAGATTACTCTTGACTCTTACATTCCTAGCTGGAAAATTGTGCGGTTGCGAGGCCTTGAGATTTGTACTGCTAAAAATTGCAGAAAAATACGAAGACATGTATTTTTATTTATCAATGCGGATTTTGATAAATAAGAAATGATGAGGTTAATTTTATTTTTTAATGTAGAAACATCGTAGTCTTCACGATTATTAAAAAAGTTTTACTTTACTGTTATTGTCTAAATGATAAATAAATATAATTTAAACTTTGCAATAGGCAAATAAGGTCAACATACATAAATACATTGGCTCACACCTAATTTTATGCAGAAAAAATATATTTAATTTAAAAATATTGCTCCAGTTTTTACCTGAACATTTGGATAGTTTAAATACAAAAAGAAACAATTTTTGCAAAAAGGCTACATTAAGAAATTTTCAAAAGACGCACCTACTACATACAAGGGCTCCAGCTTATTTCAACCGGCCTTTGTATATTTATTGTATATTTATCGATAAAAAAATATATTATTTCAATTTAGAGGCCTCAAAACAGGCCTTGCGATATTTCCCGCTGAATAAGAGTATTTCTCAGTAAAAAAATCATATTTAACGCTCGCAAAATAAAAGAGCGTAAGTGTACATGTGAGTTTGATTTGCACAATTGTGTATGACGCTGACATCCCTGCTTAAGAGTTAATCCATTTAAATACCTTTTCACAAAAACTTCACAAAACTGCTTTACAGTTATTTTTAGTCACACTGTTGTTCCCACAATACTCGTCTATCGGCCTTATATAGTAGAGAAGATAGTTTCTAGCAATTTCTGCAGACGTAAACAAAGAGCTGCTGTAGTTGATTACACTAACAATGTGGCTTACGAAAGTTCATGTGCGTTCCACTACATTCTCACATGATCAAGAACACTCTCACACATATGTTGTACAAATAGAATAAATGAAGTTAACAGTAACAGAGAGAGATGTTAAAAGTCACTAAATGAGATGACAATCTCTTAAATGCTCTGAAGATAATTTTGAGTTTATTTGTTGCATTCGCAATTTCTGTAATAACTGGTATCAAATGGCAAAATTTCGTACATAAATGTATATAAATATGAAATAACATTGATTATTTCAATAATTATTCTGTTACTTTTTAATCAGTTTGTTTCAATAAAATTTAATAAGTTTACTTTTACATTAGTCAGGTTTGGCTTATCAAGTCTTGTATTTATATGAGAAAAAACTGACAGAGTTAAAATTGAGCAAACCTGACCGTACTATTAAGTCTACGAAAATTTTAAAAATTTGTATGAAATTTTAGGAAAATAAAATGAAAACTGACAAAGAAAATGTTTGTGTGTGAACCTGAATGCAGGTTCAAAAGAAATTTAAAGAAAAACTGATCAAGTAAACCTGATTCGTGTGAAACGGGACTAAGCGTTTATGAAAAATAAACCACTGATAAAGATATATTAACCAAAGCAACAAAAAATAATACAATTAAAATTTTAGCATTATTTTTTGGCAGTTTAGGATTTTGTTTAGCATTTTCTAGCATTATTTTAAAGCCGATTTAGCTGTAAAATATTTTTGGATATGGCCACATTGCTCACTGGTCACTGCGTTTTTGGGTTGCATGTCAGAATACTTAATCTTCATCAAATCAATGTGCTCTTGCAAATCTAAGGCCATTTACATTTGGAACATCTTTTCTGCATGGTTTATCTGGTCTATCGAACTTTATTAAAAGTATACACATATAGCGAAGCTACTGACTGGCTTAAATAAGCATTATCTACATGTAGTCTAGTAATCATTATTTTTCACAAAGGGACCACTTTAGAACCCAAGTGACGCTGCCTTCGACATCAGCCACCTGACCAATCTAACCTTTGGGTCCATAACTATTCTAGATGATGACGCCACCGAAAAGCTTTCGTTTTCCGACTCCTAATTTGAAAGACTCTTTGCATATAATACTATATATATATATATAATTCCCCGACAACATTCCAATTGGAACAAGGGGTACTTCTCTCAGACAATGAGCTGCATCCGATTCTATTTTTAGACTCATTGAAAGGGACCTACGTTTTAACGCCGGCTCCGAACGGCAAATGCATTAGTTAGAGAAGTTTTTCATAGCCTAATACTCAATAACCAGTGGCTAGCTGAGTTATGAGGTGAACCGCCGCTTTTTTGAAAATTAATTTTTTTCAAGTGGGCCTGACAGGGATTGAACTTGGGACCTCTGGTATGCTAGGCGGATGACTAACCTGCTATACCACGGCGGTTCATAATACTAGTATAACCAAATATTGTTAGGAATTACATTTAGTATGAAGAAAAGAAAATTAATATACATATCAAGCATTTGTGTGGGGCTCAACTTAGTCAATAATCAGAAACTATATAATTATCAATAAATTCTAACGATTTTGTACTTTACTTATGGAATACCATTGGTGAAGGGCATCCAAGATTCGACAAAGCCGAATATACCACTCTTGTTTGTTGAAATGTACTTTTCAATGAAACATTTTATATGTTACATATAAATTTTGGTATTTTGCTGATATCCTAGGTGTTTTTCAACAGATTTTGATAAAATGTATACAACTTATGTCGCTACACTCTCCAGCAGCTCTACAAACTTGATTTCAACAGACAGACGGATATCGCTTAATCGATTCTTCTGCCGATTCTGAGTCGATCAGTATAAATTTTGTGGGGTCTGTGACAAATAAATTATAAACTGAATGACAAACTTATAATACCCTTTCCCCTATTGCTGAAGGGTATAACAAGTAATAGTGGTATATTCGATTATGCCGAATCTTGGGTACCCTTCACCAATGGTGGTCCAAAAGTGAAGTACAAAGTCAAAGGAGTTCATTGTTAATTCTATAGTTTCTGATTACTAAACTTTACCTCAAACATTGGCGTTATAATATTTAAGATTTACATTTTTCGGGTGAAAAGAGGTATGCGGCAAAACTCTCTAGGAAACAACAAATATTCAAACAAAAATTTTAAATTTGGTGTACTTTTTTTCGAACGTATCACATAGCAGAAGTGCTTGATTAGTTACGCAAAATTCTGGAGCTAGCGGTCCGATTAGGATCAAAGTTTTGGCAATGATTATTTTGTCAATCTATACAAGATTTAGGATGATAGGTTATACACTCTTAGTTTTAGATACATGTGTGAGATATGTATCAGGTCTAAATTAGTTGCTAACGTATCATTGCTTGGTCGGAAAAGTAATAAAATATTTACTTATAAGTATATCTGAAGATATTTGACTAATTTAGACGAAAAGTTCATCAATAATGTTTGTTATGTATTGTTCTTCCGATCTGTGCAAGTTTTAACTTATGATGACTCTTTAATTAAATAAAACAAGGCCTACGTGTTTTTACGATGTACATAAGCTCCTAGTAAAATATATAGATTTTTAACCTTTTTAAGGGTCAAATCATTTCTAAATTTTGGTGTCTTGGCGATTTATCAGGTGGTATGTATATTGATAAATAGGAAGATTTACTCAAATCTGATATATAAAACTACTTTTGGTAAATTGGTCTCATAACGGGTATAGTTTTGCATTTATAAGCATTTAAATACTTTTCGTATTGCAAAATTTAAATGCTATATAATATAAGATATATTATTGAATTGTGGTATTTGAAGGTTAGGTTAACATTAAGCGAAACCGGATAGCGATTACATGGAAATTAGCCACGGTATGCTGACTGCTATTATAATGTGATTTAATTTATCAGCATTAAAGTGATTTCCGGTCGGGGTTATATGGGAGCTTTCACTAAATGTGAACCGAGTTCGCCCATCTTCAGTACCGAACTTTTTCAAGAGATCAGAAATACTGTTGTCAAATGTTGTCCCTCTAGAAAGTTTTTTTAGGTGCTATCGAGCATCCCCTAACGAAAAGATGAACAGAAAGAGCAATAGTCAAATGGTGACCGATTGAGAACAAATTTTGCACACTGGCTGGTATTCACATAATGGTATTCTTGTGCTAAATTTAGTGAAAATTATTTATTCTTATTATAGTGACTTTTAGATGAAATTTAAGCCATTTATATAGGAGGTATGACTAAATGTGAACCGAATTCCATGATATTAACGATCATGCATATCATGTTCTAGGCTGCATTTTATGTACTTTCTAGGAAGATTACTTATAATTTGATATTAATACATACTTAATTGTAATTGTAGTTTATTTGAGACTTTTTTTACAATCATACATAAATACAGAATAATTTTCAAATTAAAATTTAAAAGGGTTGACTTAATATTATTATAATGTTCAAAAGCAGTCTGTCTGCTGAAATCAGATTTGTGGAGCTCCTGGAGGGTATACCGACATAAATTTTATATCAAATTTTAGGATTGAATTTTGAATAGAATCATCATCGTCGATCAAAACACCTGAAATATCGCTTAAACACTTAATTATATTAACCAAAAATTACCAAATGCGCGTATTTCAGAAATATTGTTAAAAATTTGAGTCGATCGGTATAATTTTTATGGTCTACGATCACTAATAATTACAAACGGATGCACAAACTTATAAAACCCTTTTACCTATTACACAGCACAACAAAATAAAAAAAATTTCATGTGCTCTTAAAACCACTTTACAATTTTGATGTATCATGACTACCTTTGTACAAAAATGGTAAAATTTTTAAATTCTATGGCAAGATTTTTTTTTTAATTTTTTTTTTAAATTGCAATAACTCAAAAACTACTAGTCCGATATTATTAAAATGAAATCAGAAAAATTAAAATTTACATAGCCTTTAATTCGTCTATATATCGCGTTTCAATCGGATCTATAGTATCGGAGTTATAATAAAAAACTTAAGAAAAAAAAATATATTTTTTACGTAAAAATGGCAAAAATTTTCGTTTTAAAAAAATCATGAAAAATCGAAAACGGCAAAAAACCTCCACATTTATTATTTTATCGCATAGCGACATATAATACCAACAAAATGAGATATCGACCATAAAAATCGATTGATTGATTTTTCGAATTTATTCACAATTTAGTGAATTCGCTCATTTTCACAAAATTTTAGTTTTTTGCTTGATATACGCATTATAGCAGGTTTTTAAATGTATCAAAAAAATACATTTTCCAATTTCAAGGGGTGCATGTCGGATTATTGTAAGATTTGGTGAGAAACTTCCACCCACAAATTTTTAGTCAAATTGGACAACGCTAACACGTAGCGCATAGGCCCCAAATCTGAAAAATAGCGTTTAAATCGAAAAAAATTGTCAAATTTTCAGTTTTTGCAATATTAAAGCTATTTATTCCCCCTTTTCCAAAAAATTGGATTCTGGTTCTTAGTACAAACGCAATGATTTTTCCAATAAGCTTCATGTCTTTAAAATCGGTTAAACAGTTTTCGAGTTATTACAATTTTCACTGGCCAAAAAATTGTGACTAAGTCAAATCGATGGAATAGATCGAAAATGTATTTCATTGTTTTATTCATGTATTTTATTTTTTAAATTTATTACGACATATAAAATAAGGAAATAAATAAATATTATAAACTACAAACTTTGGAATTTTCTTTTATGACATTTTCTATTATTGAATAACGAAGTGTTGCTCTGAATACTCTGGCAAAAAAATTTTTTTTTTTTTAAATCTTGCCATAGAATTTAAAAATTTTACCATTTTTGTACTAAGGTAGCCATGATACATCAAATGTATATAGTGGTTACTAGAGCACATTTTTGCTGTTGACCTGTGTTATTGAAGGGTATAAAAAGTACATGCTAAAATCCCTGCCTATTTTGTACCTAACCTTGTTTCCGACTTAGATAGGTAAGGAAAAATAAATTACTTTTGTGCGTTCAGTACAATGTAATAAGGTACTGTTGTTTTTTTTGATTCTCTTCTATTTTTTCTTCGTTTAAATTGAATTGATACACCAACCTTGATTTTGCAATATTCATTCGTTCCTCTTTCTTTTCTTTTTTTTTTCATTTGAGATTTTGAATATTTCATTGCAGAAGACTATAATAACCTATAATCCTGACATTTTATATGATTTATGTAATTATTTTAATTCAATTTGTGTATTTTGCAGGCGGCTAATGGCGTTTATGGTTTGCAGTCAGGGTTTGATGCAGTCTTAGGAAGAATAGAGACTAATTCTAGAGCGTTAAATTCATATGATATTCCATTTGAACAAAGTATTGAAATCCAAAAATTGCGACCAGGTTCTGGACATCTTGAAGTAGTCAATAAAATGGATGGTCCAATAAAATCTATACAAATTCGAGATATAAAGTGTGGTTCCGACGATTTAGTACTTGCTCCCGACCCTTTATGGAATCATGCATCTGTTTTTAATAAAGGAACAATAAATGATACAAATATGGCTGTTTTTTATGAATTAATGGTAAGTTCTTTATTATTACTAAAAATCAAAACCTTAGTTGGTCATCTGATTGATAAATACCCTTCACCAATGGTGTTCCAAAAACAATGTACTTAACTGAAAGAGTTTTTGGTCAATTACAAAATTTCGCGAAAATGTAATTTTTTGGTTATAATTTGATTATATGCTTGTTAAATTGTACCTCAGTTCAATTTTAATAAAAGTAACAAGTAAGAGTGCTATATTCGGCTATGCCGGACCTTAAATACCCTTCACCAATGGTGTTACAAAAGTAAAGTACTTCAATGAAAGAGTTTCTGGTTAATTACAAGTATGTATGTTTCTGAAGACTGATTTAGATGAGTCCTACAAAAATACTTATATAGGTATATAGATTTTCTGATCTGATAAAGTTTCAAATCTCTACAATTAACACAGCTTTCAAATGTATGTTCCCATTCATTTAATTTTTGGGACTTATATGAATAATGCTTTAATTAGTAAATAACCTTGTTTTATATTGCGTCTAACACATTTTGGAGATTGAAATACAAACAATTTCAGAAATTACACAACATTGTAACATTTCGCACCTTGTATTTGAATGAATATATCTTTAAAGTTAGAGGACCTATTAAATGGTTGCTTTAATGAGATTATTTAGCGGACCTATTTATATTAGACTCTTGGCAACAACACTTACGTAAGGTACAAATAAAGGCCATCATAATGTTCAAAAGCCACTTATTTAAGACATACAGTGGCTCATAGCTCATTTCAACCAGCATCTAAAAAAATGTGAAAGAATCATAACTTCCTCAAAACTAAACAAATCATTAAAAATAAAACAGTGCATTGTTTAATATTATGAAAACTAAAATAATGAAAAATTATTTAATAAAAAATTCATGTTTAAAAAAACTTATAGCCTAATATGTTAAAATAATGAAAAATAAAAAGTCACAGCTTATTTTAACCAGCTTACAAAAAATTTAAAAATATATTTTTTTTCGTATTTAATGTTGTTTTAGTATTTTGTATGTCCTCCTTTTTCAGCAATCCTAGCTTTTAGCCTTTTTGGCATCGATTGGACAAGCTTCTTAGTGGTTTCTGGGGTGATTTTTCCCCATTCCTCTATTAAAGCCATTTTTAAATCATTTTTGTTGGCAATTTTATGTTTTCTGACATACTGGTCCAAAATAGCCCACAAATTTTCAATCACATTAATGTCAGGAGACTGAACCGGTGTTGTCATTAAATGAGGGCAGTTCCAAATAAGCCAAGTTTGAACAATCATTTTTGTTGGCAATTTTATGTTTTCTGACATTCTGGTCCAAAATAGCCCACAAATTTTCAATCACATTAATGTCAGGAGACTGAGCCGGTGTTGTCATTAAATGAGGGCAGTTCCAAATAAGCCAAGTTTGAACAATTGCAGATTTGTGTTTGGGGTCGTTATCTTGGTAATAACGGAAATTGTCCTTTATGCCCAGTTTTTCCGTACTTTGGATCAAATTTGTTTTCAATATGTCAAGGTATATATGTTTATCCATTGTGCTTTCAATAAATTGCATGTTTCCAACACCGGCTGCCGACATACAGGCCCAAACCATAACTCTACCTCCACCATGTTTGACTGTTGCTTTTAAATTTTTGTTTTGTAGCTCCGCATCAGAGCCAAAAATGTCAAATTTGGACTCGTCAGCGAAAATAACATGGTTGCAAAAGTTTTCGTCCTTGTAAACATGCTCCTTTGCAAATGACAAACGGCTTTTCTGGATTTTTGTGCTGATAAAAGGTTTTTTCCGTGCAACTCTACCATTAAAGTTATGATCTCTGGTTATGGTTTCTGCACTA
Source organism: Stomorhina lunata (assembly GCA_933228675.1). NCBI lineage: Eukaryota > Metazoa > Arthropoda > Insecta > Diptera > Rhiniidae > Stomorhina > Stomorhina lunata. The sequence goes on from OW121742.1 coordinate 84,496,922, forward strand.
TAAGTCTTTCCCAATTCCCTCTCAACCTCACAGACCATTTTTGGGGCGGAAAGCTTATGGTTTTGTTGAATGTTTCGAAGAATATACCGTTCGTCCGCAGAGCTAAAAATTTTATTTGGAGCTATTCTGCCTTTATTATGCACCCTATTCTCACGTCCTAAAGATATAATGGACTGGACTGTAGAATCACTCAGACACAGCATTTCCGCAATTTTTCGTCTGGAATGACCATTTTTATAATGATTTAATACCAGCTCTCGTTGCTCTATTGTTGTACGCCGACCCATGATAAGAAAATGACTGTAGAAACTTGTTGATTGTCAAATTCATATCACAAAATCTTATCTAGATAATTGACACATCAAGATTTAATGAAATACCGCTATTCGACACAACCGCAACAACAAAAATTGCTTGGTTTTGTAGGTGGTTGAAATAAGCTGTGATGCAATTCAATTGACGATTTTTAATATTTCGCTTGCAAAAATTAAAAAAAAATATTTTCAAATATTTTTTTGTGATTGCTATATTAAAACACTTTTGTTTAAATGTCCGCACCAAATTTATATTAAAATTTATTTTATAAACATTCCAACAAAAAAATATCTGCTGGTTGAAATAAGCTGTGAGCCACTGTATATCGGTATGCTGAAATCAAGTTTAATGAGCTTCTAGGTGGCATACCGACTTAACTTATATGTATAGGTATTAGATGTTAATAGTGTTCTACGAAGTACACTATTAAATTGCAACATATAGTTCTATTTACAACTGAGATATAGCCAAAACTCGAAATTCGATGCTAAATGAAAATTTTTTGTTTTCTTTTAAATTGTATTTTTTTAATTTGTATAAAAACCTTCTTTTTGCTTAAAATTCAATTTGCGGATATTATACCGATATGAATTATATTCAGATCTTAGAAAATCCTCCAAAGTGATATTATAAATGATCAAAATAGGTACATTACAATCTGAGATATTGCCAAAATTCTAAATTCGTTGTCCCGAAAAAATCGGTAGATTAATAACTGTGATATCGCCAAAGCAAAAGATATCTATGTACCAGAGTTCTGCATCAAAACATTCTTAATCTCAAATCACAGTAAAATTCTTAAATGGTGTCGATCAGTGCAAAAGAAAAATAGAAAAGAAAGAGAAACGAATGAGTACTGCAAAATCAAGTTTGGTGTTACAACTCAATTCGAATAAAGAAAAATGAGAAGAGAATCAAAACATTGTTTGTTTCATTTACAACGAGTGTTTTTTTCTTTCATGTATATTAAGAGAGTAACACTAAAAATTCTAAAAACAATCTAAGTAAATGAATGACAGTTGCACATTCCCTTCTTTAAGTGATTGATTAACTGCTAATTAAAAAACATTTTTTTGCGAAAGAAGTGATTGATTAATTGATAATTTTGTTTTGTGAAAGAAGTAAAAAATTAAGAGGTTAGTATACATATATTTTTAATATTCTGTATTTGCATAATAATAATAATAATATTTTGTATTTACCATAAAAATGGTAAATTTTGAAAATTTCCAATAAAAATGGTAATATTAGAAAATTTTCCGTAAAAATGGTTAATATTGAAAATTTCACATAAAAATGGTCAATTTTGAAAATTTGCCATAAAAATAATAAATTTTGAAAATTTCCGATAAAAAATAGTAAATTTTGAAAATTTCCATAAAAATGGTAAATTTTGAAAATTTCACATAAAAAAGGGAAATTTTGAAAATTTTCGATGTAAATGGTCAATTTTGAAAATTTGCCATAAAAATGGGAAATTTTGAAAATTTCACATAAAAATGGTCAATTTTGAAAATTTCCCATAAAAGTAGGAAATTTTGAAAATAAGAATGGGAAATTTTAATATTTTCCCAGTTTTATGGGAAAATTCTAAAATTTAACATAAAAATGGGAAATTTTAAAAATATCCCTTAAAAATAGGAAATTTTAAAACTTTTCCATAAAAATGGAAAAATTGGAAAACTTAAAAGTTTTCCTTTTTAAAATATCTGTTTTTTAGGATATTTAAAAAATTTCCCATTTTTATTAGAAATTTAAAATTTTTTTCCAATTTCTATGGGAAATTTTCCTTTTTATTCGAAATTTCAAAAATTTTATTTTTAAAAATTTCCTATTTTTATAAGAAGTTTTAAAAGTTTAAATTTTTGTAAGAAGGTTTCAAAATTTTCAATGTTTATGGGAAATTTCCAAAATTTCCCATTTATATAGGATATTTCAAAAATTTCCCTTTTTGATGGGAAATTTTTAAATTTTCCTATTTTTATGGAAAATTTTCAAAATTTCCGATTTTATATAAAAAATAAAATTCCTGCTCTAAAAAATCAATTTTAAAAGATATCGCTCAGAAATTGCTTAAAAAACTTAATCACAAAATAAAAAGCAGTCATTGCTTGATATAATATTAAATCAAAATAACTATCACATATTGATTGATATAATAAAACTCAAAGTCTGATAATTTGCAATATACACAAATATAAATAAAAAGTATATTTCATTTTATTATAACTTTAAAAATTAGTAAAGAATTAATTAATTTTAGTTTTTTTAAGAACTTTTAAGTAAAATAAAAAGAACTTTTAAGTTAAATAAAAAATAAAAATAAGAAAGTAAACATTAATTTTATTTTTTTTTTTTTTCATTTCAACGCAAAAATGTTTATATACCTACAAATGAACTCGAATGATTCGTGTTAATTCGATATTTTATGAAACAAAACTGTGATTGCTGAAATTGTTTGTTGTCGTGTCGAGTTTTTTACTCTCAACAGTTCTCTACAGTTCTCTTGTGTGTTTTTTTAATTTAGTGTCTTTTTTGTTTCTACACGAATTTGATTCGCGTGAACAAAAACGAATAAAGAGTTGAATCTAAAAAAAAGCGAATGTGTTGAAAAGCTTTTCAAATGTTTTGATGCAGAACTCTGCTATGTACGCAAATTGGCAAATTTTAGAAAACGTTTTTTAAAAAAACATCAAATTATGCATCAGATTTTAGAAAATACTACAACGCATCATGCTATTAAATTTCATCAAATCGGTCTATAAACACCAGAAATATCGCCAAAATTCAAAATTCGATGAGAATTTAAAAATTTTTTTTTCCAAAAAAAAATTTTAAATTTCGTCAAAACACTGTGTTTTTTTTAAACAAGTTTTTTGAACTGTATATCAAATTTTAGGAAATCATTCAATGCAGCACAATATTGAATTTCATCAACATAACCGATAACCGAGATATCGCCAAGGCATAAGGTTTCGATGTACGAAAATTAGCAAATTTTTGAAAAAAAAAAATTAAAAAAAAACGGGTATGGTTTTAAATTAATAAGTTATTAAATACTTTTCGTTGAGTTTAATACTTAATATGGATAAACATTTTGGTAGTAATACTACAGGTCCATATATTTTTCCTAATGCATCTACCGTACATAAAGTCTGGACATTGGTGCAATCTTAATATGCTGCTTGTACCTCCGAATCTTTTTAATTGTAAGTATAAACAAGTAAGAGTGCTATGTTCGGCTATGCCGAACCTTAAATACCCTTCACCAATGGTGTTACAAAAGTAGAGTGCAGAGTGGAAAGAGTTTTTGGTCAATTACAAGTATGCGTGTTTCTGAAGACTGATGTAGGTGAATCCAAGATGGCATACCGCCATAACTTATATGTATAGGTATTAGATGTTAATAGTGTTCCACGGAGTACACTATTAAATTGCAACATATAGTTCTACTTACAACTGAGATATAGCCAAACTCGAAATTCGATGCTAAATTACCATTTTTTATTTTCTATAGACACCAGGGATAACACCAAAATTCGGAAAGAATTAAAATTTGTTTTTTTAATAACTGTATTTTTCAAAATAACTGTGTTTTTTCAAAAAACTATGTTTTTTTTTAAAAAGTTTATTGAACTGTATATCAAATTTTAAGAAATCATTCAACGCAACACACTATTGAATTTTATCGAAATCGGTAGATCAGTAACTAAGATATCGCCAAAGCAAACGCAACGTAAATTGTCATATTTTAGAAAAAAATTTTTAAAAACAATATTTAAAAAAAAATCGAATTATATTGATTTTAGAAAATACTCTATTGCAGCATGCTATATTTCATCAAAATTGTTCTATAAACACCAGAAATATCGCCAAAGTTCAAAACTCGATAAGAATTTAAAAAAATTTTGTTTAAAAAACTGTATTTTTTATAAAAAAAAAATTAATTTCGTCAAAAAAACTGTGTTTTTTTAATCATCAAATTTTAGGAAATCATTCAACGCAGCACACTATTAAATTTCATCAAAATCGGTGGATCGTAAGCGAGATATCGCCAAAGCAAAAGATATCGATGTACGCAAATTGACATATTTAATTTTTTTTTAAACAGTATTTTAAGAAAAATTTTGAATTATATATCAGATTTTAGAAAATACTCTAACGCAACATGTTATTAAATTTTATCAAAATCGGCATATAAACACCAGAGATATCGTCAAAATTCGATGAGAATTTAAATTTTTTTAAAAAACTGTATTTTTCAAAAAAAAAGTCTTAAATTTCGTCAAAAAATTGTGTTTTTTAAAAAAAAGTTTTTTGAACTGTATATTAAATTTTAGGAAATCATTCAACGCAGCACACTATTGAATTTCATTCAAATCGCTAGCAAAAGTTATCGATGTACGCAAATTGACAAATTCTAAAAATTTAAAAAAAAACGTATTTTAAAAAAAATTTTTGAATTAGATATCAGATTTTAGAAAATACTCCAACGCAATATGCTATTAAATTTTATCAAAATCGGTCTATAAACATCAAAAATATCGCCAAAATTCAAAATTCGATGAGAATTTAACAAATTTTTTTTTAAAAAACTGTGTTTTTCAAAAACAAGTTTTGAATTTCGTAAAAAAACTGTGTTTTTTAAAAAAAGTTTTTTGATCTGTATATCAAATTTTAGGAAATCATTCAACGCTGTACACTATTGAATTTCATCAAAATCGGTAGATCAATAACCGAGATATCGCCAAAGCAAAAGTTATTGATGTACGCAAACTGACAAATTTTCAAAATTTTGGTGGCATCATCATGTAGAATAGTTATGGACCCAATGGTTAGGTTTGGCAGGGGCTAATGTCGAAATGTAAAAGATAATGATTACTAGACTGCAAGTAGAGAATGTTTATTTAAGCCAGCCAGTAGCTTCGACATATGTGTCTATTTTACGAACATTTAATAAAGTTCGATAGATCAGATAAACCATGCAGAAAAAATGCTTTCAAATGTAGATGCCCTTAGATTTGCAAGAGCACATCGATTTGATGAAGATTTGAGGCCCAGTAAGGGTTGTGTACTTTAATTCGTAAATATCATCCAACTAGTTAAAGTTCTTGATTAGTTATGTAAAACTCTGAAGTTAGCGGACCGATTTAGATCAAAGCTTTAACAATGATTGTTTTGTCAATGTATACAAGCCTTAGAATTATAGTTTTAGATACATACGTGAAATCTATAGCTTTTGAATGGATCGATATCAGCTTTGTCGAAAAAGTTATTAAAGATTTACTTATTAATCTGTTAGTTAGTTAACTAATTAAGATGAATACTTCATCAATAATATTTGGGATGTATTGTTCTTCCGATCTGTCTGATGGATTATGTGATTTAATTTATCAGCATTAAAGTGATTCCCGGTCGGGGTTATATGGGAGATTTCACTAAAAGTGAACCGAGCTCGCCCGTTTTCAATACCGAACTTTTCAAGAGATCAGAAATACTTTTGTCAAATGTTGTCCCTTTAGAAAGTTTATTTTAGGCGCTATCGCCCTGAATAACGATATCGTACAACGTCTTTATACTAAATGTCATCATCGTATCTATTATAATTTGTCATTTATTAGCTACTAAGAGATTGCCTTAGGCGAAGTTATACGGAAGCAATTGTCAAAAGTGAACAGATTTCTCCCAATTGCAATTAAAAAATTAAAACTTTCGTTGATATGTGAGATACATACATACATATGTAGGTTTTGAACGGATATCATGTACTTAGCTGCATTTTTGTACTTCCTAGGAAGATTACCTATAATTTGATATGTAATACATTCTCAAATGTTATCATAATGTTCAAAAGTCAGACACAAAATTAAGATAAATGCAGTGTGTCTGTCTGTTAAAATCAGATTTGTGGAGCTGCTGGAAGGTATAAAAGTATGCATTTTACACAAAATTTTAGGATACCGTCTCACCCTGAATTTCATCATTGTCGATGAAAACACCTGAAATATCGCTTAAACACTAAATTATATATACTACAAATTACCTAATAACTTGCGAAGAACGCTATTAAATTTCAAAATAAACATCTGAGATATCGACAAAACAGGAGCTCCAAAAACTTGACTAAAACAGAAACAAGAAGTAGCTTATGTTAGACTTAAGACAATTACATTTCGTAGTAATTCTTCAGTCGATCAATATATGCTTTAGATTGTTATAAAGTTAGATAAATACTTCAGAAATAATATTTGGAAAGTATTATTCTTTCAATTCGGCAAGGCTTTTGTTCTTAGGGTATACTTATACTCTTTAATTGATTGATATTGTATATAGATTTTGAAAGGATAAAGAGTGCTCTAAATAAAATTTGTAGTTGGATTTTCTTTAATAAAAATCAAACCTTTTAATATAAAAACTCTACAAAATACGCAAATATAATGACATATTATACAAAATCATTTAGCATTAAAATGTTTACTTAGTACTCGGGTTTTGCAAAATTATCGACTTTTTTCGGAAACCCTCCCATTAAAGATTTTACAGTTGCTTCTGATACCTTTTTGGAGCATGTGTTTTACCTGCGCTTAAAATCGGACATGTTCTTGGAAATCTTTCCTGTGTTCTTCAATTCCTTTTTTACCAGAGCCCAATACCTTTCCACAGGCCGAAGTTCTGGACAGTTAGGTGGATTTGCCTCTCGTGGTACAAAAATGACATTATTCTTTGAGTACCACTCAAGTGCCTTTTTTCCATAATGGCATGATGCCAAATCGGGCCAAAAAAATGTAGTCACTCTGTGCTCTCTTAAAAAGGGTAACAACCGTTTTTGTAGGCACTCCTTTATATAAATTTCTGTATTTATTGTGCCAGATGCCACAAATACTTTACTTCTTTTGCCACAACTGCAAATAGCTTGCCACACGAGAAACTTCTTAGGGAATTTTGTTTGTTTTTTTGTGCGAAACCCGTTTATCAGCAACATAAAAGTCTTGACCAGGAAGTTGAGAAAAGTCTGCCAGTACGTATGTTTCATCATCCATCACACAACAGGTGTATTTTTTATAAAATCAGACTTCAATTTTTTCGCTGGTTTTTTTGCTTCTAAGTTCTTTATAGCATTGCGATCTGGAACCTTTTGGACTTTGTATGTCTTCAGTCCAGCATAAACTTTGACTCTATGTGCAAAATTCGTAGAACATTTCACCGTACGAGCTGCTTTTCTTAAAGAAGTGTTAGGCGCTCTTCGAAAGAGTCGCTCGACTTCTTTTGCCTTACCAATATCTGTAGGACCTTTTTTCCTCCCTGATCCAGGTTTTCTTTCAATGCTCAGGTTTTCCTATACCGTCTGATGGCATTAGAAACCGTTCGAGGGTCAACTTTCAAATTTTTAGCTATTTTTTTAAAAGTCCATGACGGATTTTTTTGAAAAGTTTTAATTATATTTTCACGAACTTTTTTTTCGCAGTCCATTTTGATTGAAATAACTATTGAAAATTAATAATTTCTAAAATAATAGTATCTGACATATCTATAGAAACTAACTTGATCAAAAAATAAATTATTTCTTGCACTATGGATAAATTTTGTCTAAAATAGTAAATGCATATTTTTTTTAGAACACTCTTTATTTTCAAAATTAATTTTTTAAATTTTATTAAGTGGTTTTTTGTGTTAATCACGGAAATCTTACCTATATTTTGATATGTTTAACTTACATAAATTGGATCTAAAATACATTTAAAAGTTAAACGCAAAAGTTCTATATTGTTCAAAATTTTGTATCCTGATTTCGGTGTCTTGACTTTATATCTGGCAACTAAAAAATATCACAACATTTTAAAATACGTGTATATGTTTTTCTTATAGGAAAAGCACATGGTTAATCTTGAATGTCTGTGAATTTAGTAGGCAGAATTAGTACCAATATATGCAATTATATATTGGATGTTAATAGTGTTCTATGAAGTTTATTATCAAATTTCAATATACATTTCTATTAACACCTGAGATATAGCCAAAACTCGAAATTCGATACCGAATTAAAATTTTTTATTTCCTTTTAAATTATATTTTTTTTTAATTTGTCTAAAATTCTTCAATTTGTTTAAAATTCCTCAATTTGCGGATAGTATACTGACATGAATAATATGTCAGATCTTAGGAAATCCACTAAAGCAAAACGACATTAAATATCATCAAAATCGGTATATAACAATCTGAGATATAGCCAAAACTCCAAATTCAATGTCCCGCAAATTGCCGAATTTAATATATTTTTTTGTAAAAAAAATATATTTTTTTTGTAAAAAAAATATTTTTTTTTGTACACTCAGGGAAAAAACGTGCTGATAATAAGATTTTCTGCTTGAAATCGAAACTTTTTCTGCTTGAAAGTAGAGTAAATACGAAAAATCTTATTTTGAGAATAAAATCTTAATTTTTTAAGATTCTTTGTAAGATCGCAATCTTAAAATAAATCTAAGCACAGGATCGATTACTAAGAATGTGTTCTTATTAATTAAGATTAAATGCTTAATTTTTAAGAATGCACTCTTAATTAATAAGAACATAATCTTAAATAATAAGAACGCATTCTTAATTATCGATATTGTTCTTAGAACTTCTTCAAGATTGCGATCTAACAAACAGTCTTGAAAAATAAGATTTTATTCTTAAAATAAGATTTTTCGCATTTACTCTACTTTCAAGCAGAAAAAGTTTCGATTTCAAGCAGAAAATCTTATTATCAGCACGTTTTTTCTTATTATAATATTCCTATTTGGTGATAAAATAAAACACATTTTTTATTATTTTTGTTCCCCTTTCGAGGAATGTAATATGTAGTATTCCTATATTTTAAAATTTTGATTTATTTATTTTAGATTATAGGTAGTTAGTAAAAAATTTTATCCTAAAAATACCTTGACTTCATCTTCCGTTGAAAAAGTGTGCATACTTCTGTCAATATATCTTGGAAATCGTGAGGATGAAGTGCGATATCCTTTTTTAGAAATTGATGTGCTATAATCTGGATCAGCTCATCACGATAGTTATTGTTTAAATCTTTGTGTGAAGCATAAAATTCTAGGATGTTTTTGCCACTTACTGATTCATTCAATAATGAAGCTAAGTCCTATATAAATAAATGAGAATATTTTATGTTTTGTACACATTTTAATGTATTAAGTAATTATCTAATACTTTTACCTTGTCAAACACTTTTTTGTTAACTTCCACGTTTACAGAAGACGATGGAGTGGAAGTTACACCCGGACATTTTTGTAGCCACTGACCTACCTTCGACGGCATCGAAAGTGTATCTTCATCAATTCCAAACTAAAGGACAAAACTATTAGTGGTTTAATTTACTTTCTAAATAAAATATTAAAACCTGTTTCTTTTCCCAGACAAATAATTTTTCACGAAACTCCATTCGAAGTCCTAAATGTTGAATGGCTTCCTTTACAGAAGATGCTTTCATATACTGCAGGCTTCTAAAAGTTACATTTGAGCCTGAAACAAATTAAATCAATATAATTTTTTATAAAGAAATTTACTTATGTATTTATAAATATGATGAAAAACTTACGCTGCAGGTACGGAAAACGCATTCCAGATCGAATTCTTTCAAAAGATTTTTCATCAATGCGTCATCGTCCGAGAAATCTGATGAAATTTCTTGTGAAGGGCAGTTCAATTCATACTCCCCATCACATACCGGAACTAAGTTGCCTTCTATTGGAATATTTAAAAGGATCAATTCATCCGAATTAAGGTTTTCCATTTATATTTCTTATTAAATTAAATTAGTTTTTCACTTTTTCGCAACTACTTTGGTCGGCGGATTACAATTTATGACAAAATACTGAGAAATTTCCCTTAAACAAGCACACAAATCTACAAAATCAAGAATACGATCTTAAGATTATAACTTACAATCTTCAAAATAAGAATAAAATCTTGAAATCAAGATCACAATCTTAAAATAAAGAATACGATCTAAAATTAAGATTTAAAATCTTATAATAAGATTAAAATCTTAAAAGCAAACAAATTACATGTTTATTTTTATATTGTATTCTCATCACTAAGAATTTATTCTTAAATTTAAGAATATAAATCTTACTGGCTATATTTTCAAGATTGAAAATTCAAGATTTCGCAATCTTATATTGTAGATTTTTTTTCTTGAAATCAGGTTGTCATTTTTCTCTTAGTGTAAAAAAAATATATTTTGTTGTAAAAAAAATCATTTTTTTGAAGAAAGTTTTCTAAATTGTATATCAAATTTTAGGAAATCACTCAACGCAGAGCACTGTTGAATTTCATCGTAATCGGTATATCAACAACTCAGATATCGCCAAAGCAAAATATATCGATGTACGCAAATTAGCATTTTTTTTTTTTAAACAGCATTTTACAAAAAAAAAATTTTTCGAATTATGTGTCAGATTTTAAAAGATACTTCAACGCAGCACGCTATTAAATTTCATCAAAATCGGTCCATAAACTCCAGAGATATCGCCAAAATTCAAAATTCGATGAGAATTTTAAATTTTTTTTTTTAAATATGTAAATGTAAAAAATTTTTTTTTAAAATTCGTCGATTTGTATCCATCGAATTTTAGTATTTTGCCTATATCTTCGGTGTTTATGGACCGATTTCCATGAAATTTAATAGCGTGCTGCGTAGGTCAATTTCCTAGAATCTGATATACAATTTATCTCGCTACACCCTCCAGGAGCTCCACAAACTTGATTTCAACAGACAGACAGACGGATATGGCTAAATCGACTCTCCTGGCGATTCTGAGTCGATCGGTATAATTTTTATGGGGTCTAGGAAATAATGAAAAAATTACAAACTGAATGACAAACTTATAATACCCTTTCACCTATTGGTGAAGGGTATAATAATGTTTATTCTGTGGAGAATGTACGCTGTAATATTTTTTTAATATGTATTTTATACAATTTGTTCAAGGAAGCAATAAAAATGAAAAATTAACATCTTTTAACCTTTAGACGATTTAATAAAATACGAGTCTCAGCTTTTTTTGAAATTCACTCTAGTTCACGTTTTGACAAAAATACAATTGTTTTAAATGGGCAATATGTGTATCAAATTTTTCGTTTTGCCAAGTACATCATCTTTGTATGTAAATAATTTTGATTTTTGAAAATTAGATGCATTTTACACGGTGCTCTGGAATAATATGGTAGCGGATTTAGTTTCTAGAGCATATATGGATGAAAATAAGACTAAAGAACATGCTCAAAATTGAATATGCCGCCAAAAAGTCGCTTATCATTTTTGTTTTCATTTCTTTAGTCCTATTTTCATCTATACATGATCAAGAAACTAAATCCGCTATCATATTAAAGTTATAACTAAATTGCATTTATAGAACGGGTTATCCATTTTTCGATTTTAAAAGTGAACGTAAATAAAACACATATAAAATATTTTTTTTTTCATGATATTTATTTAATACCCTTTATATGTTTGTCGTTCAGTTTGTAATTTTATCATTATTTGTCGCAGACCCCAGACCGTAGACCCCCAACAAAATTTATACCGATCGACTCAGAATCGGCAGGAGAATCGATTAAGCTGTCTGTCTGTGAAATTAAGTTTGTGGAGCTGCTAGAGTGTATCGACATAAATTGTATATCAGATTTTATAATTTCCCTACGCAGTACGCTATTAAATATCATCAAAATCGGTTGAAAAACACCTGTGATATCGCCAAAATACCAAAATTTTTGTGCCACATATACAATTTTTCATTGAAAAGTACATTTCAAAAAGAATAGAAAACCATTCTCATGATGGACTAGCCTTCATAAATTATATATCATATTTTAGGAAATCCTTATCAAAATAGGAACAAAAACACCTGAAAAAAAAGTTATTACATAGTGTATTCGCAGTGTAACACGTATTCATTACTTCTCTTGTTTTTTATTTATTTTCGTTGTTTTTATCTATTTAAACGGACTGTGAAGCTTACAAATGTATTAAGTGTGATTTTTGTAATAAACTGTGATATTTATTTAATCATAATCATTCGAGTTTAAGCAATTTTTAACCGAATTATAAATAGTCTTAAATTTCAATAGCTCTTTGTTTTGCATAAATAACATAAAAACACAAACAACAAATCAACAAACAATCCAATAAAAACAATAAAATTAAAGCTCGCGCAAAAAAAACACAGCTGATACAGTTTTACAATCACCGATTATTCATTATTTACAGTGGTGCCAAGTTTCTTTTAGTTTGGTTGTCACTGCTTGTCGCACGCATCTCTTTAAACAATATATATCCGTTAAGTTTGAAATAATATTCGCATTAGTGTTGCCAGTTTTACTTTTTAATTTAAAATGGATTGCTTAAATAAAAAGTGTAATATAAAGAACCCTGAAGAAAGAATGTTATCATGCTGGTTGTGCCATGGTTTAATGCATTTTAAATGCAGTAGTATACCTACTCTTGCTGCCGAGGCTTCTCAAAAATATGATGGTCTGCAATGGCGCTGCAACAAATGTAAAATAATTGGTATCGAGTTTTACAAATTCTTTCAAGATAGGAAAAATATTTTTTTTGGTATTCAAAATGACTTTTCAAATTTATCTAAGCGAATTTCTGAGTTTGGCAATCTTTTTGATCGATTCAAATCTCTTGAGAGTTATAGCGTTTCCCTACAATCGTTTTCTGAGCAAGCGTCATCCCAAGATATGACTTTTAAACAATCATCATCTCAACAAACATCTGATCACCAATCATCTGCTCACATATCATCATTGCAACAATTGTCTCCATCTCAACTATCTCCAAGGCGTAAATCAGCTAGAATTGCAAGTAAAAATGTAGTTGATACTACTCCTGTTGATACTAATAATCAAATAAATAATCATATGGAAGTACTTCCTTCAACGTCACACTTTATTCCAAATAAAACTTCGGAAAAATCATCATTTTCTGAAGTAGTCAAGCAAACTGTTCCTACAACTAACACTACTGGAATTGTTAATTCACCACGACAACTACGTGTTTTACCTCCAAAAAAAAACACATTTTTATATCCCGTTTTGCTTCGGAAACAACTATTGAGGATATAAACTACTATGTTAAATTCAAATTGAATTCAAATGAAGAAATAATGACTCATAAATTCTCGTATTCCCAACCCAGGAGCATAACTTCGTTCAAGATTTCCGTTTCAGCAGAATTATATAAAAAATTAATTGATCCTTGTTTCTGGCCGGATCACACATTTATAAGAGAATTTATACCGAAAACCCAAACCAAAACCCAAACAATATTGCCCGGATTTCTTCAAATATGTCATCCAACCAAATAAACTGAATTCAACAATGGATAATCAACTTTTGATTTGTTACCAAAATGTTCGTGGCTTAAATACAAAACTTTCCAAACTCTACATCAACAGTTTTTGTTTTAATCATCATATTATCATATTTACTGAAACTTGGCTCAATAAAAATGTCCTCAATAATGAAATTCTTTGTAGTAATTACAATATCTACAGACTAGATAGGGAAACTGTTACGATCGGAGGTGGTGTATTAATCGCAATTTCCAACGTATTTTCGTCTGAAGTGATAAACTATAATACTCCTGATATCATCAGATGGAAGGATTCTTACATTATTCCTTTATTTAAGTCTGGTAGTAAGTCAAGTGTTACAAATTACAGAGGTATAGCTAAGCTGAGTGCGATTCCGAAACTTTTTGAAAAATGTGTCACAGACAATCTACTTGATCAAATCTCCTCTTTACTTTCTTCTCATCAGCACGGATTCAGGAAAGGCCGTTCAACAGTTACTAATATTTTGCATCTAACTACTTTGGTAAACCGTGGATTTATTCAGAAAAAAATAACGGATTGTATTTACACTGATTTTAGTAAAGCTTTCAATAAGGTCAACCACAAACTACTGCTTATCAAACTTCTTAATATGGGTTTTACACGTGTAAGCTTAAGTTGGGTGAATTCATACCTAATGCTTCGTAAGCAAAATGTTTTATTTATTAACGTCATCTCCAAGAATATTTTTGTGACCTCTGGAGTGCCTCAAGGTAGTCACCTTGGTCCAACTTTATTTTCTCTTTTCATAAATGACTTGCCCTTCGTTATCAAGCATTGCAATGTTTTAATGTACGCTGATGATGTCAAGATATTTCATAGCTACGGTAATAACAATGAAGAAAATCTTTTACAAGATGATTTGGATAAACTTTTTGAGTGGTGCATTTTAAACTTAATGGAGCTAAATTTAAAAAATGTAAACATATGCATTTTTCCAGAAACAATTATACAGTAAATCAGTTTTCATTAGGCGGATATCTTCTTGACACAGTTTAAGAAATCCTAGATCTTGGTATTCTACTGGATCAGAAACTAAATTTCAACAAACACATAAATATGATTGTCAATAAAGCACGTGGGGTATTTGCCTTTATAAAACGATGGTCAAAGGAGTTTACTGATGTGAATGTTACAAAACATTTATATTCATCTCTGGTAAGACCAATTTTAGAATATGGGTCTGTTATATGGGATCCAGATGAAATATGTAATATAAACAGTATTGAATCGGTTCAGAAGCAATTCCTTCTTTTCTGTTTGGGCAATTCAAGATGGAATCGAAATGTTATTCTTCCGCCTTACTCTACACGGTTGGGAGCAATAAAATTACCAACTTCAATGTTCCACAGAGATCAACAAGGAATTGTATTCCTATTTACTTACAAGTTTACCAAACCAATTATGCTAACGCAGATTCCCTAAGAAGATTGTGTAAATTATATAATGAATATTATTATCTTATTGATTTTTCATTTAATGTTAATATTATCAAACGTAATATTATTCTGAATTTGAATCAATGTAATTAAAAATGTATAAACTTAATAGGTCTGAAAGGGTTTAACCTGTAGACCTTAAATAAATAAATAAAAAAAATATCACCAAAACACTACATTTGATGTTCTTCAAATGCCCGAAAGTGCTCATTTATTTAAAAAATACAATTGAAAAATAAGAATTACACGTAAATTATATATCAACCTCGAAGTTGATATATAGCGAAATATCCAAGATGTGGTTATAACAGTAGAATTGATGTATTGTGGGGAGAGACTTTATTTGATTTTTCTGCAATTGCTCAGGTGCTTATGGAGTACGTCCTCAAACTTGATATATAATTCATGTCCGTGTATTTCCAAGGAACTTCACAAACCTGATTTCAGCAGACAGTGAATCTTTATACTCATATTTCTTAAATCAGTGGTCCGACTTTTAAAGATTTTTTTTTCATCAATCAAATCTTAAAATCTAAACTGCTTAATTATGGAAGTCCATTTGTAACTTCATAACCCTTTGCATAAGTAGGATTTTTTACATTATTAAAATCCATGTTCCTTAGCTGCTGTATAGGTCGCTAGTATCCCTCCTTCTGAGTCGGATATGGCCGCGACCGTTTAAAATATTTCTAGCTAGTGAATTTGGGTGACATGCCAATTTATTGATATAATTTACAACATGCTTCGCTATTTCTGTTTTAACCAACGGAATTTCAAAGTCTTTGTGTAAGTTGGAGTTTTTAATGTACCACAGTAATTATTCTTAAAAGTTTATTCTGTCGCCTTTGCATTTTCTCAATATTTGTGCCCCACAATTGAATTCCGTAACACCATATTGGTTTAATTATAGAGTTGTACAGAAGAATTTTGCAATCTAGACTAAGTTTAGAATATTTACCAATCAGTCAGTTAATTTGTGCTGACTTTAGTTTAATTTGGGTCAATTTGGCATCTATGTGACTCTTCCACGTAAGCCGTCGATCCAAGTGAATACCTAGGTATTTCACTTCTGTTTGTTGTGGGATAGGTTGGTTATTAATTTTAACAGGTGGGCACGAGTCTCTGCGCAATGTAAAGGTGATATGAATGCATTTCTGTTCATTCACTTTTATCTTCCATTGGTTTAGCCATTTTTCTATTTGTGTATATATTTTTAGGCATATCAGAGGTGTATATAATATAAAGAATTGGTCGTAATATACTGCCTTGGGGAACACCAGCTTCAATAGGTTGTGGAGTACTTAAGAAGTTTCCTTCTTTAATAATAAATTCACGAGCTATCTAAGAGCCATGGGGAAAATTTGCTTTAAACCTTTATGCCATACTTTGTCAAATGCTTGTGATACATAAATGAAGAGAGCAGAGAAATATTTTTTTTCTTCAAAGGCTTTACGAATTGCAGTTACAAGTCTATGTATGTTTGTTCAATTGTACTATGCTTTTTTCTAAAACCAAACTGGTGATTGGGAATGTATCCGATTTTATCTATAATTTGCGTTAATTAGGTAACTAACAATTTATCAAATAGTTTTGACATATTAGATAGAAGACTTATGGATCTATAGGACTCTACTTTTGAGTGATCTTTACCTGGCTTATTTACCATGGTGATTAATGAAACCTTCCATTCTTGGGGATAATATTTTAGATGTAAGATTGCATTAAAAATAAATGTTATTATTTATATTGTTATTAAGGGGAGCTCTTTTAACATTTTATTGCTCACTTTGTCTAATCCAGGTGCTTTTTTTGGGTTTAAGTCAATTGTTGAGCCTTTGTATTTTTTTAGAAGAAATAATGAATTTTTAAATTTTTGAATTACCCTAATATTAAGTTAACATTAAGATAAATTTTAACTTTTAAACAGCTTACATTGTAAGCTGTAACTGTTTTGCTGAATTTTGTATATGTCTCGTTGTAAATAGAAACAGCTTTAACAGGAAAAATAAAAAATTGAAATTACTTGCTATTTGAAAATTAAAGCGAACAGTGGTTTTTTATTTTCACAAGTGTCCACAGTTAAAAATTATAATTTATTTAATTTTTAAATAAAACCTAAAAATTATTAGGAATATTCATTTTGGCGCCCGAGCAGGGACTAGTGAAAAAAAAAAACAATAATAAATAAATATATATATAAAAAAAAGTGTAAAGTAATTTCGTTATTTATTTTAATTTTATTAAAAACATTTAAATAACATAAAAAACATTTGAATAACATAAAACAAAGACAATTAAATAAATAACAAATAAACAAAACACTGAACAATTTAAAAAGTGTATCACATTTTGAATACAACACAAAGGAATCTTCTGGGATTTTCATCATCTTTTCGCTATCCAGATGCCCCGCTGTGACTGCATCCTTTGTAGAGCTGAGAGACGTAACCAGGAGAGTGATTCTAATCAACAGGTAAAAGTGTAAAAAATATTGTGTTACAACCTTAAATTTTGTAAATTAATCAAATTTAAGAGATTTTTGTAATTTATTCAAAAATTAATTCGCTGCAAGTCGAACACAATAATATTTTTTCCACTTATGAATATTTGAAACATTTATTTATTTATAAAAAAAAACACCCTTAAAAGTGAAACTCGCGAGTGTTAAAATTATTGTTTTTAATAAACATACACACACACGCACGATCGTACTATTTGTCTCTTTGCGAATAAAGAGACAAATATATTTATTCTTAGTTTACCGTCGGTACTGCGATAAATTTAAAATAATTTTTTATCGTGTTAAAATTACACATAAATATTCGCGAGTGTTAATTTATTTAATTATAAAATATTTAATTAACGCTATTACTTATTTTTCGTTTATTCTTTATTTCTTCATTCGTCATTCTCGGAGAACACATTTCAATTCCACATACACAAACCTTTTGTTTATATCAGCTGTCATCAGTGAGTCGCATTTACACTGTGTGTCGTGTGCATTTATACTAGGAGTGCATTTACACGGCGTGTACATTAAGGGTGCATTTACACTGTGTGTCTTCAAGTTAATTTCTTTTAAAATATTAATATTTGCGCGTTTACACTAGCGGTGATAATTATTACAATTTGCTTAATATTTATCCTGAAATAAATTAAATTTTCTTGGAAAATAAATATTTTTGGGAATATTGTTTTACCAAAGGCTGATTTAAGTGGAATTGATAGAAAGTAAATAAATTATTTTTATTTTCATAAAAAGTGGTAGAAATATTGTAGCGAGTAAACGAAAAAGTGTTTGAAATCGTTTCCGAATATTGTGTAACCGACGAGAGAAAGAAATTATTTCAAATTTTATTAATTTTTTTCGTAATTCTTTTTACCAAAGCGGGATCTTATTTCATTTTAATAATCCACTAAATTATTTTGGATAAATTTATTAATTTGCTTTGAGGAATTAATTTAATTTTTCAATGACTAGTAGAAAACGCCAAGAATATCCTTCCAAGTCGGAACCATTGGAGAAATTACTTTCAAAAAAAGCAAAAGTCGTGCAAAATATTGAAAGGATTCGTAAATCCATTATGGAAAAAACAATTTCATTCAATCCGATTGAATTAGAGTGTCGTTTAGATATTTTGAAAAATTATATGGATCAAGCTTTGAAGCTCCAATCAGAGGTCGAAAATGTTGATCCTGACAATGATGATAGAGGTGAGATTGAAGATATTTGCGTGACTACTAAATCATTGTTTCTGGGCATTTTATCTAAACATCGCAAATCAAGTGTACCCGAAACTTCGTTTAGTGTTCAATCTCATCAATCTAGACTTCCAAACTTGAGGCTTCCTAAATTTAGCGGTAAATATGCCGATTATAAAAATTTCATAAGCTTGTTTGAGAACTTGGTCCATAATGATCTGACGTTGACAGACATAGAAAAATTTAATAATTTGATATCATGTTTGTCCGAAGAAGCTTTAGGAACTGTAAAGGCTTTTCAGATTTTAGAAGAAAATTATCCCAAAGAATTAGCCAGCTTAAAAAGGGTTTATGACAATGAATGTCTAATATTCTTTGATAATATATTAAAACTGTTTGATCTTCCTGAGATTCCAAAACCTTCGGCTTCTGCTTTGCGAAACATGATAGATACAGTTTCTGCAATTTACGATTCATTATTATCTATAGGCGATGATAAGAAAATAACAAATGCAATTTTAATACATTTTGTGATCTCAAAAGTAGATCCAGTGACCAAATCAAAATGGGAAGAACAGCTTGATTACGAAAAGCTGCCTTTGTGGTCAGACTGTGAAGCCGCCTTGAACAAACGCTATCAGCATATTGCTGCTGATGAATCTTCTAGTTCAAGACCGAGGTTTAATAAGAACAAAACGGACAATTATTCTAAGAAAACTAATAAGACATCACTTAATGTTACAAGAGCCAAACAATCTGCTGACAAATGTCTATTTTGCAAGTCAAGTCAACATGAAATTGATAGTTGCCCTTCATTTACTGCTGAGTCCGTACATCAAAGATTTAATTTCATTAAATCTGTGCCAGCTTGCATTAATTGTCTAAAAAAGGGCCATACAGTAGCAAGGTGTACATCATCAAAGTGTAGAATTTGTAGTGGTTCTCATAACTCACTATTACATAGATATAATACAAGTTCTAATAACAATAATAATTCTACAAGTAACTATGATCAGCCGTCTACGTCTCATGCATCGGTAAATTATCCATCAGCCAATGAACAAATTATTCTGGCGACGGCTGTAGTGAAAGTAAGAAATAGTTCTGGACATTTCATACTTGCCAGAGCTCTTTACTGATTTACTGATTGGCTCAGAAATATTTTTTGATTTAATTTGCGTTGGGCAAATAAAGACTGGTCCAAGCCTTCCAATCTTGCAAAAGACTTCACTTGGTTGGATTGTTACAGGAAAGTATCATCAATCAAAGGGCCCCCAGAATACTAAAGTTTTTCATTTGAACACTTCGATAGAAAACGAGAATAATGTTGATTTTATCGTCAAAAAATTTTGGGAATTGGAAGAAATTCCAAATGAACCAAGGAAAATTTGCTCAGAAGAACAGCAACGATGTGAGGAAATGTTTAGGAATTCCATTCGACGTTTATCGTCAGGACGATTTGAAGTCTCATTGCCTTTCAAATCTGATACAAATCGATTAGGATTGTCTTTCGAAACCGCAAAACGACGTTTTCTTTCATTGGAACGAAGAATTTCCAGAGATTGCGTTATGAAAGAAATGTATCACGATTTCATGAAAGAGTATTCCGATTTAGGTCACATGTCAATATTAGACAAAATACCACAGCTTCCTCACTATTTTATTCCACATCAATGTGTGTTGCGACCTCAAAGTACAACTACCAAGTTACGAGTAGTATTTGATGCTTCGTGTAAAACTTCCTCACAAGTATCACTCAATGACTTATTGATGGTTGGCCCAACAGTTCAAGAGGAGTTATATTCAACATTAATCCGTTTTCGATTACATAAATACGCTATTACTGCAGATATTGAGAAAATGTATCGTCAGGTATTAGTTGGCGAAAATGGTAGAAATTATCAATTGATCCTTTGGCGAGAGAATCCATCTGATATATTACAAGTATTTAGGTTAAATACTGTTACCTACGGCACGGCTTCAGCGCCATTTTTAGCCATCAGATGTCTGATTCACCTAAGCGATATAAACAAAGAGACTTTACCGATTGGTTCGGAAGTTATTCGTATTTATATTCGTATTTGTATTTTATTAAATGTTTTTCTAATACAACAAAATGCAACATTTTATAATTTACAGTATTAGAATCAGATATGTTATGACATTATTTGATAGAAAAACAAAAAGATGACTTAAACTAATTAAAATAAATATGTATGTATAAGAAAATACTAAAAAAAAAATAAATTTGAATATAAATAATGATGATTAGGGTGTCATTTTTAATTATTTTCCTTATAATATTCTGTTAATAACTTTTTAAACTTATTTGCGTTGCTAGTGAATTGTAGACTAGAAGGAAGGCGGTTCCAGAGATATATGGTCAATATAAAGAATTGATGGTATGATGCTGTATCCCGATACTGAAATGTTCTTATTGAATTATTTCTTGGCGAAGTGGTGAATGTCAGTTTTTCGTAAAGATGATTGGGTTCCTTAGTAGTGATGATTTTGTGCAACAAAATGAGGTTTCTAAATTCCATGTAGTCATCAAGACAAATTCCATATATTTGTTTTGAGAAAGCAGATACACTTCGAATCTGGTTAATCCGTAAATATAACGTGTGATGTTATTAAAAGTGGTATTAAGTTTTTTCTTATCTTTAAGATTGCAGCCGGCAAAAATTTCTGAAGAATAAAGAAGTGTTGGTATGAGATATGTCTTAGCCAATAACATTCTTATCTTAGGAGGTGTAAAACTATGACTAGGCCATAAACTTCTAAGCATACTGTATGTTCTACCACAAGCCTGGGTTATATGATCAGACCAGTTAAGCGAACGATTAAATATAACTCCCAAATTTCTAACAGTGCTTACTATTTCGATTTTTTTGTCACCTAAATAAATATTAATGTCATCAATGAGCACAACAGATTTTTTGCATATTATAATGCATTTAGATTTCTTGGGGTTAAGTCGCAAACCATTGGCTGAGGCCCAGGTATATATTCTATTAAGATCTTCATTGAGTTCACGAACATTTTGCTGAATAAGACTTGTGTGGCTACTGATGTAAAGTTGGACGTCATCTGCATACATGCGAATTTGACAAAATTTGAGTTGTTTTGGTAGGTCATTAGCATATATAGAATAAAGTAGTGGACCAAGAATTGAACCCTGAGGCACACCTCTCAACAAATCCAGAGGCTTTGAAGTTACTCCATTACTTGCAACCGATTGAGATCTATTAATTAAGTAAGAGGCAATTAATTTTGATGCTGTAGCAGAGAAATTAAACATTTTTACGAGTTTCGTGATTAGATTACTGTGTTCAACGGTATCAAATGCTTTTGAATGGTCGAGTAAAACTAACAAGGTTACTTTTTTATTCTCCATATTTTCACGTATATTCTCCACAACTTCTGTTAATGCTGTAATGCAACTATTATGCGGCCGAAAACCGGATTGTTGATCAGTTAAAAGTTTATTAGAATATATATATTCGGTGATTTGTTTGTGTAGGAGCCGTTCGAAAATTTTAGAAAGATAGGGAAGAATTGATATAGGCCTGTATTCTTTATCGGATTTGGGAACCGGTATCACCTTAGCATGCTTCCATTCAGCAGGGAATGAGCTTGTAGTAACAATTGTGTTGGAAATATGGCAAACATAACGGATGATCCATGGAAGTATAATTTTTACGAAGCGAGGATGTATATCATCAGGTCCAACGGCATTTGACTTGATTGACCAGAAACCTTCAACTATTTCATTTATGTCGAAGCACTTAAATTGAAAAGGACTTTCAGCTACCGAGTGACTGATTGAGACATATGAGTTATAAAAAGTAGGATCTACAGGGGGTTGAAGAATGTTAACAAATTTTTCGTTTATGGAATTTACATCAATTTCATTTGAATAATTTTGCTTTCCAATAATGCCGATATCACGAATTTGCTTCCACTTTTGTTTTGAGCAATTTATTTCCATAATACATTGATTTTTCACGCTTTATTTTGGAGACAACTGTTTTTCTGGCAGCACGAAAATTGATGAATAATTCATTTGTTCGGTAACGTTTCCATCTTTTATATAAGTTGTCACGATTCTCAATAAGCTGCTTTATTTCTGGCGTGAACCAAGATGTAATTTTGCGCGTAGTATGTTTAGTTTTAAGGGGAACGTGTTTGTTAAAAATAGACAGAATGATACAATTAAGTAATTTTAGTTGATCGTTAGCAGTTGGAATATAGTAAATACGATTCCATGGAGCATTATTAAGATCCGTTTCCAAAGATTCTTTATCAATGTTATTGTAGTCCCGGAAGGAAAATTTTTTGTCGCATCGCTTAACGTTAAAGTTATAAGACATAAAAATGAGATCATGCTTAGAGAAAACAGGTACAGCAAGTTGATCATAGAGTAGTACACTGCTACGATTATCAACGAAAAAAATGTCAAGCAAGGTTGGATTTGTGCCGGTGTAGTGAGTTGGTCTAGAGTTATTTACTGCCGTTAAGTTGAGCGAAGCCATTGCTGAGGAAAGATTCAATCCGGAATGAGTTAATAGATTAGCATTAAAATCTCCTGATATTATTATATTTGAATATGAAACAGTCAATGTTTCCAGTTCAGTTACTAGAGAATCTAATTTTACATTTTTATTAGCTCTGTAAACACATCCTAGAAGCAACTTTTCATCCATTGAATTTACCTCAACAAATATGTATTCAACGTCATTTTTAGCTTGAAATCTGGAAATTAGCTTACAGGATAGACTGTTTCTGATGTAAATTGCTACTCCTCCAGCATTACCATCACGATCACATCTAAAAATTGTATATCCTTGCAACTGAATTAATTTATCATTAAGGGTTTCATTAAACCAAGTCTCCGAAATGCACACGGCATCAACACCAGAAGCCTCAAAAATATATCGAAACTCATCAATTTTCGGGTAAAGGCTTTGGGCATTTATATGTCCAACATTAAAAGCTGGAAAGCGTTTTGCAAATATTCGCACCATGTTAAAGTTGCCTTCTCTGGAACCAAATTGATCAAATGGATTCATAATATAATACTAGAGCAACGCAATAAATACTAAAAAGAATATTAAAAAAGTTTTTGTCATTGAATAAAAGTATGAAAGAGTACATATGATTAAAAAAGTATGTTGTAATTGAGATAAATAGATAGTAAAAAATGTTTAACATAATAATTTTAGTATAAGTAGTTATAACATAAGGTTTTAGGTTCCAAAAAATCTTATAGAAAAAGCTGATTAAGTGTTTCAGGAAACTCTACTAGAACTGGTTCTTCATTAATTGACTTCCTAATATAGACAAGTCCTCTTAAAGTGAACACAGCATGAATTTTGCTTTCCCTCTTCATTCGCAATGCAGTTTTGAATATTTTATGATTATGAGGTGTTAGATTTTCATTAATGTAAATAGGTTGATTACTTTGCACACCAGCGTGATTCAAAGTTAATGTAGTTTTGTTTGCATGCCTATATTTTGCCATAGATTTTAGCAAAAAATTTTTTTCAAACGCAGAATGCAACTTGGCTACAAGTATTCGCAGTGATTTTTATGTAGATAATTTGTTGACAGGTGCTGATAGCTATGAAGAGTTAGAAGTAATTCGTGATCAAGTCACTGAAATTTTAAGTTCAGCTGGATTGAATCTAACAAAATGGTGTTCAAATCATCGAAAATTTGTAAATGTTGTTGAAAAGGATAAATTATTACAAAGTGATTCCGATTCGGCCAAAGCTCTTGGTATACATTGGGTGCCGAAGAATGACACGTTCAAGTTTCATTTGGAACACAATTTTCAGAATTTAAAGGCTACGAAAAGAAACATTTTATCTGTTTCTTCACGCTTATTTGATTCTCTCGGTCTTTTATGCCCAATAGTTACAAAATCTAAAATGTTATTACAAGAGCTTTGGATTCAAAAACTTGACTGGGATGAGTCTATTCCTATGAGACTAAATACGTCATGGGAAAATTTCAAATCTAATTTAATGGAAATTGGCTCAATAACAATCCCAAGATTCGTCCACACAACTTCAAAATCGAAAATTCAAATTCATGGATTTGCAGATGCATCAATTAGAGCTTATGGATGTTGCATTTATGTCAGAAGTTCTGAAGCAAATAAAATTGTTTCAAGGCTGCTTACAGCTAAATCTAAAGTTGCGCCACTTAAGACTAAATCTCTTCCGAGACTTGAGTTGTGCGCTGCGCATCTATTAGCAAAATTGTGGAATCGGATTAAGTTTATTTTAAATATTGAAATCGAGAGTGTTAATTTCTGGACAGATTCAGAAATAACCTTGCACTGGATTAAAACACATCCATCCTCTCTCGCAACTTTTGTTTCGAATAGAGTTGCTGAGATACAAGAATGGTCAGAGTACGTTTCATGGCGTCATGTGCCAACTAAACAAACACATTGACATTGTTTCTAGAGGATGTGATGTGAATGAAATAAAAAGTTCAATATGGTTTGAAGGACCTTCGTTTTTGTTAAGCGATAGTGTCGATTGGCCTGTTAACGAACATTTCGAGTTAACAGAGAACCAACAATTATTAGAAAAAAGGAAAGTAAATGTGTTTTTGGCAGTAGAGGATAAACAAAACTGTCTGTTAGATCTTATAGAAAAGTTTTCCTCATATAAGAAATTATTGCGGATTGTTGCTTTCATTTTCAGATTTGTTGATCGTCTGAAGAAACGCAATATTGAGGTTAATTATACACCTACTGCAAAAGAATTAAAATGGTCGTTCCATAGATTAGTGGAGGCAATCCTGAAAAGTATCTTTTCTGAGGAAATTGTAAAAATTCAAAAATCTTTAGCCTTGCCAGCTAATATTCAAAGGTTGACGCCATTTATTCATGCATTTACCGAAGAAAAAAGATCGTTCTCATTATTAAGGGTAGGTGGGAGATTGCTTAATGCAGATTTGGATTATAACACCAAATTCCCACTCTTGTTACCGAAAGGAAATAGCTTTGTTACACTTTATTTGCGACATCTTCATTTCAGCAATTGTCATGCCGGTACAAGAGCTCTTGTGTCCCTCTGTCGGGAGAATATATGGCTTATCAATGCTAAAGAAGAGTGTAATAAAATAGTTCGCAAATGTGTACATTGCTTTCGCTATAAACCGAAATTAATGTCTCAAATAATGGGAAATTTGCCCACTAATAGAGTGAGAGCTACTCGACCATTTTTGTTCGTCGGTGTAGACTTTTGTGGTCCCGTTAACGTATCATTAAGGATACGTGGTAGACCACCAATAAAAATGTTTATAGCGGTTTTCGTGTGTTTCACTTCAAAGGCGGTACATTTAGAATTAGTATCCGATTTATCAACTGATGCTTTTCTTCTTTCTTTTAAAAGGTTCACCGCCAGGAGAGGTCTTCCCAGCACTGTTTATTGCGACAACGGAACCAACTTCGTGGGAGCCAGTCGAGTACTGAAGGAGGTACACCGCAGCAGCAAACAGGCCGTCGAATCATTCGCAGCGTCGTCCGGGGTGAGGTTCAGCTTCATACCACCTCGGGCGCCTCATTTCGGAGGACTGTGGGAAGCCGCAGTCAAGCAAGCGAAGTTCCTACTTCTGCGAGCAGTCGGCAATGCGTCTCTAACGCAAGAAGAAATGGGAACCATGCTAGCGGAAGTAGAGGCGGTGCTCAACAGTCGGCCAATAGCACCGCTGTCTCCAGACCTGAACGACGGAGAAGCTCTGACACCAGCTCATCTTTTAATCGGAGAGGGTCTGCGTTCGCTGCCGCACGTATCCGAAGAAGACGTGACAGGCAAAGAGGGGAGGTTATGGAAGCGTTGGCGTCTGCTTTGCGGTCTCAAGCAGACATTTTGGCGACACTGGTCACGAGACTACATACTGGGGCTTCAGGGCAAAGCCAAGTGGAGCGAGGCGAAGCCCAACCTCAGAATCGGTCAAGTGGTAGTAATCCACGAAGACAATTGCCCGCCACAACAATGGCTGACCGGGAGAGTCGTGCACGTCGTCGAAGGCGAAGACGGCAAGGTCAGAGTGGCGGAGGTCAAGACCAGATTCGGCGTTTATAAACGGCCGATTCAAAAGCTAGCGCCTCTTCCTCATGATTGAAGACATTCCAGTCGTTCAATGGGGCCGGAATGTTGAGCCTTTGTATTTTTTTTAGAAGAAATAATGAATTTTTAAATTTTTGAATTACCCTAATATTAAGTTAACATTAAGATAAATTTTAACTTTTAAACAGCTTACATTGTAAGCTGTAACTGTTTTGCTGAATTTTGTATATGTCTCGTTGTAAATAGAAACAGCTTTAACAGGAAAAATAAAAAATTGAAATTACTTGCTATTTGAAAATCAAAGCGAACAGTGGTTTTTTATTTTCACAAGTGTCCACAGTTAAAAATTATAATTTATTTAATTTTTAAATAAAACCTAAAAATTATTAGGAATATTCATCAATAATAGATTTTATAACCTCCCGAGTCTCAAACCTAATTGTTGTTCTACGTTGCTTTACAGCAG
This sequence comes from Stomorhina lunata, assembly GCA_933228675.1. NCBI lineage: Eukaryota > Metazoa > Arthropoda > Insecta > Diptera > Rhiniidae > Stomorhina > Stomorhina lunata. The sequence continues at coordinate 84,524,328 of OW121742.1, forward strand.
GGGGTAACTCCATTACGTCATTTGATAAGTTGGGGGTAAATACATTTTTCAAGTGGTTAACAAACAGATTTCCTTTCTCTGAGTCGCTTCTTGCCCAGCCTCCACTCGTGGTTCTCTTTTACGATTGACAGGACTTTTATAGCTTTTAGCAGCTCGCCATAATGAATGAATGGGATTCTAATAATTTTCCTAAGTGATTTTATGGTATTTCGGAGTCTACTTTTAGTTTGGGGACCTATGAATTTGCCATTCTCGTCGGGCTCTTCTTTTTTCAGCCAAAAGCCGTTCGACATCGGCAGAGTATATTCTATTACCCCTGACTTGTCGGGAAGGAAATGCAGCATGTTGTAGGGGGTTTGAATAGCTTGTTGTGAGACGGTAATGAATGTCTTGTGGGTAACGTAGAATGTCGTTGTCGGGGTAGAGTAGCACGTTACCGGGGGTGTTATGCAGCATAGTATCTGGGGGGTAATGCAGCATATTGCTGGGGCTTAATGTAGCGTGTTATAGGGGGGATGATGTATCATATTGCCAGGTGGCCAAAGCATCACGATGGTTGAGGGGTATTGTAGCATGTTGCGGGGGATTAGTGAAGCTTGTTGTGGGGGTGTAATGAGCCATATTGCCTGCGGTTAAAGCTGATATAGCATATTGAAAGGGGGCTAAAGTAGTATGATGATTGTGGGTGAATGTAGCATGCTGAGAGAGATTAGCGGAGCTTGTTATGGGGAAGTAATGTGGCATATTGCCGGGGGTTAAAGCGAAGTTTAGTAGGGGGGATAGAGTGACATGTTGCCGTGGGGATAATGTAGCTTGTTGTCTGGGGGATAGTATGGTATCTTGTTCAAGGTTGGTACTGTTGTTTCCTGTTTGGTTGTTATGAAGCATATTGTATTGGGGGTTGTGTAGCAAGTTCCTGGGAGATTGGCCATCGGATATTATTGTGGGTGATGTGGTTTGCTGTGGGGTGCAAATGCCATGCCATAGAGGTAATGTTTCATGTTGCCAATGGGGTGATATGGCATGTTGACTGGGGAGTACTGTAGCATGTTTAGCAGCCAATTTGAGATTATATTCAAGATATCTAATAGAGAGATCTATGTCTTGCGGTGTATGAAGCGGTATGTTTTCTGTGCAGTGAGTGCTGAGGTATTTCTTGTATTTAAGCCAGTTTATTTTTGTGCTTGCCATTGCTACATCTATAGGCGGGGATACAGTTTCATCCGGCCTTAAGAGGGTTATGATGGTTGGCGAATGGTCCGAGGAAAGTTCTAAAGAAGATTCAACTTGGATCATTTCCCTTCTGATACTTTTCGTTACTCCGAAATCGATAACATCCGGGATTTTATTTGGGTCATTAGGCCAATAAGTACCATGACCACTTGATGTTACGTCCAAACCTAATTTTGAGATAGAATCAAACAACACACGACCTTAAGGGGTAATCAGTCGTGATCCCCAGAATGTGTGCTTTGCACTATAATCTCCAGCTGCCAAAATGCGGGGTCGAAGTGATTTGAAGAATTTGCTATATTGCTCCTCAGAAATTGAGAACCTTGGGGGGGGGGGGGGTTGAATATATTGAAGATATTATTAAATTACGACAAAAATCTTTTAGACAAATTGTAGTTGCTTGCAGATAATCTTTACAATAATCGCACAATAAATAGTGCTTTATACGTTCTTTTATAAGAATAGCCGAGTCGCCGCATGCTCTACCTCTTGGGTCCTTGGTATCATAAAGTACATAACCATGTATTTGAAATAAACTTTTTGCAGTTAAATGGGTTTCCGAAACGAGCATAATGTCGATTTGTTTATCGTTAAGGAAATATTCAATTTGGTTTTTATGTTGGCGAATGCCGTTTGCATTCCAAAAACATATTTTCATGCAGTTCATGTCTTATTTAGAATGGCCTGCAATAGCATTGATTGCATTTTAACCATTTCTTGCATCATGCTACTCATTGTGGTAGTGAAACTATTTACTGACTGCACTAGGCTTATTACATTGTGCGGATCCGTGTAATTCCCCGCATTTAACACAAACTGGGGGTAATTTGCAGTAAGTCCTAGAGCGTCCGAATTTATTTATTTATTTTATTTATTGGATATCGCATGCAACAAGAAATTAATATTTTAAGTTACAGCATGCGATTTTATGATGACAACAATAAAAATGTTAAAAATGTTCCTGACAATTTGAACACTGAATTGGGCCTTTTCTCTTGTATTACGTGTAAAAGCTTTTATTGCGCAGCTCGAAATCATTGACTATTTTACGGTATTCATTTTCATTATTAACCTGTATTTTGGTTTCACTTATGTTGCCGCGCTTGTACTGAACAACATAAAAAGCTTTTTCTCCAATTAAGGAAACTAAATGTTTAATTAAATTATTTGAGTTTTGCTCTCTCAAATAAATAGGTGGGGGTTTGCGCGACTTGACTTCTTGAGAGGTCTCCTCTGAATTCTCTTGCAGAATATCAAAGCGGTTTTTGGAGTTTATCCCATTTGTTATAAATTCTTTGGATATTTTTGGCATAGATGCTACTTTAGATGACTTAGGACTACGTCCTCGTTTTAATACGATTCCCTTTTGAATTTGTGGTTTTATTTCGGTTGGGGGATTGCCGCTTTTTGGTATGGCTTCCGTTTAAGGGTTAATTGTATTTGTACTTACTGTGGTGAGTTTTAGTACTGGGGGTGATAACTTGTGCATGCTTTCAGGTGCGTGCGAAAATGAAGAACTATTAGTTACCATATTATTGATATTGGTTGTCATCACACTTTCTTTTGATGTATTGTCCAATCTTGTCAAAAGTGTTGGGCACGACTAGTTTTGGCGGTTAGATACGCGCTATCATCAATTTTTTTGTTTATTTTTTGTAACTCACTCTCAAGTATATAGTTTTTATCAATTTGCGAAACAATGAGTCCGACGTTTTAGGTATATATCCGGTGTTTATTTTAATTCTAAAATATGATAGGGTAGGAGGGGGAACATTTGCTATAGGGGCGCATTGGCCACCACTAATTTTCTTGAAAACTAACTTATATTTTTTGATGCTGTAATCGATTTTATATTCGTTTATCATTGATATTCTATATCTCAAATTTTGACCGCAGTAGCTTTTATATTTAAAACATCAGGCGTGATTAATTGTTTCAGCAGACTCTGAAAAAATATTTTGCTACAAGTATTTTTGTAATCTTTTCCTTAGTTTTTTATTATCCTAAGAAATTATTCATTAGTTTAATAAACAATTTAGTATTGAGAACAAATATTTTAAGTTTTATCACTAAATCTATTTCTTATATGAAAAATTGTTATTTACATCTAACGACTCTACCTGGTTTACATTTACCATACACATATAGCACAGCAACTAGTCGACGTTTTTTCAAGCCCGACATTTGTAATATGCCTAGAAAGGATATCGTATTTTGGTTGCAAGGCCCAATCCATCTTCAATCTTAACATTTATTTTTAATGTTGATATGTCACCGTACAATGTTAACAGAGGCCCAATAGTTTAAATTTTGATTTTAATTTTTTACTGTTTTTTTTTTTTTTTTAATTTATCCATGTAAAATGAACTTGAATTAATTTTTTGGTTTGTTGTAATGAAGCTTTATAGAAATAAAAATTTACTTTATTACAACAATTTTTTACTTCTTTTTTGTACCAAACTTAGTTAATTTGCTATTTTTCAAATTTGATACATAAAGAAAAGCCGTAGGCATTCTGAACACAGTTTAAAGCTAACATATGAAGAACAAAAAAATGTGATAACTCTCACTGTAAGAAACCTAGAGCACTTAAAAAAAAGTGGCAAATGCTCCCCCTTCAATCCTATATAATTTCAAATCAGTACTTTCTCCAGGAGCTACACAAACGCGATATCAGATGAGCAAACTGCATATGACATGAATTTGTGGTCTGACTTTCGAACATTGTGAAACCATTATATGTATGATATTAAAATATTATATATCAAATTGTAGGTAATCATTTCAGAACTTACATTAAATACATCTCAGTACAGTTCTTATAAAACTTATTACAATAGAGATATCGCTAAGAGACCGGAATCAATCATTTCTTAATAAAATACAATTTAGTCAAATTGACAGCCTAATATCTTTTTTAAATATATATTTTGCACATACATCTAAACCTAATAGTTGTTTAAGGAATAAGTTCGTAGAATATATGCATTTACGAGCCTATTCTGAAATGGTTCGATAATATTTCAAATATAATTTATGAAGAACCCATCGAAATCGGTCCACTTACTTAGGAGATGAACTTGGTTTACCCCTGACTTTCTAATATAGTTCTCATATATGCACATTAAAAATGCATACATAAAATATTAATTTTTAAATTACAATACAGCATAACAACTAATTCAATATATAAATTGAATTAGTTGTTATGAACTGTTTAGTGATTAAGGTATAACACTGACCACTAAATAGTTACATTATAGCAACTTTTTTCATTGTTATCTGGACCAATAATTACAAGTAGGCTATCTGTTTTAGATTTTTTGTTACATAATGAGTGGTCGTTTCAGAATAGATTTTTGCAACACACGTGGGCTTAGAACCAATTTCTTCTCGCAAAAAATTCTGGCATTAAACCCAAACAAAAATCTTGGTTTAATTCGATATCCAGAAATGCAGTCATATCCAGAGAGAAAGCATTCAGAATCTGGCGTAATAACAAAAATCCTGATACTGATTCGCTACGCAAAAAGCAGTCAACCACTGCCTGAGTCCGAAAGAGTATTTGTAACTATGCCTAGTATATTCTTTCGAGCCCGTGCTGTCAAAAAGGTTTTAGCGGATCTGAACACAAATAAGTCTCCTAGGCCAGATGGCATTCCAGCACTGGTCTTAAAGCAATGCACTTTAGTTCGTCCATTGGCTCACCTTTCAGCACACTATACCATGCTGGTAAATTTCCTATGCGTTGCAAGGTGGCTAATGTAACGCCAATCCCAAAAAAGGGTGAGGCTAATAACCCTGAAAATTACCGCCCAATAGCAATTTGTTCTGCACTTTCCAAAGTAATGGAAAGTATGGTAAACTACCATTTAGTTAAGTATCTGGAGTCTAATAACTTACTAAGCGACCGGCAGTATAGATTTCGTAGGGGCCGTTTTACGGGGGACTTGCTAGCTTTTTTATTGGAAAAATTGTTTCGTTCTATTCACCGTTTTGGCGAAAGTAAAGTTGTAGCTTTAGATATTTCCAAAGCAAAACTTATTGCTTTTGGGGTCGGTATTAACTTCTCTCGATTTATATCGAGTTTCCTTAGAGATCGCTCTATAAGAGTTGTTATAGATGGGGTATCATCCAACGAGTTCAAGATAAATTCAGGGGTACCGCATAGCTCCGTTCTTTCTCCTACTCTTTTTCTTATATTTATAAATAACCTTCTGTCAAACTTTCAATCCTATCTACTCTTTTGCAGATGATAGCATCATTTGCCATTCATATTCATCTAGCTACAGGCCAAGCCTCTCAGACATTAAGGGAAAATAGGCAGAATATGAATAAATTCAGACCTAATATCAATTTCCGAGTGGGGTCGTATAAATAGGGTTGATTTTAATGCCGGAAAGACGCAATGCTGTACATTAACATACAAACGTATGGCTGACAATGTTGCTTCATCTGTTACTATGGGTGGTATTAATATTGAGGAATCAGAAGGTCTTGATGTTCCGGGCATGAAAATACAGTGTAATGTCCGTTGGATTCAATATATTTTTCAAGTGTCGAAGGAAGCATTCAAGTGTCTAGGTTTTTTAAAACGGTGTAACCCACACTTTAGTGAACCGCCGTGGTATAGCAGGTTAGTCATGCGCCTAACATACCAGAGGTCCCAAGTTCGATCCTCGGCCAGACCCACTTGAAAAAAATAAAAACTTAAAAAAAAAGCGGCGGTTCACCTCATAACTCAGGTAGCCACTGGTTATTGAGTATTAGGCTATGTAAAACTTCAGTAACTAATGCATTTGCTATTTAAACGTAGGTCCCTTTCAATGAGTCTAAAAATAGAATCGGATCTCATTGTCTGAGAGATGTACCCCTTGTTGCAATTGGAATTTTGTCGGGGAATTATATTACATATATATATATATAAATATATATATATATATAAATATATATATATATATATATATATATATATATATATATATATATATATATATATATATATATATATATATATATATATATATATATGTAATATATATATATATATATATATATATATATATATATATATACGTATATATATAACACATACTTCACTCCATCTGGTCTCCTGACTATTAGAGAGACCAGGTGGAGTGAAGTATGTCTTATATCTACTACTATTTATACCACCTTTATCCATTATGGGCCGGTGCTCCAAAGTATATTTTAGAGTTACTCGACCGTGTACAGGAGAAGGCGAAGGTTATTGGAGACAGTAGGGTTGTGTTTCACTGTTCTATCGATACTATAATGGTATGTGTTCTAATGAATTTAGCGACCTTGTTCCCGAAACTTTTGCACGCAGTTCTCGTATGTCCTCAAGGACCCATCCATTTGTTGTCGATTGGCCAGTGGATCGCACAACGCATTATAGAGAAAACTCGTTCTTAAGCCGCACTGTCCGTATGTGGAATAAACTTCCCTCAGAAATCTTTTCGCTCTTCTATGACATCAAAAAATTTAAATCAAATGTCCACAAACCCTACTCCTTCTTTCCTCCTTCCCATAACCTTTTTTCCTAGTTCCATCACAATGCAATGCAAACGTAGGGGTCATCCCCTGAGTGTTGGTCAAATAAAAAAAGGGAATATTAATAGTTATCAAATATTATTGACAAGGGACTCAACAGTTTAATAAGATCAGATAAAAGTGCATAGTTATGAACTTTTTAGAACCGTGAAGTTTTACGTTTTCTGATTTTTAATTTTCTATGTATTGGAATATATGTATAGATATGTAAACGGCAATATAAACCAAGGTAATTGAAAACTTAATTTAGACCTGGCATAAGCAATGTGGATGAGTTCGCTTCACATGCATATAAATTTGCTCTTGAGAGTCACACGTATTTGTATTTACTCTCAAATCAAAAAAAAAAAAAAACAATTTAATCTTAGGCGAGCATTCGTAACATATGGTTGTGTTTTCTCTATTTAGTTGATCACGAGCAGCGTTGTCAACTTTTAAATTTTAAAAAGCACCAAGTTAAAAAAAGCATTAAAAAATATTTTTTATGTTTTTAACCAACAACAAATGTATTAACATATCCGCGAAAATGAAAATATTTTTTGATATATTGATTAATTTTTAACCAACTTCTTTTCGGCATCACTGTTTTTAGCAGTTCAGCAATTTCTGTGTTATATATTTCTGTAAAACATGTTCACTGAACATTGTTCAGTTTGGTCTATAATTCTACTATAATATAGTTATAGCCATAAGTTTGTGTGAATGTATGTATGTAATACAAAAAAATATTGGTCTTAACCCTTATGTGTATACCAAGGTACCCCGGTACCTTTAGCATTTTCATCTTAACTTGTTCAATGGAAACAGATGGTTCACAAACTTCAAACTTCTTGAGAACTTCTAACTATAGAAATAGTACTTTTAAGCAAAAAAAAAAAAAAAATATAAAGAGTGTTCTAAAAAAAATATGCATTTACTATTTTAGACAAAATTTATCCATAGTGCAAGAAATAATTTATTTTTTGATCAAGTTAGTTTCTATAGATATGTCAGATACTATTATTTTAGAAATTATTAATTTTCAATAGATATTTCAATCAAAATGGACTGCGAAAAAAAAGTTCGTGAAAATATAATTAAAACTTTTCTAAAAACTCCGTCATGGACTTTTAAAAAAATAGCTAAAAATTTGAAAGTTGACCCTCGAACGGTTTCTAATGCCATCAGACGGTATAAGGAAAACCTGAGCATTGAAAGAAAACCTGGATCAGGGAGGAAAAAAGGTCCTACAAATATTGGTAAAGCAAAAGAAGTCGAGCGAGTCTTTCAAAGAGCGCCTTACACTTCTTTAAGAAAAGCAGCTCGTACGGTGAAATGTTCTACGAATTTTGCACATAGAGTCAAAGCTTATGCTGGACTGAAGACATACAAAGTCCAAAAGGTTCCAGATCGCAATGCTATAAAGAACTTAGAAGCAAAAAAACGAGCGAAAAAATTGTAGTCTGATTTTATAAAAAAAATACATCTGTTGTGTGATGGATGATGAAACATACGTACTGGCAGACTTTTCTCAACTTCCTGGTCAAGATTTTTATGTTGCTGATAAACGGGGCAATGTTCGGCAAGAGTTTCGCACAAAAAAACAAACAAAATTCCCTAAGAAGTTTCTCGTGTGGCAAGCTATTTGCAGTTGTGGCAAAAGAAGTAAAGTATTTGTGGCATCTGGCACAATAAACACAGAAATTTATATAAAGGAGTGCCTACAAAAACGGTTGTCACCCTTTTTAAGGGAGCACAGAGTGACTACATTTTTTTGGCCCGATGTAGTCATTTGCCATTATGAAAAAAAGGCACTTGAGTGGTACTCAAAGAATAATGTCATTTTTGTACCACAAGAGGCAAATCCACCTAACTGTCAAGAACTTCGGCCTGTGGAAAGGTATTGGGCTCTGTTAAAAAAGGAATTGAAGAACACAGGAAAGATTTCCAAGAACATGTCCGATTTTAAGCGCAGGTGGAACACATGTTCCAAAAAGGTATCAGAAGCAACTGTAAAATCTTTAATGGGAGGGTTTCCGAAAAAAGTCGATAATTTTGCAAAACCCGAGTACTAAGTAAACATTTTAATGCTAAATGATTTTGTGTAATATGTCATTATATTTTCGTATTTTGTAGAGTTTTTATATTAAAAGGTTTGATTTTTATTTAAGAAAATCCAACTACAAATTTTATTTAGAGCACTCTTTATATATATATATATATACGGTTCTAAAAAGTTCATATTGTTGTGGTCCAATTTATTTTTTCCAATTTATTTCTTACACCAGTAACAGTACGGCAAGGTACCTAGGTACCTCCATACATTATATAGGAAAAAACTATAATTAAAAGTAATATCTTATTGAAAGATAACTGAAACAAAATAATACAAAGTAGTTAAAAATATTTAATATTTGAATATTTGTGTAGAAACAAGATTTACATGATTTTCTTTGTTTCATACATAGTTTCGATTTTTTTTAAATTTTATTCGTGGCCTTGGTTATAAAAGGATTAGTGACATCCAATTTTAACCAAATTTTTAATATATATTTTCATTCATTGAAGCAATCATAATTTCAGTTCCCCTTATAAAAACTGCTAATATATAACAATTTACGTGCTTTTTTTATAACTTGAAAAATTAAGTTTTTGTCAAAATCCCTTGATTTTAAGGCGCAGGTACGTCTGAGCTGTTACAGATATCACACTAGCTCTTTCTTAGTGGTAATATGCAGGGGGTTCTAACTATTTATAACTGGACCGTTTTTTTTTTTACATTTTTTTAAATTCGTTAAACAATCTATTTAAAAGAATAAAAAATGGAGTTTTAAAACGGTATGAAAAAACACTTGTGCATAAGTGACATAACGTTAGTCCATTGCATCAAAAATGGGTATTTAAATATCTTAAGCAGCGTTACCGCTGACAAATTTGAAAAAGTCGCACAAAAAGTCGCTCTCAACAAAAAAAGTCGCACATTTTTTTTATAACATTTTTACTTAAACATTGAAAAAAAACTATAAAACAATTCATAAATGAAAAGATATTATATATAGGCAAAAATCGAACAGTTTAAATTCCTATGAAACCGACTTTCAACTCGAATAATTTTTGTACTCTTAGGTGTTCGGAAAATTTAATTACAGATTTGAACTCCTAAAACTTCAGGTATATTGAACCAAAATCTTAGTAGCGCAAGTTTGCACTTCTTAGCGTAATTGGCATGCAAATTTCAAAAACCTAAAAAAACGAACGAAGCATTTACGTTTTTTTTCATATTTCGTCTTCTTTCGCCTCATTTGGACCCAAGTCGTCGTTTTATGAAATAGACACCATACTTGGGGGATGAATCCATTGCCCTCTAAATTTTAATTTCGTCACTTCTAATACTACTTCATGGCTGCCAAAATTGAAGTACGTTTTCGCGACTTTTTAATTTTTTTTCGCATATTTTTCCGCCTCTCATAATTTGCTCCATATGGAAATAACATACGATAGGTGCAAATGACGAAAACTTGAACGTAAATTTCTCAAAATTTAACACCAAAAAGCGCAAGCGCACGAAAAAAACATTTTTTGCTAAAACTTTATGAAGATTTTGAAAATCGTGCAAAAATGTATATATTGCTTTTAATGATTTTAGATAGTTAAAAACATTTTACTGAAGCACATCGCGAATTTACAACAAAATTGGTCAGGAATGGTGTTAAAACTATTCTTTAAAAAAGCTTTACCTTAGATCTGAAGGGCACCAAAATAATTTAAAGATAAACTATTTGATGGACCAAATGTTAAGGCATGTATAAATTACCATAATACCATAAAATTACAAAACCCCTGGAAGTTGTGTCCAAATCAACATAAAACTAAATAAAATAAAATGGTTTTTAAATTATTTTTAGAAATTTGTATTTTAACCGTCATAAATTCTGAGAGCATCGATTAAAATCATTAACGCGAACGGATTTAACATTCACTAATGCAACTTCTATATCTAATAATATTTCCTTAAACTTTCTGTTTCTTCGAAGAACATGAGGGTTGTTGGGAAACTTCATCATCTTCTGACTCAGAACATGATTGTATTTTAACTGGTGTTCCACCTGCTTAGTTTCATTAATACGTTTTCTCTTTGCTCGAACTATAAATACAAAATTTTAATGAAATAATGACAAACGAACAAAACCAATAATTTATTTGTTTTAGTTTTTTTATTGTACAAAAAGACTTCTCAAAGTGATGGTATTTATACTTAAGTTAAAATCATTTAAGGGAATTTTAGTTGAGATATTGAATGTGGACTAAAAATAAAAATTTAAAATAATTTTGTAAAAAGGTGTCAAAAGTCGCACAAAATTTGAAAAAGTAGCAAAAAAGGGCCATGGAAGAAAAGTCGCAGGTTGCGTCGCAGGCCAACTGAAAAAGTCGCAAATTGCGACTTTAGTCGCATAACGGTAACGCTGTTCTAGATATTTAACAAGATAGTGATTTATCATACTCTCCATAACCTTGGAGAGTGCAGAACAAATTGCTATTGCACGGTAATTTTCAGGGTTGTTATCCTCACCCTTTTTAGTGATTGGCGTAACATTAGCAACCTTCCAACACTGAGGAAATTTACCGGCATGGTACAAGGTGCTAAAGAGGTTAGCTAATGGAGCGCAAGTGTCGAACAACACTGCTTCAAGACCAGCGCTGGAACACCATCCGACCATAAGTCTGAATATTTATGTTGAGATCCGCTAAAACCCGTTTTAAAGCGCGGGCGCGAAAGAATATCTTTGGCATAGTTACAGATACTCTTTCAAATTTGGGCAGAGGTCGAGTACTTTCCCGCAAGAGAGAATTACTTGCGAATAATTCAGCTAAAAGGTTAGCTTTATCAACCGGGTCTGTGAATGTTTGACCATCCTTTAAAAGAGAAGAAATTGAAGAACTAGCATTATTCTTAACTCGTTTAACGAACGAACAGAAACTCTTACTGTTCCTAGGAGCAGCAAGAATTTTAGTACGAAGACGTTGCTCGTACAGAGCCTTTTGACGTCTTAATACTTTGGCACATGTACGTCTTGTCTGTTTACGTTGCGAATCAGTAACTGGATTTTGGTTATTAGGCCAGTTTTTAAAAGCAACCTCTCGGGATCTGACATACCGGTTTTTAAACTTTTTTCTTGTTTTTTTTTTTAACAAGTTTGTTAAACGAATTCGAAAAAAGTAAAAAAAGGTTTATACGTTCCCTGTAGATTACCATAAAGATTATATCGATATCTCAAACTGCTTAGCCATAACTGTGACTTAAAATCGTTTTTTTTTTTATCGTATTTCGATAAAAACTTAGTTTTTTTTACCAAAATTTTTAAAAAAAAGATCATGGATTGTTATATATTAGCACTTTTTATAAACAGAAATGAGATTATTATTGCTTCGATTTGTAGAAATATATACTTATTTGTATTAAAACACATTTAAAGGAGCCCTTGAAAGTTTTCTTGTTGGATTTTCATTAAAATATAACAATAAAAGCATGTATTTTCTAGTACTTTTTTGAAAAAATGTGATTTCAACCAAAATTCCAGTATATATGTCTACCTATTGAAATAAAAAATAACGATTTCAGTTCTTCTTATAAAACTAATATATAAAAATTCTGAAAGGTGTTCTTACTAACATTTTTGAACTTTTTTTTACTCTTTTCGAATTCGTTTAACAAACTACTGAAAAAAAATTAAGACCATTGTAACAAAAATAGATATTTGAATATCTTGAGGTTTTAAAAATAGTAAAAAAGTCAAACTTATTATAATTTTTAAAAATAATACATTTTTTTATTGCATATGCTCAGGATAGGAAAATAATAAGAAAAGTTTTCAATAGATTTTAAAATAATATATCTCGTTGAAAAGCCCATGTAGTTCTCAGTATTATACCGTTAAACACGTATGTGAAAATGTATTCTAAGTACAATTTTTAAACATTGCATATCCAGACTTTTGTATTTGGATTATTGAGGTTAAATATAAAAAAATGGGGGTACGTCTTTCTGTATTACAAAGTTAAAATTTCTCCATACAAAGGTGGGACACTCTAATATACATACATATATATTAATATATTTTCAGATTAAACTAACACTGTTGAAAGGTATAGGAATATCAATAATAACTAGATCGCCTTGCGAAGAATTGGCGTATATAACATTAGAAGATATAATCTTTGATGTACTTGTAATGCCTTTCACAAAATCTATTGATTTAAAAGTCGGAGACTTACAAATAGACAATCAACTATTAGAAACGCAATGCCCAATAGTAATGTATACATGGAAATCAAATACGGACCTTCCAAAACGAGAGGCACTGATTTTAAGAGCAAAACTATTACCAAGTCCTAATAGTAACGCTGTTATATTTGAATATATGTGTTTAGACATCAAGCCTTGCACTGTGGTTTTGGAAGAAAGATTCATTCTTAAGGCGGCTTCATTTCTGGGATACAAAAAATACACTCTTCCAGAGGAGATACAAGCTGATAAACAATTTTATCGTATTAACGAAACACCTTTTTCAAAAAATGCAAAACGATTCTATTTTGAAAACTGTTCAATTGGAGCCACCCAAGTAAGTATTCTTTAATTTTTTGAATATCAGGTATGTATTATATCCATATTAAAAAATACAGCAGCATAAAAAGGGACACAATTATGTTTTTAAGCTATAGGGGACTTTAGTTTCTTCCCGTTAAGCATGTTTTAGATTTAAGATACATTCTTCAATTTGAAAATAATTATTATTTCAGTGTTGAATAATGCAAATGCTATCTATCTACTTTCACCACCTTAAATCTCTGCACTAACATTTTTAAAGACAAAGGTAACCCAATGTCAGGATTTCCAACTCAAATGCTCCTTCTCATTTTGGATAATGGTTACATAGATATCGCATTTAAGATAGTTTGTTTGTGTTTGAAAGAGCTCCTTAATTAACGTAAATTTTTGTAATAAAGAAATCTCAAAAGAAAGAAAATAAAAACTTAAACATAGTACAAAGAAAGAAGTGAACTTAAAAATATTCAGATACAAATTGAAAAACAAATTATCATTTTCATTTTAATAAGAGAAAAAGAACAATTCGTCTTTTTGATTTGCAATGCGAACCGATTTCGACGAAGTAATTGAATTACTTGTTAATCTGGCACCTGATGCCTGTAATTCAATTGAGATTTACAATTGTCTTAATGATGAAGTTGATATTACAGACGATGATGCAGAAGAAGGTTATTATGTTGAATCATTCAGTGATGAATATGACACTAATGAAACTAATGAACTAATGAAGATTCTTAAGAATACTGGTCAAAAACTTACAAAGCTCATTTGAAGGTGAGTTAACTGATGCACATATTGGTCTTAGAGGGTAGCCTTCTTTTGTTATGAAGAACTCCGATATCGTCGAAGAACTATTTTTGTGCAATACTATATCTGTGATAGAGAAGAGAAGACTTAAAAAAGACGCGGCGTCGGCTCCTAGAATATATAGACTTCCAAAAATTCACAAAGAAGGCTACCCTCTAAGACCAATCTGTGCATCAGTTAACTCACCTTCCAATGAGCTTTGTAAGGTTTTGACCAGAATTCTTAAGAATCTTCGGTATATAACATCAGGGATGCAGTGCAATTTAGAAATAAGGTTAGTAATAGTGAAATAGCGGAGGAAAAAAATTAGTGTCGTTTGATGTCATATCTCTTTTTCCGAGCATTCCAGTTGACTTTGCCATTAGCGTAATCATGAACAAGTGGGACATATAAAACAATTGACAAATATCCCTAAGGAACTATTCCTCAAAATTTTAAAATTCTGTATTAAGGACAACCGTTATTTCAAATATAAAGATAAGATGTACAAACAGAGTAAGGGATTACATGAGATATTAAGAAGTAAAAATTTCCCCTACAATATTATAAAAACACTAATTTATAAAAATAAACATAATACAAGCACTGGACCAGAAGAGACACTAAAATATTGAAATCTTTAACATACATACCGGAGATCTAGGAAACGATTAAAAGCGCGGAAATTTTCAGTAAGGTAAAGTATCAACTAGCTTTCAAGTTAAGCAATACCTTAAAACAATTATTTTCTAATACAAAAAGTGGAATTAACAAAATGGACAAATGCAATATAATTAGGGTTGCCAGTCAGGCTGGATTCGACTGGATTGTCCAGCTTTTTTAGTGCTTGTCCAGTGTCAAGCTAAAATTGAATTTGTCCAGCTAAAAGGTGAAGAATTGAATTTTTTATATTTTTAAAGAAAAACTATCTTTATGATAATGAACTCAAAAGTGTATTTTTATCTTTTTTACTAAGTGATTTATTCGTTGATTAATTGATTACTTGATCATGTTAATTTTGAAACAAAATTACCCTCTATTAAATTTCCCCATTGTATTTACTTTACTTAAATGACCTATATTTACAACCTGTTAAAGCCAAAGGTCGAGCATATTTAAAAGATTTTCCTCTACTTCTACTTGGCCTTTGCATCGAATTTTCGTACGTCCTCTTTTACGAGTTCATTCTGGATCGTTTTGGAATACTTTTCTTGCAGGAGTATTTTTTTCCACTCGCACAACATGTCCTAGCCAACGCAGCCGTTGCTGTTTGATGCGTTTTACTACGTCGATATTCATGGTTTATTCGATGTCGATATTCATTGTTGATATAAACTGGTCCAACGATTTTTCGTAGAATCTTTCTCTCAAAAACTCAAAGCTTCATCTGCTTTCAGCACCATATAATAACACAGGTAGTAAAAGCGTTTTATAAAGCGTGTCTTTAGTTCTAACAGAAAGAGCTTTATTTCTTAACTGCCTACTTAGGCATCTGTTGGCAAGCATGATTTTACGTTTGATTTTGAAACTTATATCGTTGTTTATGTTCGCGGTTGTACAAAGGTAAACAAATTCTTTTACAACTTCGAGGTTTTAGTTCTCAACGAAACCATTAATTTTATTTTTGATTCATTGACAACTAGACCCATTTTATTAGATTTATTCTCGATACGTGAAATGCGGCAGTTGCCTCGTGCACTGTGCGAGGTACGATTTCAGGTAACACAATATTGAAGAGATCGCATGACAAACTATCGCCTTGTCTGAATCCCCGTTTTAGAAGGACTCCGAGAGGCTCTTACTTATTTTAAATTTTGAGGTTGTATCCGTTTATGTTATTATGAATGTCTGCCAAACTCAGACATTGCATTAAACACCTTCGTTCGTATCGGGCTGTCAAAAGCAACTTTGTAGTAAACAAAGAGATTATATATATCAATTCGTTTCTCTTGTGTTTTCTCCAGGATTTGATATAGCGTAAAGATCTGGCCAGTGGTAGATTTACCCGGTCTAAAGCCACATTATTAGGTTCCAATTATTTAGTTAACTTTGGCCTTTTACCTTTCACACAATATGGTCGATATTATCTTATATGCAATTGAAAGAAGACTTATACCTCTATAATTGGCACATACATATCTAATTTGTTTGTAGACTGAACAAGGAACACAGAGGCTCCAATCGTCCGGCATACGTTCTTCTAACTATATGGTTTTTATAAGCTGGGACATAAATGATTATCAATTCCCACCTCCTGCCTTAAAAAGCTCTGCCATCTGCATCCGCAGATTTATTACTTTTCAGTTATTTTAAATCTAACCTCATTTTGATTTGTTCGGACATGTCATCTTGTCCACTTTCATTTGATACTTACAATTTGCAAAATTTACTAATGTCCAGCTAATTTTTGGGTTGTCAAGCTTTTTTTGCCTTATGTCCAGCTTTTTCCGGGTTTGTGTCTGGCAACCCTAAATATAATATATAAAATAAGTTGTAAAGGTGACGAACATAACATAACATATGCGATCAAGAGGATGTTGGAACTACAAAAAATAAATTAAAAACTAGAATATCCGGACACCGATCAGATAGTAGAGATTTTACAAAAAGAAGAAAAATACAAACGGTATACACTGGAGATGCTACATATTGTAAATGTACCAAAAGAGAGGAGAATGAATTTTAAAAGTGATATTGAGAATTGCAACAATAGTTATAGGCATATAATAAATAAGTGAAATGATCTGGATACGGAGGTCACCTTCTAACCAATTCGCAAAGCGCTTGTAAAATTTACTTTTACTAAAGTCAACTTCCTTGTAGTATCTATTTAATGTTTTGACGAAATTAGATACTTTGTTTTTTATTTCCAGTTGTGTTTCAATGTAGAGACTATTTATATTCAGTTTTGTTTGAATATGGCTTAGAACACCATCTTTATTTTTAAAATATTCTTCGGCCAATTCTTTATAGCTGAAAGTCTCCATATTTTAATTTAGCCGAAAATAATGTACTTTTAAAGGGCTTTGAAATAAAACTTCCAAATATTTATCAACCTTTTTAAATCGAATACTTGTTCGAAACTAACATTTATTTCCAAATTATTGTCCTTATATCATGCTTTGATATTATTATACTCTACTTAGGTAGCTGTCCATAAAATCAAATGGAAAATTGTACCTGTTCAAATTCATCCTGTATTTCACTGAAAGATATTTTAAAAATTTTTTCATGGAATTTTTAAAATGCAGTGAATAAATTTAGGAAGTTTTATTTAATGTCATAAAAGACCAATTATAATAATTTTTAAGTATAATAAAACCCTTTAACGCTGATGAGTAACAGGCTAGGTAACATTCCTTAAAAAATGGAAAATTTTAACTGTTAAAATTCATTCTGTACTTTACTGAAATACATTTTAAAGGTTTTTTCCCTATAATTTTTTAGCAGGTAATTGAAATATCTGTGCAAAATGAAATATTTTCAAAATTCTTTGAAAAATTCCCTAAAAAATTCAGGGAAGTTTTTTTTAAGATACCAACCATTTGAATAAAAATTTAAACCACTAATAACTTTCCTCTTATTGAAATAACTATCTGCAATTTGTATTTATGACAGTGAATGATTTCTAAAGTAAATTTACTAGTAATTTTGCTTGTAAAAATGTTGAGTATTTTCATTAAAATAAAAAAAGTGTTCTACGGGCGGGTGCAAAAGTATATATAGGCTTAAAGGGAACACTCTTGGCTTTCTTTGGGTGGTTTCGATTTTTGTTTCCATTTGTTTCTACAAAAGTTATACACTACTAAACATGAAATTTTATGAGTATATGGTGATTTTAAATTTTTTACATAACACCTTAACTACAAATTATACAGGGTGCGCAAATACCATTTGTTAAAACCAACAGTCCACCCAACATAACAAAAAAACTGCAGCCCATTAGCATTAATAGTTTTCAAGAAATCGTAATTAATATGAGATCAAAAATTACAATTTTTCTTTCATTTCTAAATTAACCAAAATTCCTTGTCTTTAGCAGCATGCCACGATATGTTTTCTTTCTGATGGTATAAAAATTTTAAAAATCTATGTCAACAAAAAATATAGGTTTTGGCCAATGAAATTTGATTCTGAACCACCGTGCATCGGATATATACGCGTTTTCTAATGACTTTGCCAGTGCCTCAATCTCATCACAATATGCATTTGCAGTTTTACTATTTTGCTTGATATTCATTAGATTAGCGGACAGAACTTCAACTGATTCCCCCTTCACAGATGTTTTGAGTTTAATTACAATTTCAGTGATTGAAGACTCAGTACTAATAAGGTTTCTCGCAGTTTCTTTTAGTTTTGTTTTTATAAGAGATACAGCCATGTTACCATGTGTATCTGCTAATGAATCTACCAGTGTGAGAGCATCAAGGAATTTTCTTAAATTTTCAGGCTTACCGTCGAAATCGGGTATTAGCCTTGAGGCCATGTTTAAAAATTCTACTGCTATTTGTGGCATTTTGGGGCTTACTTCGTAAGATTTTTCTTTTGTCAAAGTTTCAAGATCTCTTGTGTTTTTAGTAGTCAATACAATGTTTACGTCTAAGTTAATATGTTCATCATTAGAATGAGGTACTCTTTGAAAAATTCTATATTTGTCTAATATTTTAACCAATTGATCCCTTAAATTCCAATACAAATCTAAAACTTCTTCTTTAGGTTCTTCAGTAAATTTTTCAAGATTTTTATGTTCCAATTCCCTAATGATCTCTAGAGAATTAGTTAATGTAACTCAATGTTTTCTTACTGTTTCTTGTTTATACATTTTTATTAATACATTTATAAGCTTGTTTAAATTTATCTTTTTCTGAGTAAATAATTTGTTTAATTAGTTCCCATTGCTCCAGTTTTATTTTATTTATATTTAGTTATTTTTTTTTATTTCATATTTTTTTTCAATAGTAGGCTTAAATTTTATCCAAATCATTGACTCTACTTATATATCTTTTCTTTATTCTTTTAAAATGCATTGCATAAATGCTAAAAGTAAAAGTAATAGCTAAACTAATTCTTATTAACAGGTGGTTAATAACAATTAGTTTGATTTGCGATGAATCTACATTATTTGATACGACTACTTCGTTGACCCCGTTGGCATTTGGGTCTACGACTTTTGATCGAGGTTTCCCCATAAGTAAGTTTCAATTAAAGATATATATTTTTTGTATTAAAAAAATTATCAATAGCGTGGAACGCTTTCTGACCCTATTGGTGCGGCGTATCGCACTTCTTCGAAATATAGTTATTTTTACCAATATGTTGCTTTATTCGGAATTCGATGTCGTCCATCCAAGACCACAGCTTTGTTGACTCATTCCAGCTTGGTGGCGGTTTTGAGTTGATTTGCCATTGGATGTTTGCCTTCTCACGTCTTAGACGGTTTATATATCCGCCCGTCTTCCTTCTCGCAGCTGGCGGATCGTGTTTGGCTGGTCACGACAGTACTTATAATATATCTCTCAACCTTTATTCCTGTGTGTTTGATTTAGTACTCTAGGTTGGGCGGCAGGATCGCCATGTAGATTTATTCCCACAAAATAAATAAACTTTAATTTAGTTCTTTGCAGCTAGGGTGCTAACTGGTAGCACTCCTTGAGTTTAAGCAAAATAATGGATTTTATTGAACAGATTCATTGAAATTTATATTTAATAATTGCTTACTTAGCAATTCTATGTAACCGATCAGTGTACAACAATAAAAGGGTTGACTGTTAAACGATTTATACAGTAGTAGTTTGACTGAGTGTTTTCAGTTTAACACGCTGTATCAGCAACAGTCATTGAGTGTGTTGATCGTTTTATTATTTTATTATGATATTCTTTTATTTAAAATTTGCCAAAAATGTACTTGTTGGTGATAACAACTTTGAGTCATGCTACAATGTATATTTTTAACATCATTTTGGATTGTTTTCTCTTTTCTGCAAGATGAGCTTAAAAAAATTGACTCCAGAACTGTACGACTATCTGGAAATCGCCAGTCAAAATTGACGCGGGCAAATAATCTATTTTCTTAATTAAAAAAAAAAAATCAAATGTATTTTTTTTTGTAGTGAACTTTATGTGATTTAATGTGAAATTATATTACTAATTTTTTAAGTTTTGGCTTTTGTTATTTAATTTTTAATGTTTTATAAAAAAGACTGACAAGTTATTAACAACATAAAAAAGGAATATAAAAAATATTTTTATACATATAAATGTACATTTGGGTGACAATGATATAAGCCGTTGTAAGAAAATTTTTGTAATAATTTTATAGCTTTTTTAACGGAGTTTTTTAACAACAGGTCTATTAAAAAACCTTTCAGCATACCTTTCAGTAAAATTTACTCGAATTTTGGCCAAAAATTTATCTGTTTTAACACACCGATGCACGATATCTTAGTTCTTCATATTTTTTAACACAATTTTCAAAAAATTATAAAATGGTTTTTGAAACCGACCTGAGAATAATTTAACATTTTCCAACATAAAAAACTAAGTAAATTAGATCATATTTTAACAAAACTGAACTGATTAGTGCTTAAAAGGCTTTAAATGAAAAATCATGTATAACTTTAGAACTCTTTTTTACAAAAAAATTTTTGGTGCATATCCTAGGGAGCGTTTTCGGGGACATGTATTTTCGGGCGAAAATTGCAATAACTCCAAAACTACTTCATGGATTTAAAATAATGCTGTTAGTTTTCTTTAATAATCCATTTTTTCGTTGAAATTTCTCCATACAAATGGATTTTAAACTATGGACCCGATGCGCGCCCTGAGAACGTTCTCTGGCAACGCCGGTCCATGTAGCCAGTTTATATATAAATAATTTAATTTTATTATTATTTATTTAGAGTTTTGACTAACCTACACAACAAGATATAGATCTTATAATTATAGCGTAGGAATTACATTTGTATTAACGTGAAATTACCTTTTACTACGTATAAATGACAATAGATATAATAAAATAGATTTTTAACAAACAAATTTTAAAATTAATTTAAAAACAAACAAAATTTAAAAGGACTTATAAAGCTTATAGAGAAAAAATATAAATATGAGAAAAAAAGAGATAGAAAAAAATAAAGTACATCAAAGGAAATAATTCATTAAGGTTTAAGCTGGTGAAATAGTAAGTAGCTGATTTTTAAAGGTTTTAACATTGCTTTTTGTCTGTGTGTTATTAGGAAGTCTGGCGCACAGAATGAATAAAAAATTTATATACCGATACCAAGCTGCGGCGAAGAAATATAATTATTTTGTTGCCTCTATTAGATCGCGCAAAACGGTAGCCGATTGTACAAATATAGAGGCTGCTGAGTATATAATATTTCATGTAGCACTTGCAATACCTTCATATCCATAAGGTTTTTAAGGGTCATGTTATAAAGTTTACTTGAAAAATTCGATATTATATCGTATTTTCGTAGATTTGGTCCCTACTTGTAATAGGCGTAAAATATTGGTTAGGCCACAGTCCCCGTAGCATCAAGTAGATGTCAGATGCAGTTTTCCTAATGTGATTAAACCAATCCAAATTGTTGTTAAAAGTAACACCTAAATTTTTAGCTGAAAGCACACGTTTGATTTTCTAATTGCTGAACATAATATCAGTGTCTATATTAAAACGTGTCATCCTTCGATGTATAATTAAACATTTAGATTCGTTGGGACTTAGTAAAAGTCTGTTTGCCGTTGCCCATTTATAAACGTTATCTAGGATCTTGTTTATTTTAAGTATGTTGAATTGAACTGTCAATGTAAATTTGCACATCATCTGCATGCAAATGTATTTTTGTGTATGCCAACACATGCGGAAGATCGTTTACATACATCGACTACAGGGATAGCAGATGAATAATTACTGTTGACTACTGATTGGTAGCGATTACTGAGATATGATTTAAGGTGATCATTTGAAGTTCCTGAAAAACTAAAGAGTTTTTGAAGTTTAACATATGGAATATGAAGATCAATAGTGTCGAAGGCTTTGAAATGGTCAAGAAGTACTAAAATATTAACCTTTCCCATATCAATGTCCTGTCGGATATTCCCATTCAGACTTAATATGGCTGTGACACAACTATGCTTAGCTCGAAAACCAGATTGATGCAGAGTGAGCAAATTATATCTATAAATGTATTCGTTTATTTGGAGATACATAAGCTTTTCCATAGTTTTAGAAAAGTATGGCAGAATAGCTATTGGTCGAAACTCTAAGTTGGTTTTAGGAATGGGAATAATTTTGGCATGTTTCCAGTAAATAGGATAGATGTTGGTGGTAAATATAGAATTGAAGATATATGTTTGAAAAGGAAGTAATTTTGGTAACAGTAATTTAACAAAACGAGGTTCGACATTATCATAACCGATTCCATTTGACATTACAGTCCTTAAACAGGCCAAAACTTCATCATTGTTAACACCACGAAAACTAAATTCATTGTTTAACTCATTATTTACTAATGTACTTATATAATTATTTGTATAAGAATCATCATTTGATGAAGGTATAGAGGTGGCGATGATATTATGTTCACCTTCAGATAAATTGTTCTCAGCGTTCCTATTTTTGTTACCAATCCCGATGTCACGTATAGTTTGCCACGTTTTTTTGCTGTCAATGGCAGTTTTAAATCGTTCAGCATAGAAATGTATCTTAGCTTTTTAATTTTATTATTTACATCACTTCTGAATTTACGAAATTCGTCGTAGAGTTGCAATTTTTAATTTAAGTGGAACAAACATTTCATATAAATTGGAAATATTATTCTGAAGAAAAGAAGTTTGCTCGTTTGGTGATGTCGTATAAAATAAATAATTCCAATTGATGGCTGAGAACTATTCATCAAGCATTGCAAAATTGATGTGACGGAAATCACGATATGAAAAAGTTTCATCAATTTGCTTTAAAGTAAAATCGTATGAGATATAGATTAAATCCTGTTTTGAAAAACAAGGGGCTGAAAGTTGATCATAAGCCCGGACTTTAGAGGTACCATAATCTAGGATTAAATCTAAAAGACTGTTTGACGTTGTGGCATAATTGGTTATAAATAAACGATTAACAGATTGAATTCCAATTGAAAACAGATTATCTGAAAGTCTAGTTTCTGTGAGTAAGTCCGAATTAAAATCTCCGGCAATAACGCAATCCGAGTACAAGAGGGAGAATTCTTCAAGGTTGTTCAAAAAAGTGTCAGTGGGTACATAACGATTGGTGCTATATACGCAACTAATAAGCAGTTTTTGGCCTGGAAAAATAATTTAATTGAATGGTTTCAATAACCTTCTTGCTGTTCATGGACCACTTCATTCTAAAATTTGAAATTTGCCGAGTTCTTTTGTGTCCTTAATTTTTCTTTTTACGAGGGCCCAGTATCTCTCAACTGGTCTAAATTTTGGACAGTTAGGCGGATTTGCTTTCTTTGGAGAGACATTTTTGTTTGTATTTATATTCTGTTGCTCTATAATTCATATTTAAAAGAAGAAAAAATTGAAAATATTTTTTTTGAGATATCTTGTCCATTAACACGGTGCAACAGCCATTTGCACCCAAGAAAAAATCCATACGTGCGTGATATCAGAGGTCATGTGTATTAACACTGCGTACTCAGTTTTTCATTCTATCGTGGAAAATCCTTTTAAAAGGACTTTGAATTTTTGAGAATATGCATCATTTATAAAATTAAATAATATTTTTGGGCAAATGCAATACAGTCGATATGGGTATTAAATTAAAGGGAAGAATGTCAGTAATCTTAATAAATTACTGACAAAATTTTTTTTGAAAAAAAATTGAAAACGTATAAAGAAAAAAATCGCACACAAAAAACATATCAATTTGCAACATGTTTTTAAGAACTTGTGCGATTTTGGATGTTTTAGTGTTGTTAGATCTTACAGAAAAAAAATGTTAAAATTGTAAATAAAAGAAACAATTAAAAAAAAAAACACAAAATTTATAAATTTTAATAAAAATTTAAAATTGTGTTAAAATGTAAATGCTGCAACTGCTGTTTGCGCCCATGAAAAAAATCGATATGCGTGTCGTAGCAATGACCATCTATAATAACGGTATATGTAATAACGGTATGTATACTTTTTTATTACCACGCCAGAAATCTTTTTTAAACTCAAACGAAAACACGCGTGTTCAAATTTTATAAGTCAGAATAATGGAGCGTCCAAATAAAAATAGATTTTGTGTTCTTTGTGGATTACTTACACCTTTGAACGAGTTACGTAAAGTGTCATCAAAATTTATAGAGAGGTATGAAAAATATTACCTAATAAGCTTCATCTCAAACGTTTGGTATGTACCAGAAGATGTTTGTGAGTATTGCTACCGATGCATTTACAGCTCAGGTGGAGAAGATAAAAGACATAGAATTAAATATGTGTACCCAAAGATTTGGTTACACTGCAGTGAGCATTCGATTGCTTCCTGCTACTTTTGTCAAACGCGAAAAAACTCTGTTATATTTCACTATAATATTCGAGATAAAATTCAATTCAATAAAGTTCGCAGCCGAAATTTACAAAACACTGATCACAAATGGCCCCTTTATGTGACAAACGAGATTGGTCAAAATAGTGTTGAGCAAATGCCTTTAGTACCCTCTTCCAAAATCATACTTCCCCCCTTACATATTAAGTTGGGGCTTATTAGAAATTTTGTTCGTGCCTTAGATCCTAAATGGAGTACCTAAAAACCATTTTCTCTAAATTGAGCGATGCTAAAATTTATGCAGGTATACGCGACGAAGTCTATCATCTTATTAATATTAACTTTATAAATTTTTATTCAGGTACATTTAATGACCGCCAACTAAATAAGCTATTGAAGTCTACTGTGTTTCCAAATTTTTGGCAAATTTCCTATAAAAAAGTGACTAAAATAAGATTTTTAAAATTTTCCCTTTTTATATAAAAAAATTTATAAAAATTATATTTCTATAGGAAATTTTCCAAAAATTTACTATTTTTATAGGATGATTTTTTTTAATTTACTATTTTTATAAGAAATTTTTCAAAAATTTACTATTTTTATAGGAAATTTTTCAAAAATTTACTATTTTTATAGGAAATTTTTCAAAAATTTACTATTTTTATAGGAAAATTTTCAAAAATTTACTATTTTTATAGGAAACTTTTCAAAAATTTACTATTTTTATAGGAAATTTTTCAAAAATTTACTATTTATAGGAAATTTTTCAAAAGTTTACTATTTTCATAGAAAATTTTTCAAAAATTTACTATTTTTATAGGAAATTTTTCAAAAATTTAATATTTATAGGAAATTTTTCAAAAATTTACTATTTTTATAGGAAATTTTTCAAAAATTTACTATTTATAGGAAATTTTTCAAAAATTTACTATTTTTATAGGAAACTTTTCAAAAATTTACTATTTTTATAGGAAATTTTTCAAAAGTTTACTATTTTTATAGGAAATTTTTCAAAAATTTATTATTTTTATAGGAAAATTTTGAAAAATTTACTATTTTTATAGGATATTTTTCAAAAATTTACTATTTTTATAGGAAATTTTTCAAAAATTTACTATTTTTATAGGAAATTTTTCAAAAATTTACTATTTTTATAGGAAATTTTTCAAAAATTTACTATTTATAGGAAATTTTTTAAAAATTTACTATTTTTATAGGAAATTTTTTAAAAATTTACTATTTTTATAGGAAACTTTTCAAAAATTTACTATTTTTATAGGAAATTTTTCAAAAAGTTCCTATAAAAATAGGAAATTTTTGAAAAATTTACTATTTTTATAGGAAATTTTTCAAAAATTTACTATTTTTATAGGAAAATTTTCAAAAATTTACTATTTATAGGAAATTTTTTAAAAATTTACTATTTTTATAGGAAACTTTTCAAAAAATTACTATTTTTATAGGAAATTTTTCAAAAATTTACTATTTTTATAGGAAAATTTTAAAAAACTTACTATTTTTATAGGAAATTTTTCAAAAATTTACTATTTTTATAAGAAATTTCTCAAAAATTTACTATTTTTATAGGAAATTTTTCAAAAATTTACTATTTTTATAGGAAATTTTTCAAAAATTTACTATTTTTATAGGAAATTTTTCAAAAATTTACTATTTTTATAGGAAATTTTTCAAAAATTTACTATTTTTATAGGAAATTTTTCAAAAATTTCCTGTTTTTAAAGGAAATTTTTCAAAAATTTCCTATTTTTATAGAAAATTTTTGAAAAATTTCCTATAAAAATAGGAAATTTTTGAAAAATTTCCTATAAAAATAGGAAATTTTTGAAAAATTTCCTATAAAAATAGGAAGTTTTTGAAAAATTTCCTATAAAAATAGGAAATTTTTGAAAAATTTCCTATAAAAATAGGAAATTTTTGAAAAATTTCCTATAAAAATAGGAAATTTTTGAAAAATTTCCTATAAAAATAGGAAATTTTTGAAAAATTTCCTATAAAAATAGGAAATTTTTGAAAAATTTCCTATAAAAATAGGAAATTTTTGAAAAATTTCCTATAAAAATAGGAAATTTTTGAAAAATTTCCTATAAAAATAGGAAATTTTTGAAAAATTTCCTATAAAAATAGGAAATTTTTGAAAAATTTCCTATACAAATAGGAAATTTTTGAAAAATTTCCTATAAAAATAGGAAATTTTTGAAAAATTTCCTATAAAAATAGGAAATTTTTGAAAAATTTCCTATA
The DNA here is from genome assembly GCA_933228675.1 of Stomorhina lunata. Taxonomy (NCBI): domain Eukaryota; kingdom Metazoa; phylum Arthropoda; class Insecta; order Diptera; family Rhiniidae; genus Stomorhina; species Stomorhina lunata. Next base: position 84,551,267 of record OW121742.1, read on the forward strand.
AAAATAGGAAATTTTTGAAAAATTTCCTATAAAAATAGGAAATTTTTGAAAAATTTCCTATAAAAATAGGAAATTTTTGAAAAATTTCCTATAAAAATAGAAAATTTTTGAAAAATTTCCTATAAAAATAGGAAATTTTTGAAAAATTTCCTATAAAAATAGGAAATTTTTGAAAAATTTCCTATAAAAATAGCAATACTCACAAACATCTTCTGGTACATACCAAACGTTTGAGATGAAGCTTTTTAGGTAATATTTTTCATACCTCTCTATAAATTTTGATGACACTTTACGTAACTCGTTCAAAGGTGTAAGTAATCCACAAAGAACACAAAATCTATTTTTATTTGGACACTCCATTATTCTGACTTATAAAATTTGAACACGCGTGTTTTCGTTTGAGTTTAAAAAAGATTTCTGGCGTGGTAATAAAAAAGTATACATACCGTTATTACGTATACCGTTATTATAGATGGTCATTGCTACGACACGCATATCGATTTTTTTCATGGGCGCAAACAGCAGTTGCAGCATTTACATTTTAACACAATTTTAAATTTTTATTAAAATTTATAAATTTTGTGTTTTTTTTTTAATTGTTTCTTTTATTTACAATTTTAACATTTTTTTTCTGTAAGATCTAACAACACTAAAACATCCAAAATTGCACAAGTTCTTAAAAACATGTTGCAAATTGATATGTTTTTTGTGTGCGATTTTTTTCTTTATCCTTAAGAATGTGCAATGATATACTTTTCTTAAGGACGTTTTCAATTTTTTTTCAAAAAAAATTTTGTCAGTAATTTATTAAGATTACTGACATTCTTCCCTTTAATTTAATACCCATATCGACTGTATTGCATTTGCCCAAAAATATTATTTAATTTTATAAATGATGCATATTCTCAAAAATTCAAAGTCCTTTTAAAAGGATTTTCCACGATAGAATGAAAAACTGAGTACGCAGTGTTAATACACATGACCTCTGATATCACGCACGTATGGATTTTTTCTTGGGTGCAAATGGCTGTTGCACCGTGTTAATGGACAAGATATCTCAAAAAAAATATTTTCAATTTTTTCTTCTTTTAAATATGAATTATAGAGAAACAGAATATAAATTTAAACAAAAATTTCTCTCCAAAGAAAGCAAATCCGCCTAACTGTCCAAAATTTAGACCAGTTGAGAGATACTGGGCCCTCGTAAAAAGAAAAATGAAGGACACAAAAGAACTCGGCAAAGACATTTCAAATTTTAGAATGAAGTGGTCCATGAACAGCAAGAAGGTTATTGAAACCATTCAATTAAATTATTTTCCCAGGCCAAAAACTGCTTATTGGTTGCGTATATAGCACCAATCGTTATGTACCCACTGACACTTTTTTGAACAACCTTGAAGAATTCTCCCTCTTGTACTCGGATTGCGTTATTGCCGGAGATTTTAATTCGGACTTACTCACAGAAACTAGACTTTCAGATAATCTGTTTTCAATTGGAATTCAATCTGTTAATCGTTTATTTATAACCAATTATACCACAACGTCAAACAGTCTTTTAGATTTAATCCTAGTTTATGGTACCTCTAAAGTTTTTTTCCTATAAAAAAGTGACTAAAATAAGATTTTTAAAATTTTCCCTTTTTATATAAAAAAATTTAAAAAAATTATATTTCTATAGGAAATTTTCCAAAAATTTACTATTTTTATAGGATGATTTTTTTAATTTACTATTTTTATAGGAAATTTTTCAAAAATTTACTATTTTTATAGGAAATTTTTCAAAAATTTACTATTTTCATAGAAAAATTTTCAAAAATTTACTATTTTTATAGGAAATTTTTCAAAAATTTACTATTTTTATAGGAAACTTTTCAAAAATTTACTATTTTTATAGGAAATTTTTCAAAAATTTACTATTTATAGGAACTTTTTCAAAAATTTACTATTTTTATAGAAAATTTTTCAAAAATTTACTATTTTTATAGGAAATTTTTCAAAAATTTACTATTTTTATAGGAAACTTTTCAAAAATTTACTATTTTTATAGGAAATTTTTTAAAAATTTACTATTTATAGGAAATTTTTCAAAAATTTACTATTTTTATAGGAAACTTTTCAAAAATTTACTATTTTTATAGGAAATTTTTCAAAAGTTTACTATTTTTATAGGAAATTTTTCAAAAATTTACTATTTTTATAGGAAAATTTTGAAAAATTTACTATTTTTATAGGAAATTTTTCAAAAATTTACTATTTTTATAGGAAATTTTTCAAAAATTTACTATTTTTATAAGAAATTTCTCAAAAATTTACTATTTTTATAGGAAATTTTTCAAAAATTTACTATTTTTATAGGAAATTTTTCAAAAATTTACTATTTTTATAGGAAATTTTTCAAAAATTTACTATTTTTATAGGAAATTTTTCAAAAATTTACTATTTTTATAGGAAATTTTTCAAAAATTTACTATTTTTATAGGAAATTTTTCAAAAATTTACTATTTTTATAGGAAATTTTTCAAAAATTTACTATTTTTATAGGAAATTTTTCAAAAATTTACTATTTTTATAGGAAATTTTTCAAAAATTTCCTGTTTTTAAAGGAAATTTTTCAAAAATTTCCTATTTTTATAGGAAATTTTTAAAAAATTTCCTATCTATAAATTTTGATTTCCTATTTTTATAGGAAATTTTTCAAAAATTTCCTATCTATAAATTTTGATTTCCTATTTTTATAGGAAATTTTTCAAAAATTCCCTTTTTTTATAGGAAATTTTTCAAAAATTCCCTTTTTTATAGGAAATTTTTCAAAAATTTCCTATTTTTATATGAACTTTTTGAAAATTTTCCTATAAAAATAGGAAATTTTTGAAAAATTTCCTATAAAAATAGGAAATTTTTGAAAAATTTCCTATAAAAATAGGAAATTTTTGAAAAATTTCCTATAAAAACAGGAAATTTTTGGAAAATTTCCTATAAAAATAAGAAATTTTGAAAAATTTCCTATAAAAATAGGAAATTTTTGAAAAATTTCCTATAAAAATAGGAAATTTTTGAAATATTTCCTATAAAAATAGGAAATTTTTGAAAAATTTCCTATAAAAATAGGAAATTTTTGAAAAATTTCCTATAAAAATAGGAAATTTTTGAAAAATTTCCTATAAAAATAGGAAATTTTTGAAAAATTTCCTATAAAAATAGGAAATTTTTGAAAAATTTCCTATAAAAATAGGAAATTTTTGAAAAATTTCCTATAAAAATAGGAAATTTTTGAAAAATTTCCTATAAAAATAGGAAATTTTTGAAAAATTTCCTATAAAAATAGGAAATTTTTGAAAAATTTCCTATAAAATAGGAAATTTTTGAAAAATTTCCTATAAAATAGGAAATTTTTGAAAAATTTCCTATAAAAATAGGAAATTTTTGAAAAATTTCCTATAAAAATAGGAAATTTTTGAAAAATTTCCTATAAAAATAGGAAATTGTTGAAAAATTTCCTATAAAAATAGCAATACTCACAAACATCTTCTGGTACATACCAAACGTTTGAGATGAAGCTTATTAGGTAATATTTTTCATACCTCTCTATAAATTTTGATGACACTTTACGTAACTCGTTCAAAGGTGTAAGTAATCCACAAAGAACACAAAATCTATTTTTATTTGGACACTCCATTATTCTGACTTATAAAATTTGAACACGCGTGTTTTCGTTTGAGTTTAAAAAAGATTTCTGGCGTGGTAATAAAAAAGTATACATACCGTTATTACATATACCGTTATTATAGATGGTCATTGCTACGACACGCATATGGATTTTTTTCATGGGCGCAAACAGCAGATGCAGCATTTACATTTTAACACAATTTTAAATTTTTATTAAAATTTATAAATTTTGTATTTGTTTTTTTTTTTTAATTGTTTCTTTTATTTACAATTTTAACATTTTTTTTCTGTAAGATCTAACAACACTAAAACATCCAAAATTGCACAAGTTCTTAAAAACATGTTGCAAATTGATATGTTTTTTGTGTGCGATTTTTTTCTTTATCCTTAAGAATGTGCAATGATATACTTTTCTTAAGGACGTTTTCAATTTTTTTTCAAAAAAAATTTTGTCAGTAATTTATTAAGATTACTGACATTCTTCCCTTTAATTTAATACCCATATCGACTGTATTGCATTTGCCCAAAAATATTATTTAATTTTATAAATGATGCATATTCTCAAAAATTCAAAGTCCTTTTAAAAGGATTTTCCACGATAGAATGAAAAACTGAGTACGCAGTGTTAATACACATGACCTCTGATATCACGCACGTATGGATTTTTTCTTGGGTGCAAATGGCTGTTGCACCGTGTTAATGGACAAGATATCTCAAAAAAAATATTTTCAATTTTTTCTTCTTTTAAATATGAATTATAGAGAAACAGAATATAAATTTAAACAAAAATTTCTCTCCAAAGAAAGCAAATCCGCCTAACTGTCCAAAATTTAGACCAGTTGAGAGATACTGGGCCCTCGTAAAAAGAAAAATGAAGGACACAAAAGAACTCGGCAAAGACATTTCAAATTTTAGAATGAAGTGGTCCATGAACAGCAAGAAGGTTATTGAAACCATTCAATTAAATTATTTTCCCAGGCCAAAAACTGCTTATTGGTTGCGTATATAGCACCAATCGTTATGTACCCACTGACACTTTTTTGAACAACCTTGAAGAATTCTCCCTCTTGTACTCGGATTGCGTTATTGCCGGAGATTTTAATTCGGACTTACTCACAGAAACTAGACTTTCAGATAATCTGTTTTCAATTGGAATTCAATCTGTTAATCGTTTATTTATAACCAATTATACCACAACGTCAAACAGTCTTTTAGATTTAATCCTAGTTTATGGTACCTCTAAAGTTTTTTTCCTATAAAAAAGTGACTAAAATAAGATTTTTAAAATTTTCCCTTTTTATATAAAAAAATTTAAAAAAATTATATTTCTATAGGAAATTTTCCAAAAATTTACTATTTTTATAGGATGATTTTTTTAATTTACTATTTTTATAGGAAATTTTTCAAAAATTTACTATTTTTATAGGAAATTTTTCAAAAATTTACTATTTTCATAGAAAAATTTTCAAAAATTTACTATTTTTATAGGAAATTTTTCAAAAATTTACTATTTTTAAAGGAAACTTTTCAAAAATTTACTATTTTTATAGGAAATTTTTCAAAAATTTACTATTTATAGGAACTTTTTCAAAAATTTACTATTTTTATAGAAAATTTTTCAAAAATTTACTATTTTTATAGGAAATTTTTCAAAAATTTACTATTTTTATAGGAAACTTTTCAAAAATTTACTATTTTTATAGGAAATTTTTTAAAAATTTACTATTTATAGGAAATTTTTCAAAAATTTACTATTTTTATAGGAAACTTTTCAAAAATTTACTATTTTTATAGGAAATTTTTCAAAAGTTTACTATTTTTATAGGAAATTTTTCAAAAATTTACTATTTTTATAGGAAAATTTTGAAAAATTTACTATTTTTATAGGAAATTTTTCAAAAATTTACTATTTTTATAGGAAATTTTTCAAAAATTTACTATTTTTATAAGAAATTTCTCAAAAATTTACTATTTTTATAGGAAATTTTTCAAAAATTTACTATTTTTATAGGAAATTTTTCAAAAATTTACTATTTTTATAGGAAATTTTTCAAAAATTTACTATTTTTATAGGAAATTTTTCAAAAATTTACTATTTTTATAGGAAATTTTTCAAAAATTTACTATTTTTATAGGAAATTTTTCAAAAATTTACTATTTTTATAGGAAATTTTTCAAAAATTTACTATTTTTATAGGAAATTTTTCAAAAATTTCCTGTTTTTAAAGGAAATTTTTCAAAAATTTCCTATTTTTATAGGAAATTTTTAAAAAATTTCCTATCTATAAATTTTGATTTCCTATTTTTATAGGAAATTTTTCAAAAATTTCCTATCTATAAATTTTGATTTCCTATTTTTATAGGAAATTTTTCAAAAATTCCCTTTTTTTATAGGAAATTTTTCAAAAATTCCCTTTTTTATAGGAAATTTTTCAAAAATTTCCTATTTTTATATGAACTTTTTGAAAATTTTCCTATAAAAATAGGAAATTTTTGAAAAATTTCCTATAAAAATAGGAAATTTTTGAAAAATTTCCTATAAAAATAGGAAATTTTTGAAAAATTTCCTATAAAAACAGGAAATTTTTGGAAAATTTCCTATAAAAATAAGAAATTTTGAAAAATTTCCTATAAAAATAGGAAATTTTTGAAAAATTTCCTATAAAAATAGGAAATTTTTGAAATATTTCCTATAAAAATAGGAAATTTTTGAAAAATTTCCTATAAAAATAGGAAATTTTTGAAAAATTTCCTATAAAAATAGGAAATTTTTGAAAAATTTCCTATAAAAATAGGAAATTTTTGAAAAATTTCCTATAAAAATAGGAAATTTTTGAAAAATTTCCTATAAAAATAGGAAATTTTTGAAAAATTTCCTATAAAAATAGGAAATTTTTGAAAAATTTCCTATAAAAATAGGAAATTTTTGAAAAATTTCCTATAAAAATAGGAAATTTTTGAAAAATTTCCTATAAAATAGGAAATTTTTGAAAAATTTCCTATAAAAATAGGAAATTTTTGAAAAATTTCCTATAAAAATAGGAAATTTTTGAAAAATTTCCTATAAAAATAGGAAATTGTTGAAAAATTTCCTATAAAAATAGCAATACTCACAAACATCTTCTGGTACATACCAAACGTTTGAGATGAAGCTTATTAGGTAATATTTTTCATACCTCTCTATAAATTTTGATGACACTTTACGTAACTCGTTCAAAGGTGTAAGTAATCCACAAAGAACACAAAATCTATTTTTATTTGGACACTCCATTATTCTGACTTATAAAATTTGAACACGCGTGTTTTCGTTTGAGTTTAAAAAAGATTTCTGGCGTGGTAATAAAAAAGTATACATACCGTTATTACATATACCGTTATTATAGATGGTCATTGCTACGACACGCATATGGATTTTTTTCATGGGCGCAAACAGCAGATGCAGCATTTACATTTTAACACAATTTTAAATTTTTATTAAAATTTATAAATTTTGTATTTGTTTTTTTTTTTTAATTGTTTCTTTTATTTACAATTTTAACATTTTTTTCTGTAAGATCTAACAACACTAAAACATCCAAAATCGCATAAGTTCTTAAAAACATGTTGCAAATTGATATGTTTTTTGTGTGCGATTTTTTTCTTTATCCTTAAGAATGTGCAATGATATACTTTTCTTAAGGACGTTTTCAATTTTTTTTTCAAAAAAAAATTTGTCAGTAATTTATTAAAATTACTGACATTCTTCCCTTTAATTTAATACCCATATCGACTGTATTGCATTTGCCCAAAAATATTATTTAATTTTATAAATGATGCATATTCTCAAAAATTCAAAGTCCTTTTAAAAGGATTTTCCACGATAGAATGAAAAACTGAGTACGCAGTGTTAATACACATGACCTCTGATATCACGCACGTATGGATTTTTTCTTGGGTGCAAATGGCTGTTGCACCGTGTTAATGGACAAGATATCTCAAAAAAAAATATTTTCAATTTTTTCTTCTTTTAAATATGAATTATAGAGAAACAGAATATAAATACAAACAAAAATTTCTCTCCAAAGAAAGCAAATCCGCCTAACTGTCCAAAATTTAGACCAGTTGAGAGATACTGGGCCCTCGTAAAAAGAAAAATTAAGGACACAAAAGAACTCGGCAAAGACATTTCAAATTTTAGAATGAAGTGGTCCATGAACAGCAAGAAGGTTATTGAAACCATTCAATTAAATTATTTTCCCAGGCCAAAAACTGCTTATTGGTTGCGTATATAGCAGCAATCGTTATGTACCCACTGACACTTTTTTGAACAACCTTGAAGAATTCTCCCTCTTGTACTCGGATTGCGTTATTGCCGGAGATTTTAATTCGGACTTACTCACAGAAACTAGACTTTCAGATAATCTGTTTTCAATTGGAATTCAATCTGTTAATCGTTTATTTATAACCAATTATACCACAATGTCAAACAGTCTTTTAGATTTAATCCTAGTTTATGGTACCTCTAAAGTCCGGGCTTATGATCAACTTCCAGCCCCTTGTTTTTCAAAACAGGATTTAATCTATATCTCATACGATTTTACTTTAAAGCAAATTGATGAAACTTTTTCATATCGTGATTTCCGTCACATCAATTTTGCAATGCTTGATGAATAGTTCTCAGCCATCAATTGGAATTCTTTATTTTATACGACATCACCAAACGAGCAAACTTCTTTTCTTCAGAATAATATTTCCAATTTATATGAAATGTTTGTTCCACTTAAATTAAAAACTGCAACTCTACGACGAATTTCGTAAATTCAGAAGTGGTGTAAATAATAAAATTAAAAAGCTAAGATACATTTCTATGCTGAACGATTTAAAACTGCCATTGACAGCAAAAAAACGTGGCAAACTATACGTGACATCGGGATTGGTAACAAAAATAGGAACGCTGAGAACAATTTATCTGAAGGTGAACATAATATCATCGCCACCTCTATACCTTCATCAAATGATGATTCTTATACAAATAATTATATAAGTACATTAGTAAATAACGAGTTAAACAATGAATTTAGTTTTCGTGGTGTTAACAATGATGAAGTTTTGGCCTGTTTAAGGACTGTAATGTCAAATGCAATCGGTTATGATAATGTCGAACCTCGTTTTGTAAAATTACTGTTACCAAAATTACTTCCTTTTCAAACATATATCTTCAATTCTATATTTACCACCAACATCTATCCTATTTACTGGAAACATGCCAAAATTATTCCCATTCCTAAAACCAACTTAGAGTTTCGACCAATAGCTATTCTGTCATACTTTTCTAAAACTATGGAAAAGCTTATGTATCTCCAAATAAACGAATACATTTAAATTTTCAAAAATTTGCTATTTTTATAGGAAATTTTTCAAAAATTTCCTATTTTTATAGGAAATTTTTCAAAAATTTCCAATTTTTAAAGGAAATTTTTCAAAAATTTCCTATTTTTATAGGAAATTTTTCAAAAATTTCCTATTTTTATAGGAAATTTTTCAAAAATTTCCTATTTTTATAGGAAATTTTTCAAAAATTTCCTATTTTAATAGGAAATTTTTCAAAAATTTCCTATTTTTATAGGAATTTTTCAAAAATTTCCTATTTTTATAGGAATTTTTCAAAAATTTCCTATTTTTATAGGAAATTTTTCAAAAATTTCCTATTTTTATAAGAAATTTTTCAAAAATTTCCTATTTTTATAAGAAATTTTTCAAAAATTTCCTATTTTTATAGGTAATTTTTTAGGAAATTTTTCAAAAATTTCCTATTTTTATAGGAAATTTTTCAAAAATTTCCTATTTTTATAGGAAATTTTTCAAAAATTTCCTATTTTTATAGGAAATTTTTCAAAAATTTCCTATTTTTATAGGAAATTTTTCAAAAATTTCCTATTTTTATAGGAAATTTTTCAAAAATTTCCTATTTTTATAGGAAATTTTTCAAAAATTTCCTATTTTTATAGGAAATTTTTCAAAAATTTCCTATTTTTATAGGAAATTTTTCAAAAATTTCCTATTTTTATAGGAAATTTTTCAAAAATTTCCTATTTTTATAGGAAATTTTTCAAAAATTTCCTATTTTTATAGGAAATTTTTCAAAAATTTCCTATTTTTATAGGAAATTTTTCAAAAATTTCCTATTTTTATAGGAAATTTTTCAAAAATTTCCTATTTTTATAGGAAATTTTTCAAAAATTTCCTATTTTTATAGGAAATTTTTCAAAAATTTCCTATTTTTATAGGAAATTTTTCAAAAATTTCCTATTTTTATAGGAAATTTTTCAAAAATTTCCTATTTTTATAGGAAATTTTTCAAAAATTTCCTATTTTTATAGGAAATTTTTCAAAAATTTCCTATTTTTATAGGAAATTTTTCAAAAATTTCCTATTTTTATAGGAAATTTTTCAAAAATTTCCTATTTTTATAGGAAATTTTTCAAAAATTTCCTATTTTTATAGGAAATTTTTCAAAAATTTCCTATTTTTATAGGAAATTTTTCAAAAATTTCCTATTTTTATAGGAAATTTTTCAAAAATTTCCTATTTTTATAGGAAATTTTTCAAAAATTTCCTATTTTTATAGGAAATTTTTCAAAAATTTCCTATTTTTATAGGAATTTTTTCAAAAATTTCCTATTTTTATAGGAAATTTTTCAAAAATTTCCTATTTTTATAGGAAATTTTTCAAAAATTTCCTATTTTTATAGGAAATTTTTCAAAAATTTCCTATTTTTATAGGAAATTTTTCAAAAATTTCCTATTTTTATAGGAAATTTTTCAAAAATTTCCTATTTTTATAGGAAATTTTCAAAAATTTCCTATTTTTATAGGAAATTTTTCAAAAATTTCCTATTTTTATAGGAAATTTTTCAAAAATTTCCTATATTTATAGGAAATTTTTCAAAAATTTCCTATTTTTATAGGAAATTTTTCAAAAATTTCCTATTTTTATAGGAAATTTTTCAAAAATTTCCTATTTTTATAGGAAATTTTTCAAAAATTTCCTATTTTTATAGGAAATTTTTCAAAAATTTCCTATTTTTATAGGAAATTTTTCAAAAATTTCCTATTTTTATAGGAAATTTTTCAAAAATTTCCTATTTTTATAGGAAATTTTTCAAAAATTTCCTATTTTTATAGGAAAATTTTCAAAAATTTCCTATTTTTATAGGAAATTTTTCAAAAATTTCCTATTTTTATAGGAAATTTTTCAAAAATTTCCTATTTTTATAGGAAATTTTTCAAAAATTTCCTATTTTTATAGGAAATTTTTCAAAAATTTCCTATTTTTATAGGAAATTTTTCAAAAATTTCCTATTTTTATAGGAAATTTTTCAAAAATTTCCTATTTTTATAGGAAATTTTTCAAAAATATCCTATTTTTATAGGAAATTTTTCAAAAACTTCCTATTTTTATAGGAAATTTTTCAAAAATTTCCTATTTTTATAGGAAAATTTCCTATTTTTATAGGAAATTTTTCAAAAATTTCCTATTTTTATAGGAAATTTTTCAAAAATTTCCTATTTTTATAGGAAATTTTTCAAAAATATCCTATTTTTATAGGAAATTTTTCAAAAATTTCCTTTTTTTATAGGAAATTTTTCAAAAATTTCCTATTTTTATAGGAAATTTTTCAAAAATTTCCTATTTGAATAGGAAATTTTTAAAAAAATTCCTATTTTTATAGGAAATTTTTCAAAAATTTCCTATTTTTATAGGAAATTTTTCAAAAATTTCCTATTTTTATAAGAAATTTTTCAAAAATTTCCTATTTTTATAAGAAATTTTTCAAAAATTTCCTATTTTTATAGGTAATTTTTTAGGAAATTTTTCAAAAATTTCCTATTTTTATAGGAAATTTTTCAAAAATTTCCTATTTTTATAAGAAATTTTTCAAAAATTTCCTATTTTTATAAGAAATTTTTCAAAAATTTCCTATTTTTATAGGTAATTTTTTAGGAAATTTTTCAAAAATTTCCTATTTTTATAGGAAATTTTTCAAAAATTTCCTATTTTTATAGGAAATTTTTCAAAAATTTCCTATTTTTATAGGAAATTTTTCAAAAATTTCCTATTTTTATAGGAAATTTTTCAAAAATTTCCTATTTTTATAGGAAATTTTTCAAAAATTTCCTATTTTTATAGGAAATTTTTCAAAAATTTCCTATTTTTATAGGAAATTTTACAAAAATTTCCTATTTTTATAGGAAATTTTTCAAAAATTTCCTATTTTTATAGGAAATTTTTCAAAAATTTCCTATTTTAATAGGAAATTTTTCAAAAATTTCCTATTTTTATAGGAAATTTTTCAAAAATTTCCTATATTTATAGGAAATTTTTCAAAAATTTCCTATTTTTATAGGAAATTTTTATATAATTTCCTATTTTTATAGGAAATTTTTCAAAAATTTCCTATTTTTATAGGAAATTTTTCAAAAATTTCCTATTTTGATAGGAAATTTTTCAAAAATTTCCTATTTTTATAGGAAATTTTTCAAAAATTTCCTATTTTTATAGGAAATTTTTCAAAAATTTCCTATTTTTATAGGAAATTTTTCAAAAATTTCCTATTTTTATAGGAAATTTTTCAAAAATTTCCTATTTTTATAGGAAATTTTTCAAAAATTTCCTATTTTTATAGGAAATTTTTCAAAAATTTCCTATTTTTATAGGAAATTTTTCAAAAATTTCCTATTTTTATAGGAAATTTTTCAAAAATTTCCTATTTTTATAGGAAATTTTTCAAAAATTTCCTATTTTTATAGGAAATTTTTCAAAAATTTCCTATTTTTATAGGAAATTTTTCAAAAATTTCCTATTTTTATAGGAAATTTTTCAAAAATTTCCTATTTTTATAGGAAATTTTTCAAAAATTTCCTATTTTTATAGGAAATTTTTCAAAAATTTCCTATTTTTATAGGAAATTTTTCAAAAATTTCCTATTTTTATAGGAAATTTTTCAAAAATTTCCTATTTTTATAGGAAATTTTTCAAAAATTTCCTATTTTTATAGGAAATTTTTCAAAAATTTCCTATTTTTATAGGAAATTTTTCAAAAATTTCCTATTTTTATAGGAAATTTTTCAAAAATTTCCTATTTTTATAGGAAATTTTTCAAAAATTTCCTATTTTTATAGGAAATTTTTCAAAAATTTCCTATTTTTATAGGAAATTTTTCAAAAATTTCCTATTTTTATAGGAAATTTTTCAAAAATTTCCTATTTTTATAGGAAATTTTTCAAAAATTTCCTATTTTTATAGGAAATTTTTCAAAAATTTCCTATTTTTATAGGAAATTTTTCAAAAATTTCCTATTTTTATAGGAAATTTTCAAAAATTTCCTATTTTTATAGGAAATTTTTCAAAAATTTCCTATTTTTATAGGAAATTTTTCAAAAATTTCCTATTTTTATAGGAAATTTTTCAAAAATTTCCTATTTTTATAGGAAATTTTTCAAAAATTTCCTATTTTTATAGGAAATTTTTCAAAAATTTCCTATTTTTATAGGAAATTTTTCAAAAATTTCCTATTTTTATAGGAAATTTTTCAAAAATTTCCTATTTTTATAGGAAATTTTTCAAAAATTTCCTATTTTTATAGGAAATTTTTCAAAAATTTCCTATTTTTATAGGAAATTTTTCAAAAATTTCCTATTTTTATAGGAAATTTTTCAAAAATTTCCTATTTTTATAGGAAATTTTTCAAAAATTTCCTATTTTTATAGGAAATTTTTCAAAAATTTCCTATTTTTATAGGAAATTTTTCAAAAATTTCCTATTTTTATAGGAAATTTTTCAAAAATTTCCTATTTTTATAGGAAATTTTTCAAAAATTTCCTATTTTTATAGGAAATTTTTCAAAAATTTCCTATTTTTATAGGAAATTTTTCAAAAATTTCCTATTTTTATAGGAAATTTTTCAAAAATTTCCTATTTTAATAGGAAATTTTTCAAAAGTTTCCTATTTTTATAGGAAATTTTTCAAAAATTTCCTATTTTTATAGGAAATTTTTCAAAGATTTCCTATTTTTATAGGAAATTTTTCAAAAGTTCCCCATTTTTATAGGAAATTTTTCAACAATTTCCTATTTTTATAGGAAATTTTTCAAAAATTTCCTATTTTTATAGGAAATTTTTCAAAAATTTCCTATTTTTATAGGAAATTTTCAAAAATTTCCTATTTTTATAGGAAATTTTTCAAAAATTTCCTATTTTTATAGGAAATTTTTCAAAAATTTCCTATTTTTATAGGAAATTTTTCAAAAATTTCCTATTTTTATAGGAAATTTTTCAAAAATTTCCTATTTTTATAGGAAATTTTTCAAAAATTTCCTATTTTTATAGGAAATTTTTCAAAAATTTCCTATTTTTATAGGAAATTTTTCAAAAATTTCCTATTTTTATAGGAAATTTTTCAAAAATTTCCTATTTTTATAGGAAATTTTTCAAAAATTTCCTATTTTTATAGGAAATTTTTCAAAAATTTCCTATTTTTATAGGAAAAATTTCCTATAAAAATAGGAAAATTTTTGAAAAATTTCCTATAAAAATAGGAAATTTTTGAAAAATTTCCTATAAAAATAGGAAATTTTTGAAAAATTTCCTATAAAAATAGGAAATTTTTGAAAAATTTCCTATAAAAATAGGAAATTTTTGAAAAATTTCCTATAAAAATAGGAAATTTTTGAAAAATTTCCTATAAAAATAGGAAATTTTTGAAAAATTTCCTATAAAAATAGGAAATTTTTGAAAAATTTCCTATAAAAATAGGAAATTTTTGAAAAATTTCCTATAAAAATAGGAAATTTTTGAAAAATTTCCTATAAAAATAGGAAATTTTTGAAAAATTTCCTATAAAAATAGGAAATTTTTGAAAAATTTCCTATAAAAATAGGAAATTTTTGAAAAATTTCCTATAAAAATAGGAAATTTTTGAAAAATTTCCTATAAAAAAGGAAATTTTTGAAAAATTTCCTATAAAAATAGGAAACTTTTGAAAAATTTCCTATAAAAATAGGAAATTTTTGAAAAATTTCCTATAAAAATAGGAAATTTTTGAAAAATTTCCTATAAAAATAGGAAACTTTTGAAAAATTTCCTATAAAAATAGGAAATTTTTGAAAAATTTCCTATAAAAATAGGAAATTTTTGAAAAATTTCCTATAAAAATAGGAAATTTTTGAAAAATTTCCTATAAAAATAGGAAATTTTTGAAAAATTTCCTATAAAAATAGGAAATTTTTGAAAAATTTCCTATAAAAATAGGAATTTTTTGAAAAATTTCCTATAAAAATAGGAAATTTTTGAAAAATTTCCTATAAAAATAGGAAATTTTTGAAAAATTTCCTATAAAAATAGGAAATTTTTGAAAAATTTCCTATAAAAATAGGAATTTTTTGAAAAATTTCCTATAAAAATAGGAAATTTTTGAAAAATTTCCTATAAAAATAGGAAATTTTTGAAAAATTTCCTATAAAAATAGGAAATTTTTGAAAAATTTCCTATAAAAATAGGAAATTTTTGAAAAATTTCCTATAAAAATAGGAAATTTTTGAAAAATTTCCTATAAAAATAGGAAATTTTTGAAAAATTTCCTATAAAAATAGGAAATTTTTGAAAATTTCCTATAAAAATAGGAAATTTTTGAAAAATTTCCTATAAAAATAGGAAATTTTTGAAAAATTTCCTATAAAAATAGGAAATTTTTGAAAAATTTCCTATAAAAATAGGAAATTTTTGAAAAATTTCCTATAAAAATAGAAAATTTTGAAAAATTTCCTATAAAAATAGGAAATTTTTGAAAAATTTCCTATAAAAATAGGAAATTTTTGAAAAAATTTCCTATAAAAATAGAAAATTTTTGAAAAATTTCCTATAAAAATAGGAAATTTTTCAAAAATTTCCTATAAAAATAGGAAATTTTTGAAAAATTTCCTATAAAAATAGGAAATTTTTGAAAAATTTCCTATAAAAATAGGAAATTTTTGAAAATTTCCTATAAAAATAGGAAATTTTTGAAAAATTTCCTATAAAAATAGGAAATTTTTGAAAAATATCCTATAAAAATAGGAAATTTTTGAAAAATTTCCTATAAAAATAGGAAATTTTTGAAAAATTTCCTATAAAAATAGGAAATTTTTGAAAAATTTCTTATAAAAATAGGAAATTTTTGAAAAATTTCCTATAAAAATAGGAAATTTTTGAAAAATTTCCTATAAAAATAGGAAATTTTGAAAAATTTCCTATAAAAATAGGAAATTTTTGAAAAATTTCCTATAAAAATAGGAAATTTTTGAAAAATTTCCTATAAAAATAGGAAATTTTTGAAAAATTTCCTATAAAAATAGGAAATTTTTGAAAAATTTCCTATAAAAATAGGAAATTTTTGAAAAATTTCCTATAAAAATAGGAAATTTTTGAAAAATTTCCTATAAAAATAGGAAATTTTTGAAAAATTTCCTATAAAAATAGGAAATTTTTGAAAAATTTCCTATAAAAATAGGAAATTTTTGAAAAATTTCCTATAAAAATAGGAAATTTTTGAAAAATTTCCTATAAAAATAGGAAATTTTTGAAAAATTTCCTATAAAAATAGGAAATTTTTGAAAAATTACCTATAAAAATAGGAAATTTTTGAAAAATATCCTATAAAAATAGGAAATTTTTGAAAAATTTCCTATAAAAATAGGAAATTTTTGAAAAATTTCCTATAAAAATAGGAAATTTTTGAAAAATTTCCTATAAAAATAGGAAATTTTTGAAAAAATTTCCTAAAATAGGAAATTTTTGAAAAATTTCCTATAAAAATAGGAAATTTTTGAAAAATTTCCTATAAAAATAGGAAATTTTTGAAAAATTTCCTATAAATATAGGAAATTTTTGAAAAATTTCCTATAAAAATAGGAAATTTTTGAAAAATTTCCTATAAAAATAGGAAATTTT
Organism: Stomorhina lunata; assembly: GCA_933228675.1. Classification (NCBI taxonomy): domain Eukaryota; kingdom Metazoa; phylum Arthropoda; class Insecta; order Diptera; family Rhiniidae; genus Stomorhina; species Stomorhina lunata. The sequence continues at coordinate 84,567,900 of OW121742.1, forward strand.
TGAAAAATTTCCTATAAAAATAGGAAATTTTTGAAAAATTTCCTATAAAAATAGGAAATTTTTGAAAAATTTCCTATAAAAATAGGAAAATTTTTGAAAAATTTCCTATAAAAATAGGAAATTTTTGAAAAATTTCCTATAAAAATAGGAAATTTTTGAAAAATTTCCTATAAAAATAGGAAATTTTTGAAAAATTTCCTAAAAAATTACCTATAAAAATAGGAAATTTTTGAAAAATTTCTTATAAAAATAGGAAATTTTTGAAAAATTTCTTATAAAAATACGAAATTTTTGAAAAATTTCCTATAAAAATAGGAAATTTTTGAAAAATTTCCTATAAAAATAGGAATTTTTTTAAAAATTTCCTATTCAAATAGGAAATTTTTGAAAAATTTCCTATAAAAATAGGAAATTTTTGAAAAATTTCCTATAAAAATAGGAAATTTTTGAAAAATTTCCTATAAAAATAGGAAATTTTTGAAAAATTTCCTATAAAAATAGGAAATTTTTGAAAAATTTCCTATAAAAATAGGAATTTTTGAAAAATTTCCTATAAAAATAGGAATTTTTTGAAAAATTTCCTATAAAAATAGGAAATTTTTGAAAAATTTCCTATAAAAATAGGAAATTTTTGAAAAATTTCCTATAAAAATAGGAAATTTTTGAAAAATTTCCTATAAAAATAGGAAATTTTTGAAAAATTTCCTATAAAAATAGGAAATTTTTGAAAAATTTCCTATAAAAATAGGAAATTTTTGAAAAATTTCCTATAAAAATAGGAAATTTTTGAAAAATTTCCTATAAAAATAGGAAATTTTTGAAAAATTTCCTATAAAAATAGGAAATTTTTGAAAAATTTCCTATAAAAATAGGAAATTTTTGAAAAATTTCCTATAAAAATAGGAAATTTTTGAAAAATTTCCTATAAAAATAGGAAATTTTTGAAAAATTTCCTATAAAAATAGGAAATTTTTGAAAAATTTCCTATAAAAATAGGAAATTTTTGAAAAATTTCCTATAAAAATAGGAAATTTTTGAAAAATTTCCTATAAAAATAGGAAATTTTTGAAAAATTTCCTATAAAAATAGGAAATTTTTGAAAAATTTCCTATAAAAATAGGAAATTTTTGAAAAATTTCCTATAAAAATAGGAAATTTTTGAAAAATTTCCTATAAAAATAGGAAATTTTTGAAAAATTTCCTATAAAAATAGGAAATTTTTGAAAAATTTCCTATAAAAATAGGAAATTTTTGAAAAATTTCCTATAAAAATAGGAAATTTTTGAAAAATTTCCTATAAAAATAGGAAATTTTTGAAAAATTTCCTATAAAAATAGGAAATTTTTGAAAAATTTCCTATAAAAATAGGAAATTTTTGAAAAATTTCCTATAAAAATAGGAAATTTTTGAAAAATTTCCTATAAAAATAGGAAATTTTTGAAAAATTTCCTATAAACATAGGAAATTTTTGAAAAATTTCCTATAAAAATAGGAAATTTTTGAAAAATTTCCTATAAAAATAGGAAATTTTTGAAAAATTTCCTATAAAAATAGGAAATTTTTGAAAAATTTCCTATAAAAATAGGAAATTTTTGAAAAATTTCCTATAAAAATAGGAAATTTTTGAAAAATTTCCTATAAAAATAGGAAATTTTTGAAAAATTTCCTATAAAAATAGGAAATTTTTGAAAAATTTCCTATAAAAATAGGAAATTTTGAAAAATTTCCTATAAAAATAGGAAATTTTTGAAAAATTTCCTATAAAAATAGGAAATTTTTGAAAAATTTCCTATAAAAATAGGAAATTTTTGAAAAATTTCCTATAAAAATAGGAAATTTTTGAAAAATTTCCTATAAAAATAGGAAATTTTTGAAAAATTTCCTATAAAAATAGGAAATTTTTGAAAAATTTCCTATAAAAATAGGATATTTTTGAAAAATTTCCTATAAAAATAGGAAATTTATTGAAAAATTTCCTATAAAAATAGGAAATTTTTGAAAAATTTCCTATAAAAATAGGAAATTTTTGAAAAATTTCTATAAAAATAGGAAATTTTTGAAAAATTTCCTATAAAAATAGGAAATTTTTGAAAAATTTCCTATAAAAATAGGAAATTTTTGAAAAATTTCCTATAAAAATAGGAAATTTTTGAAAAATTTCCTATAAAAATAGGAAATTTTTATTTTTATAGGAAATTTTTCAAAAATTTTCTATTTTTATAGGAAATTTTTCAAAAATTTCCTATTTTTATAGGAAATTTTTCAAAAATTTCCTATTTTTATAGGAAATTTTTCAAAAATTTCCTATTTTTATAGGAAATTTTTCAAAAATTTCCTATTTTTATAGGAAATTTTTCAAAAATTTCCTATTTTTATAGGAAATTTTTCAAAAATTTCCTATTTTTATAGGAAATTTTTCAAAAATTTCCTATTTTTATAGGAAATTTTTCAAAAATTTCCTATTTTTATAGGAAATTTTTCAAAAATTTCCTATTTTTATAGGAAATTTTTCAAAATTTCCTATTTTTATAGGAAATTTTTCAAAAATTTCCTATTTTTATAGGAAATTTTTCAAAAATTTCCTATTTTTATAGGAAATTTTTCAAAAATTTCCTATTTTTATAGGAAATTTTTCAAAAATTTCCTATTTTTATAGGAAATTTTTCAAAAATTTCCTATTTTTATAGGAAATTTTTCAAAAATTTCCTATTTTTATAGGAAATTTTTCAAAAATTTCCTATTTTTATAGGAAATTTTTCAAAAATTTCCTATTTTTATAGGAAATTTTTCAAAAATTTCCTATTTTTATAGGAAATTTTTGATAATTTTTTTTTTTTTTAAATTTTTGAAAAATTTCCTATAAAAATAGTAAATTTTTGAAAAATTTCCTATAAAAATAGTAAATTTTTGAAAAATTTCCTATAAAAATAGTAAATTTTTGAAAAATTTCCTATAAAAATAGGAAATTTTTGAAAAATTTCCTATAAAAATAGGAAATTTTTGAAAAATTTCCTATAAAAATAGGAAATTTTTGAAAAATTTCCTATAAAAATAGGAAATTGTTGAAAAATTTCCTATAAAAATAGGAAATTGTTGAAAAATTTCCTATAAAAATAGGAAATTTTTCAAAAATTTCCTATAAAAATAGGAAATTTTTCAAAAATTTCCTATAAAAATAGGAAATGTTTGAAAAATTTCCTATAAAAATAGGAAATGTTTGAAAAATTTCCTATAAAAATAGGAAATTTTTGAAAAATTTCCTATAAAAATAGGAAATTTTTGAAAAATTTCCTATAAAAATAGGAAATTTTTGAAAAATTTCCTATAAAAATAGGAAATTTTTGAAAAATTTCCTATAAAAATAGGAAATTTTTGAAAAATTTCCTATAAAAATAGGAAATTTTTGAAAAATTTCCTATAAAAATAGGAAATTTTTGAAAAATTTCCTATAAAAATAGGAAATTTTTGAAAAATTTCCTATAAAAATAGGAAAATTTTAAAAATTTCTATAAAAATAGGAAATTTTTGAAAAATTTCCTATAAAAATAGGAAATTTTTGAAAAATTTCCTATAAAAATAGGAAATTTTTGAAAAATTTCCTATAAAAATAGGAAATTTTTGAAAAATTTCCTATAAAAATAGGAAATTTTTGAAAAATTTCCTATAAAAATAGGAAATTTTTGAAAAATTTCCTATAAAAATAGGAAATTTTTGAAAAATTTCCTATAAAAATAGGAAATTTTTGAAAAATTTCCTATAAAAATAGGAAATTTTTGAAAAATTTCCTATAAAAATAGGAAATTTTTGAAAAATTTCCTATAAAAATAGGAAATTTTTGAAAAATTTCCTATAAAAATAGGAAATTTTTGAAAAATTTCCTATAAAAATAGGAAATTTTTGAAAAATTTCCTATAAAAATAGGAAATTTTTGAAAAATTTCCTATAAAAATAGGAAATTTTTGAAAAATTTCCTATAAAAATAGGAAATTTTTGAAAAATTTCCTATAAAAATAGGAAATTTTTGAAAAATTTCCTATAAAAATAGGAAATTTTTGAAAAATTTCCTATAAAAATAGGAAATTTTTGAAAAATTTCCTATAAAAATAGGAAATTTTTGAAAAATTTCCTATAAAAATAGGAAATTTTTGAAAAATTTCCTATAAAAATAGGAAATTTTGAAAAATTTCCTATAAAAATAGGAAATTTTTGAAAAATTTCCTATAAAAATAGGAAATTTTTGAAAAATTTCCTATAAAAATAGGAAATTTTTGAAAAATTTCCTATAAAAATAGGAAATTTTTGAAAAATTTCCTATAAAAATATTCCTATAAAAAATAGGAAATTTTTGAAAAATTTCCTATTTTTATAGGAAATTTTTCAAAAATTTCCTATTTTTATAGGAAATTTTTCAAAAATTTCCTATTTTTATATGAAATTTTTCAAAAATTTCCTATTTTTATAGGAAATTTTTCAAAAATTTCCTATTTTTATAGGAAATTTTTCAAAAATTTCCTATTTTTATAGGAAATTTTTCAAAAATTTCCTATTTTTATAGGAAATTTTTCAAAAATTTCCTATTTTTATAGGAAATTTTTCAAAAATTTCCTATTTTTATAGGAAATTTTTCAAAAATTTCCTATTTTTATAGGAAATTTTTCAAAAATTTCCTATTTTTATAGGAAATTTTTCAAAAATTTCCTATTTTTATAGGAAATTTTTCAAAAATTTCCTATTTTTATAGGAAATTTTTCAAAAATTTCCTATTTTTATAGGAAATTTTTCAAAAATTTCCTATTTTTATAGGAAATTTTTCAAAAATTTCCTATTTTTATAGGAAATTTTTCAAAAATTTCCTTTTTTTATAGGAAATTTTTCAAAAATTTCCTATTTTTATAGGAAATTTTTCAAAAATTTCCTATTTGAATAGGAAATTTTTAAAAAAATTCCTATTTTTATAGGAAATTTTTCAAAAATTTCCTATTTTTATAGGAAATTTTTCAAAAATTTCCTATTTTTATAAGAAATTTTTCAAAAATTTCCTATTTTTATAAGAAATTTTTCAAAAATTTCCTATTTTTATAGGTAATTTTTTAGGAAATTTTTCAAAAATTTCCTATTTTTATAGGAAATTTTTCAAAAATTTCCTATTTTTATAGGAAATTTTTCAAAAATTTCCTATTTTTATAAGAAATTTTTCAAAAATTTCCTATTTTTATAAGAAATTTTTCAAAAATTTCCTATTTTTATAAGAAATTTTTCAAAAATTTCCTATTTTTATAGGAAATTTTTCAAAAATTTCCTATTTTTATAGGAAATTTTTCAAA